>BSYR01000042.1:1200000-1572851 GCA_030270665.1 Hibiscus trionum | reverse complement strand
TGGACAGAATCAGAAAATTTATATTACAGTGTCGATTATTGTTAGAATGGTGTTAACATTATTGCATAGGGATGTTAATTTTATTTTTTAATACTCTTTTTGTTAAATTTTATTAAGTTTTTTTTTTATATAATTTTTGTTGGATGTCAATTTACGTCTCATTCTTCCGAGTGACTCCGTCAATGCGTTGAATGTCAAAATAGTACAACATCAAATATTATTTTTTATGCTCATCCCCTTGTGTCCTGGTGTCAAAGGTAGATGTTTATCATCCCTTGGGACCCGAGTTCGAGCACCAATAATGCATGCTGTGTGTGTCGTCTTTGAAAAGACTAAGAAAATTGAACAGATGCTACCCTTGCATCAACCAGCATATTCAAAAAATATATATATCATTTTTTTATACCAATTACTAATTGGTTTAACAAGACAATACGTTAAATATGCAAAAGAAAGAAAAACGAATCGTTAAAGAATAACAATGATAAAGAACCCTTTTTTGTTTCGTTGAATTTTACCTATGAATTAAAGTTACAACTAGTTAGTTTTGTTACGATAAAGTAATTTTCTTTTAAGAAAACACAGACTAAAAAATCTCTTTTGACAAACTAATTAAATGATAATGAAATAAAATGATACGAGAAATAAGAAGGATACCTTTTGAACCTTCAAATTGCTATTTCAACGAGTTTTTATTCATCAATTAAAATTAAATGTTACCTAAATAAACTTGACATTTTACATTGAATTTACCCTTTCACCTTCGATCTCAATGATTGAGTAAAAGTGAGTTATTATAATTTTAAGTAGGGTTGTAAATGAACCGAACGTTTAACGAACCGTTTGTGAACCGTTTGGCGGAAAGTTTGTTTATGTTCGTTTATTTATTGAACGAACGAACATAAACAAATTTTTTTGTTTGTTTAATTAAATGAACGAACATGAACAAAGGGCTTGTTCGTTCATTTATGTTCGTGAACATTCGGTAATCTGTTCGTTTGTGTTCGTTTATATTCGTTTGTTTATGTTCATTTAAGTTTATTCACATATGTATATGGTGTTCATTGTTCGGTTAAACCGAACTAACCGACCGAACCATAACAAAATTGGTTAATCCATTAGATAATTTTAGGTTTCGGTTAATGATTAAGAGTTTTTTTCAAATTTCAACTATCGATTAATTTGGTTTAAAATCGGTTAATTAACTGAATTAATCGAACTAACCCAAAATATTAAATATTTAACACATTATATATGTTCGTTTGTGTTCGTTTATGTTCATTTGTGTTCGTTTATCATTTAAACAAACGAACACGAATAAGCTACATTACTTAATGAACGAACACGAACAAAATTTTTTTTGTTCGTTTATGTTCGTGTTCGTTCATTTGTTCGGTTAAAATTAAACGAACGAACATGAACACACTCTCGTTCGTGTTCGTTCGGTTCGTTTACCAGCCTAATTTTAAGCAAGTCCGTGAAATCGGTATACACGCTAATACATTATTAATTACTTCAAACTCATAGTTATAGATAGACACATTATCTATTCTAAAATACTTAAAATCAAGAGAAAGTTAACACATAACACAACAACACAAAAAAAATAACGACGGATAGAAATTCTTTACTTTAGTGGAATCCTTGGCTTCTCTTCACAGTGATATTTTTTTGATTTGATAAAATTGGCATTCATTAAGAAAAACAAGATACAGAGAAACACAAAAGAAATAGAAAAAACAAAGAAAGCACAGAAAAATCTAAGGACAGACAAAGAAAAATGACACATACGAACCTCGAAAAAAAACAAAAACAAAAGAAAAACAAAAAAAAAATAGCAAATAAAAGAAAAAACACACAAACAGAAAAATATAAGAAAGGGAGAAGATTTATCATACTACCACTAGGGGTGTTGTTGAAACTGATATCTCGTGAAGAAGAGAAGGAGAAAGGTCTTAAGGTTTGCTCGTGCGATTTGGGAATTTGAAAGAGCGAAAGGCTTAAGGTGAGAGAAAAGTTTTATTTTTTTTAATAACCAAAAAATTAAAATATACAATATCCGAAAATACATATATATATATATAACACTTAAAGAAAATATAAAAGAAAATAAAGATCCTAACAAACTAACTAATTGTTCTTTGACTAAAAAACCCTTATACATTAATTAATATTCTAACAACCTCCCTCAAGTTGGAGCATACACATTGTGAATGCTCAACTTGGAAATAGAATCATGAAATAAGGCTGGTGGCAAAGCCTTTGTAAAGCAGTCAGCAAGCTGATTTGAAGAAGAAACTGGTAGGAGATGCAACATCCCTTGGTGAAGCTTCTCTCGAATCAGATGGCAGTCAATTTCAATGTGCTTTGTCCTCTCATGTTGGACAGGGTTTTCTGCAATTTTGATTGCAGATAAATTGTCACAATAAAGATTTGCAGATTGAGAGGGTAAATATAAATCAGAAAGAAGAAATAATAGCCATTGCAGTTCACCAGGTTACTGTAGCAAGGGCTCTATACTCAGCTTTTGTGGAAGACCTGAAAATGGTAGACTGTTTTTTAGATTTTCATGAAACTAAAGCAGAACCAAGAAAAATACAAAAACCTGTGGTTGATTTTCTCGAATCAGAGTATGATGCCCAATCAGAATCAGAAAAAGCATTCAATTTCAGATCATTATTGACAGGGAAAAATAACCCTTGTCCAGGAGTTCCCTTCAAATATCTTAAAACTCTATGCACAGCAGAAAGGTGTATATCAGTTGGAGCTGAAAGAAATTGAGATAGATGGCTAACAACAAATGTTATATCAGGACGAGTGTTAGTCAAATATAACAATTTTCCTATTAATGTCTATAAGAGGTAATATCTTCTAAGGGAATACCATCTTGCTTAGAGAGTTTAGTTCTATCATTAAAAGGTGTCGAAGCAGGTTTGGAACCAGAGAAACCAGTTTCTTCCAAAAGATCAAGTGTAACCCCCTCGTCCCGGTCTGGCCGGATGACCGATCCGAGTGGGCCACACGGAGAAAACCGAAGCGAAACCCGTTAAGGTTCCCCCTCGGTTAGCAACCCTATTTTTTTTCTTTTTATTTTAATCTTGTCTAGAGGAAAATTAAGTCCTAAGTGATTCACAACAGCGGAAAAACACCCAAAGAAATACCACATTCGAACCCCGACCAAACACAAACAATCCATATATAAGCTTACAGGGCAGACCGTATCGGTACCCTAACCAGGGGTATCGATACGCCCTGACCAGGTCAACCCAAGGAGTCAACATCCGGGAAGACCGTATCGATACAGCCCTTGAGCGTATCGATACGCCCTTCTCGGTCAAACCTCCTTGGTCAACAGAGAAGACCTGTACCGATACTCGGGAACCCCGTATCGGTACGCACTACTCGTTCCAACCTCTCCAAATTCCAGTAGCTTTGGAGGGTATCGATACCCTTAGGGTATCGGTACGCCAGACAAAATTCATGGCCTTTGGGCAAGGCTGTATCGATACGGCCCTCAGGCGTATCGATACGCCCTGCTCTGCAATTCCACCAATTTCAACTTGGTGACCTCAATCAAGACTCTAGATGCATCTTTAGACTCTCCTATGCACATACAAACATTTAAGCAATCATACATGAACCATAGGTAGCAATCAAACATAAACTAAGGCATCCAATTATGGCATTCAAACAAAGGGGCAATTTAGCATAAAAGGGCATACTTAAAGGTTCAAAAGGCCCCAAAAGGCACAAGTCAACATGTGAGAGGTTTGCATCACTAACAAGACAACCTAAACATCTAGAGGCATGCCACCACACACAACATTCATCATAGCATTCATGCATTACAACCCATAATCAATCCAAAACATCAACGTAAGGCATTAACACATAAAGCCAACACAAAGGAGTCTAGATACAAGCTCCTAAAACATGTAGCATTTCCCATTGCTAAACTACTACATTATTTAATAAACCATACTTGAGCAATTACCACACGCTTGGACGCCCTTTTCTTGCTCCTTGCCAACTCCAAGCTAAAGATCTGCATTGTCGCAAAAAGGAGAGCGTAAGCATAAAGCTTAGTGAGCGGAGCTCTAAAACATAACTACGACAATGCAGGGTTCAAAGCTTTCTTTAAAATAAAGGTCAACGCATACAAATCATCCAACGACCTAATCCTTCTACTAACGTACAAGTTCAACCAAAGGTCAACAACATAGGCATTTATCGTGGCATTACACTTCATGGTATACATTAAGGCATGGTCCTAATTTAAGGCAAAACCATAAAAAGGAATGATATAGTGAGATACAACATGAGCAACACATGGTATGCACGAGCATAACCAAAACACACACGGTGGACTACACATCACCGTTTCGACTAGTAGTTTTCCAATGGGACTACACATCAAAGTACTCTTCTACTAGTCACTACCGGCGGGACTACACATCACCGGAGTCTTATACCACTCGCTACCGGCGGGACTACACATCACCGGAACAACGACAACCATCACGTGAGGTTCGACACCAACCATGCAACACAATATACACTCACTATCATGCGATATGTACTCACTATATCATGCACAACCAAAACAAGTTGTAACAAAATCCACAACTAGGCACCAACTTACTACTTTCAATCTTACCAACCACAAATGGTCTTACACACCATTTCCGTGCACAACCTGCACCAACTTACACGCATCTTACAAGGCATATCAACAACACCATAAATAACATCACACATGATCAACGATGTAATAATAAGTAACATGCTTCCTCCCAAGATATTGGAATTTCATACATAACAATTTATCACTACAAGTAATGAAACAAACGGTAAAAGGGGAAATTAAAGAGGCAATTCACAACAACTTACGCTTGAATTTAAAATTGACTTTTCAAGCCTAACTAAACTCTTTCAAAACCAACTTTGAACCAAAACGATTCTTGAAAACATTTCCACATTCATATGCTTGAACCAATTGATCAAAGCCATTTAAAACATTTTAACCACTCACCTTACTTCCGTAAGCAAGCCAAACAAAGCCGACTCAAGCCTCCTCACTTCCGCATTCGATCCCAAAGCTTTACCAATGCAAATCCTTGCTTCTAATCTCCCCAACACAAGTAAATTAACCTCAAATCAGTCCACAACACAACGTAGCAAACCCGAATTGAAATTCAAACATCAAACACTTGTTTTTCGAACCAAGAACAACCCCCAAAAGCCATTCCCGAGCAGCCCCTTTGCACAGTCCAAAACCGATGATTCCCACACTTAAACTACTCCCAAAAGCTTCCAAAACAACCCTTATACATAGCCTAACCACCAGCCCACAAATTCTCACACAAAGCACCCCCAAAATTCAACATTTCAACACTCTAAAACCTCCCTAAAACCCAATTTCGGGAAACACCATAAAACCATGTAAAAATCGGATATGTTAAACCTTATAGATAGTAAACAACTCATATATTATTAATAAATCAAAAGCTTTAGTTTAAGACAACAAAGATGACATTTTTAGTCTAAACTTTCAAAATACCAAAATGAAAAATCATGGGTTTTAATGAAATCTAAGAGTACTAGCATGTAGAGGAAAGAGAGGACAAGTCGAAAATATGTTTACCTTTCGAAAATCACCAAGGATGAGGAAGAAAGATGATGAAATAGTTACAAGAGGTAAGCTTCTCCTCTTGTCGTGGGTTTTGCTTTGAAGAAGAAGATGATGGGGTTTTTGGGTTTATTTGAATTATAAGGTAATAAAAATGGGTTTTATTTGATATTTACACAAATTCCATTAATGAATGGCTATTGGGCTTGGTTTAAAAATTGGGTCCAACACCTTTATTTTATTTGCAAACAAAACTCGAACTATCATTTTATTTACTTAAATTATAAAACCGAACCCGAATAATATTAAAACATTATTTTCACCCGACCCCTAAACCCGGGTGTTACATCAAGAGTATACTTTCTCTGGCAGAGATTTATACCTTCTTTTGATCTAGCTATTTCAAATCCTAAGAAATACTTAAGAGCACCTAGATCTTTAATCTTAAAAGTGGAATGTAAGAAACTTTTAATGTTAGTAATTTCTGTCAAATTAGGACTCATTAATTAGTATAATATCATCAACATAGACAGCTAAGGCTATAAAATTATGACACGTTCCTTTTAAAAATAAAGAAGAACCAGAAGATGCCTGAATAAAATTCTGGTTTTTTAAAGCTATAGTTAAACGTTCATTCCATTGCCTACTTGCTTGTTTCAGGCCATATAAGCTTTTATTCAGTTTACAAACAAGACCATAATCATTAGGAAGAAAACCAGGTGGAGGATCCATATAGACCTCTTCATGCAGATACCCATGTAAAAAAGCATTGTTAATATCCAACTGTTGTAAATACCAGTTCTTAGGAGAGGCAATAGCTATAAGAGTTCTAATGGTAGTAATTCTAGCAACAGGACTAAAAGTGTTTAAAAAATCTAATCTTGGTCGCTGAGTATATCCTTTAGCAACAAGTCTTGCCTTATATCTTTCTAAACTACCATCAGATTTAAGTTTGGTTCTAAAAACCCATTTATAACCAATAGTTTGCTTTCCACTAGGCAAAGGAACTAGGTTCCAAGTGTTATTTTTTTCTAAAGCAAGTATTTCTTCATTCATAGCCTCTTTCTAACAATCATGTTTAATAGCCTCTTTATAATTCTTAGGTTCTTTTAATACATCAACATTATTGATATAAGTTTGGTGATTAAAAGAGATATGGTCATAAGAGAGAACCTGAGCAATATTATGAGGTGTTGAGTGTGAAGAAACTTTACTTCCTGGTAAAGTAACCTGGTAATCACCAAGTTTAGAAGGCAGTCTAACTATTCTTGATGATCTTCTCGGATGAACAACATTATTAGATTGAACTGATGGCTCAGAAGGCTGGCTTTCAGCTAAAGAAGAGACTTCAACAGACTGATATGCTGCAGATTCAGAAATTGATGAAACTGGTGCATTCTGTTGTGATGCAGACTGTGGCTGTGGATTTTGATGATCAACAGAATTTAAACTAGGAAAATCTTCAACAAAAGAGTTACATTCAATAGTTGAAAAAAATAATTTCAGAAGAGGAATGAAGTCTACCTTTGTGAAAAGGAAAGATAGATTCAGAGAAGAAAACATCTCTAGAAACAAAAATATTTCTGGTTTGAATGTCAAATAACCTGTATCCTTTGACATGTTTTGGAAAGCCAAGAAAAACACATTGAATTGCTCTAAGGTGTAATTTAGTTTTAGGTTTAGGCAAAACAGAAGCATAGGCTAAGCATCCAAAGACTTTTAAGTTGTCAAAGGTAGGTTTAGTTTGATAAAGCATTTCAAAAGGTGTTTTGTTAGAAAGAAGAGGAGTAGGTGTCCTATTAATTAGATAGGCAGAATGAAGGACACACTCCAACCAAAAATCTAAAGGTAAAGAAGCTTGAATACGCAGACACCTAGCAACAGCAAGAAGATGTTGATGCTTGCGTTCAACAATGATGTTCTGCTGAGGAGTATATGTGCAACTATTTTGACGAATAACACCTTTGGTTTTATAAAATTCTAACATTTCAAACTCCCTAGCATTGTCAGTACGTATGCATTTTATTTTTATATTAAATTGAGTAAGAACAAATTCATAGAAGTCAGCAATTAACTTGGATACTTCAGATTTAACTTTCACGAGAAAAATTCAAACAAAACGAGATTTATCATCTACTATGGTAAGAAAGTAAACATGACCATATAAGCTCTTAATGGGAAAAAGTTCCCAAACATCAGCATGAATAAGAACAAAATTTGACTCAAAAACAGAATTGCTAGAAGAGAAAGAGGGTCTCTTTTGTTTAGCAAGATGACAAGTAGTACAATCCATGGAATTGCCAGCAAGTATTTTATAATGCAATAAAGAAAAGAAATGCATCCTTTTGCTTGAAGGATGTCCTAGTCTAAAATGCCAAAAATTTGAAGCAGAATTGCAAGAAGAAACAGAGTCATTTCCAGAAGTAGTAGAATAGCAGCAAGAAACAGAATCATATCCAAAACAGGTATTTAGTTTGTACAAACTAACAATCTCACTAGCTGTACCAATCGTCATCCAATGATACACATCCTGTATAAAACAAGTTCCAGAATTAAAAATCACAGAAATAGAATGATCTTTAGTTAACTGACTTACAGAAACTAAATTAAAACTGAAACCTGGTATATAAAATACATCTTTGAGAACAAGATTTTGAAAAATAGTGACACTTCCTATATGAGTTACTTGAACTAACTGATTATTAGGAAGTTTTACAAACTTATTAACAACCTTAGAATAACTAGAAAACATATCTAATGAATAACAAATGTGATCAGTTACACCGCTATCAATAATCCATGGCACATTATTAGAATTAGAGCAAGAAAGAACAATACCTGGAGCATCACATGGAGCATCAAAGGCAAAAGCAAGAACATTAACCTTGGATACACTATTCACAGTAGGACCAGAACCAGAACCAGTTGGCATAGAATGTCCTTTCTCATTAAGCAAATTAATCAGGGCATCATATTGATCCTTGGTAAAAGTAAGAGAACCAAAACTATCTTCTTTAGGAAAAGAATCAATCCCAGAAGCATTATGAGCAGAATCAGAACCCACTTGATTCGTTTTACTAATCTGAGGCCTATTCTTATACCCAGGGGATAGCCATGTTTTTTATAACACATGTCTATCGTATGACCATATAAACCATAGTGGACACACAAGGGTCTCTTAGATGCACTGGAAAATTTTCTAGCAGAACTATCGTATGCCCTAGGGTTTTGCCTACCCGAATCAGAAGAACGACCAGCCAGCATGATATGAGACTCATTATCAAAATTAACAGTGGAGAAAAGAGTTCTTTCATGTAACAAGGGAAAATACCTCATTAATATCAGGTAAGGGTTTACGCATTAAGATCTGAGTTTTGGGAACACTAAAATTCTCATTCAAACCACGAAGAAAACGCAACACAAGATCTTGTTTTCTATAAACCGAAGCAGAACAAGAACAAGATTTCAATGGCCTTAACACACAAATCTCATCCCAAACAATTTTCAATTGAGTGAAATAGGCAGAAACAGTGAGATTACCTTGACTCAGGCTAAAAAATTCCTGAAACAAATAAGAGATTCGCAGCAAATCTCCCTGGTTGAAACGGTCGAAAAGATCAATCCAAAGACCAGCCGCAGTGTCAATCCATAGTACACTCTGCGCGATTTCTGGATTCAACGCCCTCTGAACCCATGACAAGACCAGTTTGTTACACTTCACCCAGGCGGAGAAACATGGATCATCAGACTTGGGTTCTTTGATAGACCCATCAACAAATCCAAACTTATTTTTGGATATTAACGCCATACGATTCGAACGCGCCCACAGGTGATAATTTTTGCCATCAAGAAGGGAAGATGTAAGAACCAGTGAAGGATTTTCACTCGGATGGATATAATACGGATCACAGGGATCGTCGTTTTTGAAGGAATTTCGAGAAATGTCAGCGGATCGAGATCGAGAATCAAAGGTGTCATCAACTGATACCATGTTGAAACTGATATCTCGTGAAGAAGAAAAAGAAAAAGGTCTTAGGGTTTGCTCGTACGATTTGAGAATTTAGAAGAATGAAAGGCTTAAGGTGAGAGAAAAGTTTTATTTTTATTAATAACCAAAAAATTAAAATATACAATATCCGGAAATACATATATATAACACTTAAAGAAAATATAAAAGAAAATAAAGATCCTAACAAACTAACTAATTGTCCTTTGACTAAAAAACCCTTATACATTAATTAATATTCTAACAAGTGTGCAAAAAAATTCGATCGATTGATTCCATCCGTTTATCCGTTGATCCGATCTAAAATTTCGGATATTCGATCTGTTTTTTATTTTTCGGATAATTTAGATCGGATATTCGAAAATTTCGGATAGGATACGGATTGTGATTTTACATTCGAATAGGATATTCGATATCCGAAAATTTCATTTTTTTATAGATATGAATCTTGTTATATTCGATACTTTTACTTGTTATATATGAAAAATTGATTTTTTTATGGATACAAATCTTGTTATACTCAATAATTTGTTGATTTTTATATTCGAAACTTAAAATGTTCATGGATAAAACCGCCAAATTCAAAAAATAATTAAATTAACTCATAATTTCGAATATCTGAATATTCGATCCGAAATTTCAGATATCCGATTTTTTTGAATCGGATACGAATCACTAAAATACCTATCCAAAAATTTTAAATATTAGAAATTTTGAATCGGATCGGATATCCGAAATGCACACCCTTAACTACCACGACCGACGAGAGAAACTTAAATTATTATTATTAGTAGTAATTTAGCAAGCTAGTTATGGGTCTGGGAACAAGTACAAATGCCTGTAGCACCACAAGAGCTGAGGCCAAATTGACATGATTTTTTTGCACATTCTGCATGACTGGAACATGTGAGTGCTTCATCAAATATCAACAGCAGCAACATCAGTCTCGGGGCAAGGACAAAAACAACATGGAAAACACCCGCGGTTTTACTGAGTTCATCTAATAATTTCTCTTCTACAGAAGACTAACACTATCCAATTTGCTGCATTCAAATACCATATTACTTCTCATCAAACAGTTAGTTAATGCTAATAATATAGTAACAAGATATCAAAACCCGTTGGATCGAATGTAAAGAGTTCGGTGTTTCTCAAGTCTTAGCTCTAAATATAATTAAACTTTGTATGATTATCGAACACCTACGGTCTTAGACAGAAAAATAAGATTAGAGATAAAAAAAAATAAGTAGGGATTTTTGGCCTCGAACGCAGTGCCCACATGTTTGGATCTAAAAATCTAAAATCAATTCTGGACCCCAAGCGTGATTCTGGGAGAAGCAAGGTAGAAGTAACTTTTGCGTTTCGTCGTGATTTTTACACTATATTTTTATACAATCGTGATTTTTAAGAAAAAACTCTCAAACATAAATCACTTTACTTTAAAATGAATTTTACACAAAATCAATTCTATAAAATCACGTTGATCCAAAATTAATTCTACCACCGCAAAAATAAAAATCCAAGCTTGAAGCAAGCAGCTTTCTCCATTATGAATTGAGTTTATTCTGTTTTGTCTTTGAAACGGGTTATTTATAGAATTGAGCTTAGACTTTTTAGAGCATTATTTTAGAACCATTACAATTGGTCGTAAAGCTTAATTATTATATAATAATAAAAAATTTAGGGAGGGGGTTAGATTCTCAAACGAGGAAACAACTTTTATTGGATAAGATAACATTTTAGTCCTTAAATTTGACTATTTATTTCACGTTGGTCCTTGTGTATTTTCTTGGACCGTATTAGTCCCTGGATTTGCATTATGTAACACAAGCTTATCCCTTCCGAAATTCATCAATTGAATTTTATCATTTTTTATAGTCAAAATATAATTTCAGTATTGCATTAACTTAAAACATTGCATAATAAAAAGGACTCAAATTACATTTTCCCCTATTTTGGAGGCCAAGGCCTACTTATCTTAGGGTTCGTAGAATGAAGTCCGTTTTCATTAAAAAACGGTAAAGAAAACATGTTTGGTTGTAAGATTAGAAGATTATTTTTAGAAAATGAAAAAAAAATAAGTAAAAATTTAAAAACATAAAAAAGATGTTTTCATTGAAAATGTTTTAGGAAATTGGAAAATATAAAAACAATGCATTTTTAATTTTAACTTCATTTAAAACCGGGCTCGAATCCTTCTAATGCCATTTTTTAAACTTAGATTTATGTACTCATATTTTATTTTTTATTATTATAATATTTTCTAACTATATTTTATTCTAATTATTTAATAATTATTTTTTTTTCATTTTTATTTTGAAAAGCTAGACACCGAACACATTTTCATTTTTAAAAATAAGTTTCCATCACTATTAACCAAGCATGTTTTCTAATTTTTAAAAAATTAAAATTAAAAATTATTTTCTAAAAATAAAAAACAAAAACAAAAAACATTTTTCAAAACCAAACGTACCTATATTCCTAGGTTTGTATTCCTACTCCAGCAGACCACAATATGTTTTAAAAGTGGTTAAGATATTTATAAAAAAACACATGGAAATGGAATCTGAATTAATTTAGTTTCTGTGCTCGTTCACTTCCTCATCGACTAACTAATTTATATTAAAAAGAGCATAAATTATTAAATATGCTCAAGTTTCATGTCAGCGTGTGTAACTAAATTTAGATTCCATTTCCAAGTGGGTTTTTTTTAATATTTTAACCAGTTTAAAAATATATTATGGCCGGCTAGAGTAGAAATTCCGAGGCTAATGCGGTTCAAAATATACTAAAGAACCGACGTGAAAGAAGCAGTCAAATTTAAAAGGCACAGAAAAAGAGTAGACGAATTTTGTTTATTAGTTAATCAATGAGAAAGCAAACGAGTACATAAATTAAATTAATTCAGATTCCATTTCCATGTGTGTTTGTTAATATTTTAACCACTTTTAATATATATTGTGTTCTGCTGGTGTAGGAATATAAACGTTTGCATAAAAGGTAGGTAGGACTAGGGTGATAACGGGCAGAGCTGAGCTCGAACTTAGTCAGACTCGAAAATAATATTATTGGGTTTAGCTCGGGCTTGAGGTTCGTCGAGCTCGAAATTTTAGGCTCGAGCTCGGCTCGGCTCAAATTTTTTTAAATTTGTTTTAGTGGATGATGCCCAATTTATTTTAGTTAATTTGTTTTTAGTGGATTTTCGCTTGATTTATTTTATTGTTTTTCTTTTGCTAAACAGATTACTTTTAGTGCATATGTAGTATAATATATATATAACTATTCCGAGCCTGTTCACGAGCTTTTCGAGCCAAACTTAGGTCAGTTTGGCTCGCTTGTTAAGGTCTCGAGTCGAGTACGAGCCCGATTCGAGTTCACTTGAGCCGAGCCCGAGTAGCTTGCAAGCCGGTACGGCTCATTATCACCCCTAGGTAGAACATTGGCCTCTAAAATAGGGGGAAATGTGAATCAAGTCCTTTTTATATTGCAACGTTTGAAGTTAATACAACATCGAAATGATAAATTTTAATTAATGACTTTTGGAAGGTATAGACTTGTGTTACATAATGCAAAATCAGAGACTAATACGCTCCAAGAAAATACACAAGAACCAAAATGAAATAAGTAGTCAAATTTAAGGACGAAAATGTTATCTTATCCCATAAAAGTTGTTTCCTCGTTTGAGAATCTAAGCCCCTAAATTATTATTATTATTATTATATAAATTATTATTATTATTCTATAAATAACCCATTTCGAAGGCAAAACTGATTCAATTGCAGAATGGAGAAAGCTTCTTGCTTCAAGCTTGGATTTTTGGTCGTCCTGTTACTTATTTCATCTGGTTAGTCTATTTATTTCTTTTTATCTTTAATTTTCTTCTTTCTTGGTCAAATAATTTAGATATTCGATGACTTCATAAACTCCGATTATATTCTGAATTGAGTCAGAATTAACCCTTAAATGGAAACAATTTTTTTTTTTGCCACTGTTTTCATCAACTACAACTCGAATTTGAAAGTTTACTAAAAAAATATATATCAAACTCTTTTACCCTCAATCCAACTAGTCTTGGTATCTTACTATATTATTAGCATTAATTGTTCATAGAAAGTATGCTTAAACATAAAATGTGCTTAAACTATACATTTTTTCTTCAAAAAAAAATACTTAAATTATTTTTTGGGCTAAGTAGTTGCATAACGTTTTATTGTAAGGTTTCTCCGACGTCAGTTAAATTTTTTCGTTATACAATTATGTACAGGCACGTAGCATATGTTTTAATTTTCTTTTATTTTTAATTTAAAAAATCATAAAATATTTCATTTTCTCAAACCCTAAATTTCTAAAATCCCAAAATAACTTCAAATCTCCAACCTTAAATTCCCAAACCTCTTCATTTTCGGTCGCCGATTCAACCACCACTGGTCACCTTTCTACTCGTATGACCCCCACAACAATAAGTTTGGTGGTGGCTAGTGATCAACGACGATAAGGGGATTTGAGATTATAGATTTAACATTTTGGGTATTAAGAATTTAGGACGGCGACAAAGGGTGGCCGACTAATGAATTCGGTGATTAAGGGGGTGGGTGGTGGTTGACAGTGGCCGAACATTGGGATTGAAGATTTAGGGATTTTGGACATTAGGGATTTAAGGAATTTTTTTTTGAATAATTTAAAATTGTGTTTTTTTGAGAAAAATTAATGAGGCTTTTTTTTTTATTTCTTAAACAAAAAATTAAATAAAAAGGTAATAAATAGTCCATGTGCTTCATTCTCATTAGATAACAAAAAGTTTTTAATGGTCGTTGACGGTAAACTTCACAATGGTTACGAAATAGAACATTAGACACTTATTTAACACGAAAAGATAATTTAAGCATTTATTTGAAGAAAAAAATATATAATCTAGGGAATTTTACGATGGTTAAGCCTAAAAAGTAATATGGTATTTGAATGCAGAAAACTGGACGGTGTTAGTCGTTGGGCAATGTCCATGCTTCCCATGGTGTATTTGTCCTTCCCCCAAAACTTCTGATGTTGCTGTTGATGAAGTGCTCACGTGTTCCAGTCATGCAGAATGTGCAGATAAATCATGTCAATTTGGCCATAGCTTTTGTGGTCATACAGGCATTTGTGCTTGTTCCCAGACCCAAAACTAGCTTGCTAAATTACTACATCTAATAATAGACGTCGACTCTCGATGTTTAAATTGTAACACCCCAAACCTAGTTTAAAAGTTATGACGTATTATCTTTGGTTGTTCTTCCGATTTTTAAAGCTTCGCACAGATTAATTTTGATCGACCCGCATCGCACACCTGACTTTGGTGGGTGAGTCTCTCAGCGGGAATTTTCTACATATACAAAACCTCGAACTCAAAATCGGCTTAAGCGATACCAAATTGTCTATCACTTAGACCAACCAACCCGTAGGTTAGACCACAATGTTTTTTAAAACTGGTTAAAATATTTATAAAAAAAAAACCCAAGTAGAAATGGAATCTGAATTAATTATGTTTCTGTGCTCATTAGCTTCCTCATCGACTAACTAATTTCTACTAAAAAAATAAAAATTCTCGGTCCCTTTTCGGTACTCCTATTTATACCTTACACTCAAAATTAAATTTAGAGTTTAGGGTTTAAGGTTGATGTTTATGGTTAGGGTTTAGAGAATTTAGGGTAGGGTATATTTTTAGGGTATATGGTGTAGGGTTTAGGATTTAAAATTTAGGGTTAGGGCTTGAAATTTAATTTTTTTAATATTTTTTTAGTGTTAGCATATATAAAAGCACCGAAAAAGAGCAGATATTTTTATCCATAAAAAAAAACATAAATTATTAAATATGCTCAAGTTGCATGTCAGCATGTGTAACTAAATTTAGATTCCATTATATTTTAACCAGTTTTAAAATAGGCAGGGCCTTGGCCTCCAAAACTAATAAGAAAAAAACTGTAATTTAACTCCTTTTTAAATTATATTTTAACTATAAACAATAATGAAATTTAATTAATAACTATTGCAAGAGATAAACTTGTGTTATGTAATACAAATGCAGGGACTAATGCGGTCCAAGAAATTTAAGTCCTAAATTATTGATTATTATATATACTAATTAAGTTTTAGGACAGACTGTAATGGTTCTAAAATAATGCCCTACAAGTCTTAGCTCAATTCTAAAAATAACCCGTATCAAAGGCAAACCTGAGTAAATTTAACACTCCATAATTCAGTTGCATAATGGAGAAAGCTTCTTCCTTCAAGCTCGGACCCAAAACTACAAGGGAAATTGTCAACATAGTGGTGCTACAGGCATTTGTACTTGTTCTCGGACCCGAAACTAGCTTTCTAAATCGTCGATTAACGATGTCAACATAGTGCATCACCAAATAATCTTCCCTATCCCTAGTTTTTAATCAACAAATTTGCATATCCAATATCATTATGAACAAGCTACAAGGGAATTGCAAAATCCTCATGGGCAATTGAACAAAGAACAAATGCAGTCATAAGAGCAGTACTCAATTGAAATGGCATTCTTTAAGCATTAAAGAAATAACAAGGAAGAAAATGGTGATCTGCTTCCATTAAGATCAGATATCGAATATCGATAATAAATGGACATTCTTTAAGCAATACTCACTCTTGCCTTACTGAGATCCAATTACTTGCAAGTAATGTTCAGCTTCCAATGCTGCCATGCACCCTGCATTGTTTGCAAAACGACGTTAGTCCAACTCAATTACAACCCCAAGTCGACAAAGCAGAGCAACTGCGGACGGAACGCGGAAGGGCCCTAAGTTCATTATCTTTCTTTTTTTGGTCTGTAAAAGTTTAGGCAATGCAAGCATGCCGCCGGCCTCATACAGGGCTGGCGATACTTACAAACATCCCACCAAATGAGACCATCGATAGGACTCGAATCCTGATGCTTGTCCGAGTGCTAATTAGTGCTTAATTAACTGAACCAAATTCGAATGGCCTAACAGCCTAAGTTTCTTTCCATATAATTCACAACACAAAGTACACGCAGTTCCATTGTCATAGTAGGTTCTCTAATCTAGCAGGGTGATGCAAAAGGGCAGCTTGATGGCAATCAAAAGAAGGGAGAAAAAGACTAACCGGTGCCGGCAGCAGTAACAGCTTGCCTGTACTTCTTATCCTGGACATCTCCGGCAGCGAAAACGCCGGGCACGCTGGTCTGGGTTGTACCCGGCTTAGTGAGAACATAGCCATCTGAGTCAAGCTGCAGCTGGCCGTCCAAGAATTTGGTGGCAGGCTCGTGTCCGATGGCAAAGAACAAACCGGCGACTTGCAAATCGGAAACTTCCCCGGTGAGCAAGTTCTTCACCTTGAGCCCACCTAATACTCTATCCCCATACGCCTCCACGACCACCGAATTCCATATCACCTCTATTTTAGGGTTCGAAACAACTCTGCTCTGCATAATCTTGGATGCCCTAAACGTGTCCCTTCTGTGAATGATGTAAACCTTGGAACCGTACTTGGTGAGGAAGGTGGATTCCTCCATTGCAGAATCGCCTCCGCCGATCACGGCGAGAGGCTTGTTCCTGAAGATTGGCGCCGCTCCATCACACACCGCGCACGCCGAGATTCCTCTGTTCCAAAATCCCCCTTGCCCGTCCCCTGAACCCGGGAAAGTGAGCCGCTTCGCCACGGCACCGGTGGCCACGATGACCGAGTCGGCCAAGACGGTTTTCGAATCGGCAAAGATCTTGAACGGGGATGAAGAAAAGTCGACCTTGTTGACGGTTTCAGTGAAGATGGTAGTGCCGAATCGAAGCGACTGGTTGCGGCACCGTTCCATAAGCTCCGAGCCCATGATGCCGTCCGGGAACCCAGGGAAGTTCTCGACATCGGATGTGGTTGTCAGCTGGCCGCCGGGGGCAATATCGTTAGCCATCCATCCCTCGAACAGAATAGGCTTGAGCTCCGCACGGGCGGCGTAGATGGCTGCCGTGTGGGCAGCGGGGCCGCTGCCGATGATGCAAAGCTTGGTCTTTAGAGGAGTCTCCGTAGCCATGGGAAGAGGTGTGCGGTGGCGGAGTTGAACAAAGAGGGCGCGAACTTTTCTCAACAAAGTTCTCTAAGCAAGCACTACGGTTGAAAATGTAAGGGTAAACAAGGATAAACACTTAACGGTTACTTTGTTGTTAACTTGTTAGGGTAAAAAAATGTTACTTTGTTGTAAAAAAAAATAATACGAGACTATGTGATATTTGATCTAAATTAGTTAATTAATGTGTTAGATAATGGTGATTAAAAGATAAAAAAAAACGTAAGTAAAAAAATAATGGTAATATACATCACATCCCACTTAATTATAAGTTTAGTAATAAATAAGTTAATTTTTTGAAAAAATAACAATTCAATCACTCGATTATAATTTTGTGACAAACAGGTTATCTTGTCGTTAAATTTGAAATATGACATGATATAAATGATTTTAGTTCTAAAATTTTATTATTCTATCAATTTGGCCATAATTCAGAAATAATTTAATAAAGTTAACTCTTTATGTTTATAAATTTCAACACTGCACTCTCCTAAAAACACCATCCAATCACTTGCTGCATTTCATTCTATTGTCCCTCAGCTCGATAATCGGTAGATGTGATGGCTTGACAGACACAATCATATCACCATTGGACATCTGACAGACTAATAGAACAGACTCATTATAACCTTAACGATGTTTGCTTGTAGACGCAATTAATAGAATTAGGATTGGATTAATACAATGTATAAGTTTGCAACTAAATTTGTTATTATACCAAGATGTGCGTTTTAATTTTAATGCCAGAGTGACTTATTTATCACAAAGTCATAATTCAATGACTATTTTGTTAGATTTAAAAGAAAAGTGACAAGTTTGTTATCTAATCTATAATTATATGACTCATGGTGTAATTTACGATTTAAAGTTTATATGATCTTGTTTATTTTAGGATTTAGAGTTTATGATTTAAAATTTGTAGTTTTAGTTTAGGGTTAAGACTTTTAATTCTAAATTCCATGTTCAAATAGGCAAGATTATGTTGCTGTGTATTAAAATATATTTTTTTTATTTTTTTTATTTTTCTCAACGAAGGTTTCAGGTGAATGATAAACATCATTAACACTAATATAAAATTATTTAAATTTTGATTATTTTTTCTTTCAATTAGTTTAATTCGACAAAAAAATTAAAAGATTAAAGGCCAAAAATACAAAATAAATGTAATATCTCGATTTGGGGTTAGTTTTTATTCGGTGATTTGGGGATTAAAATAAATAAAAGATAAATTTATGGGTTTAATAGGGTGGTTTTGAATTTGGGATGGTTTGAACACGTAGGGAAATAACGGGGACTCAATGTTGCAATTTACCCAATTCATACAATATAAATTTGAAATTATAGAACCCTAAATAAAAAAATTATGTAACTGATTTTTAGTGAACGAGACCATAAATAACGTAGTGGGCCGAGACTATATAATATTTTTTCTTAAATAAAGTATTCAGTCTTGCTCCATCTTTTTCTCTCTTTTCTCTCAAATACTCCTCACTTTCTTTTCTTTTCGAAATATAACTTCAAATTTTTTTTAGGTTTACATTGATTGGTTGTTATTTTGATGAAATTAATTACATGTTTGATTCGGGAGAAAAGGCTAATGATTTAATTTTTTTAGAATTTTTTAACGTCGTTTTCGATCAATATCAGTAAAAAACGACAATCAACGACGACAGACGTCGAAAAATGTTTGAGAGAAAGAGAAAATTTTGATTTTTTAAGAAATAAAAATAAAATGAACAAAATAAACTGAGATGGGCCTTAAATAGAGGAATAAAAACGGCGTAGCTTTGAAGAGAGAGTGATCCACATCATTTAGGAACTTTAAGCTAAATTGTTGTTTAGTCCAACTGCCCTTAAACACTTTCCATTTTAGTCCTATTTTTTCCTTTTAACTTAAGTTTTAATTCAATTAAGTTCTAATTTAGTTTAGTTCAATTGCAATTGGTTTGTTAGCATTAAATCCCTTTTAATTAGGTTTTTATTTCGTGATTAATTAATAATTAGTTCATTTAATTAAATTTACTCCTACTTAAGGTCTAGTAATTTTACCATTAATTAAGTCTAGTAATTAGGAGGGAATGATCCCTAAAAGTCACGTTTATTATACTATTAATTAAGGTCTAGGAATTCACTTAGGCTTTAATTTTTTTGACTAGTTAATTTACTTTAATGAATTATTAATTGGTTTAGCCAATCACTAAAATCAAGCATGTTCTAATTTGGTCCTAAAACTTTACAATAATTTCAATTTGGCCTTAAAATTAAATTTGAGTAATTGTTTGCATAATTTTTTTGACAAATCCTATTTAATTCTACCTAGAGGGGGGAGGGGAAAGGGACTTTAGGGGAAGGAAGGGGGTGTTCCTAGTGGATCTAGAACTCATGACCTAAGAGGAATGTGGGAACAAAGATGAGCAGCTTGGCCAACCGGCCAAATGTGTTTTACTCAATCGTTTGCATAAATTTTGATCAATTTTAATTTGGTTTAAATTTATAACATTGGATAAAATTTTAATCTTCTATGTTTGCAAGGACGAAGATCCCTTAAGGCCCAAGGGAGCCCGACCCCTGTTCTAAAATTAAAGTATCAGATAGATTTTGGTATAATAATAATTTGGTCTCTGTAAAAGTAAATATTCAAATTGAAGAATACAAGAGTTTATTAAATATATAATCAAGTAAGGGTTGAACTAAAGAAGAATGAGTTTGTATCTTCAATTTTTTGGTCCAATAACAATTTAGGTTCTTATAAAGTTTAAATATTAGATAAATTGGGCATTGTCCCATGAATTTTGAGTTTATAATAAACCCCTATATTTTTAAATTCAATATTTTGGCCTCCGCAATGTTCAATCATGACTCTGTCTCTACATATTTGGGTGTCTTTTAATACTTTAAAGCATGTTTTTTAATTAACCAAATTTTGGTAGCCTTTTTAGATAACACAACCCCTTTATGTACTAATCTTGGGTGATGTGGGGTACTCTAACCTTTTCCACGCGTAATTGACTCTCGAAGCTGTTCATAGTTCTGACTCATACATATACCAGACTAATTAGTTTTTTATTATACCCAATTCAAAACGATTGATGACGACTTCAATCAATGATGAGCTTCTTAAGGCCTAACCAATTTTAACTCGGACAAAAACATCATCGACATTTTGGCGCTTTCACCGAAGATAAAGAGAGACTCAAGCCACATCAAAAAGGGTACATGTTAAATGGGGTTTTATATGTGAGTGATCACAAAAATAAAGGTTTACCTAATTTTACATAGGTTGTTCCATATGTGGTTAACTCCCGCATCAAGGTTTGCGTAATCAAAACGGCTCTACAAATAGGTTATATTTTACTTGACTAGATCGGGTTGAATTTTTTAATTAAAAATTTGAGTTCGATTTAGGGTGAAAAATTCGACCCGACTAGATCTAAGACTAATAATGTAATTTTTTTGTATTTTTAGGAATATTTGTAATAATACTATTTCTTTATATATATTTTTATAATTAGGTCTTAAAATTAAATTTTTTATTTACAATATGGTCTCTAAAATTAATTTTCTACAATTAAGTCCTAAAATTATTTTTATACAATTAGTCTTTAAAATTGAATTTATTTTAATAGGTCGGATTAAATTTTTTAAAGGATTTGGCTGGGTCGGGTGGGCCAAAACCCGTACCCATCCCTAAATAGGTTGTTCTACACATGGGCGGATGTAGAATAGAAATTAGGGGTGCAATTGACCCCACTTGATTTGTTCAGGTATGAAATTTTCAAGGGACAATATAGAATTTTTCACAGAAAATATTATATTTGACCCCACTTAATTTATAATGGTATGAATTTTCTGACTCACGCTATATAAAAATCCTGACTTACGTTATTATAACGGCATAGTTTTGAAGGGACAATTCTAGTATGCGGCCGCCTAATATACGGCTAAGAAACGGCGTTACTGGAAACATTATAAGATAAATAATGTATCCGGTAAAGCGCTACCGGATATATTGATATGAGATAATGTATCCGGTAAAAAACATGAAAAAAATGAAAAAAAAATGGTAACCGGCAAATTTAAGTTATCGGTCAAAGATAACAAAATCGGTAAAATTACCTATTTTATTGATCCGAATATCAATATATTCGGTAGCGCTTACCTATTTTGTTATTAAAGTTTAAGCTGATGGGGCCTTCGAAAGTATCTATACTTTTTTAAAAGTATCCATACTTTTTTAAAAAAGATAACAAAATCGGTAAAATTACCTATTTTATTGATCCAAATATCAATATATTCGGTAGCGCTTACCTATTTTGTCATTAAAGTTTAAGCTGATGGGGCCTTCGAAAGTATCTATACTTTTTTAAAAGTATCCATACTTATTTTGTTGATAAGAGTATCAACATATTCGGTAGTATTAAAGTATCGATACATTTTGTTGATACTTTTTTAAAAGTATCGATACTTTCGAGCCACATTGCAACCGGTTACATTGCTTTTTAAAAAAGTATCGATACTTTTAAAAAAGTATGGATACTTTCGAAGTATCAACAAGATAGGTAATTTTACCGAATATGTTGATACTCTTATCAACAAAATAGGTAATTCTACCGAATATGTTGATACGCTTATCAACAAAATAGGTAATTTTACCGAATATGTTGATACTCTTATCAATAAAATAGGTAATTTTACCGAATATGTTATGTTTACCGGTCACCTTTCTAACCGGTTACGCCGTATATTAGCCGTATATTAACCGCCTTACCGCAGAACTACCCCAACGCCATTTAGGAATTTTAGGGTAACTTTTGTTTAGTGCGACTGCCTTAAATGCTTTCCATTCTAGTCCTAATTTTGCCTTTTTAGGTTTAGTTTGTATTCAATTAAATACTAATTTAGTTTAGTTTAATTGCATTTTTAGGATTAAATCTCTTTTAATTAGGTCCTTAATTCGCGTTTAATTAATAATTAGTTCATTTAATTAAATCCAACCCTTAATTAAGGTCTAGAAATTAAGAGGGATTAATCCCTAAAAGTCACGTTTATTATACCATTAATTAAGGTCTAGGAATTCGTTTAGGCTTTAATTTTTTTTTGGCTAATTAATGTACTTTTATGAATTATTAATCGGTTTAGCCAATCGCTAGTTTGCTCCTAAAATTTTAGGAGTAAGCCTCAAAATTAAAATTGATTTTTTTTTGCATAATTTATGACTAACTTTTATTCGACTTAAATCTATGATGTGTGAAGCGGATAGCCTGTGGCGCAGGGTTATAGTGGCAAAATACAATGAAAAGGACGGGACCTTGTTGCCTTCGGTTGACAGACAACAGAGCAAGTCTTGGTTGTGGCGCAATATAATTACTCAAACAAACGACTCTGTTGTCTCTTTCACCCATAATATTCGAATGATTGATGGAAACGGTGAAAAGATTCAGTTCTGGACAGATTTGTGGGCAGGGACAACGCCTCTGAAAGTGATGTTTCCTAGAGTCTTTGCACTTGCAGTTAGGAAAGAGGGTATTGTTTCTGAATTTGGCGAGTTTGTGAATAATCTCTGGGTGTGGCGTATCCAGCTTCGTAGAGTTTTGTTTGAATGGGAGAAAGAACTGTGGGAGCAATTCCTAGAGGTTATTAGCAGGGTAATACCGAGACGAATCAAAATAGACAGCATCCGCTGGACAGGTAATTCGAACTCTGTTTATACTGCTAAATCCTTTTATAATAATTGTTTGAATGATCTTGGTTGTAAAGAAGAGGTGTGGAAACTAGTTTGGCCGAATATTGCTCCACCAAAAATGGAAGCTTTTGTGTGGAGATTAATCCTGGGTAAAGTTCCAACAAGGCTCGAGATCTCTAAACGGTGCCAATCCCGGCAGATATCCACTTCTTGTCCCTTGTGTGAAGAACATTGTGAATATGTAAGTCATCTCTTCTTGCACTGCAAAATTAGCTGGAGTCTATGGAGTAAGTGGTTTAATTTGTGGAACTTAAATTATGCTATTCCAGGAGACATAAAATCTTTCTTATTGTTTTGGGCTGCTGGTTTTTGTTCTTTCAAATCTAAATTAGTGTGGCAGATCTGTTTCTTTTGTTGTGTGTGGTCGTTGTGGTTGTGCAGGAATGAAGTGGTATTCAAAGGGAAGCGCGTGGATGCGAATGAAATATTCCTTCTTTGCCTAACAATAATAGGTCATTGGTGCAAGGCAACTTGGCCTTCAAAGGTAACCTTCATTGAGGATATTATTCGTTGTCCACAAAGCCTAAAACTGATTAATACAGATCGAGGTGAAAGTACCACCTTATTGTGGTCTAAACCCTCTTGGAAGTCTCTCAAATTTAATGTCGATGAAGCTGTAGAGGGGGGTTTCGGTAGAGCTGAGATCGGAGGCATCCTAAGAGACTCTAACAATCACTCTCTGATCATGTTCTCAAAGTCGGTTGGTGTTTTGGATGTCTCAACGACAGAGTTGCTTGCAATTAAAGAAGCCTTGTTGTTGTTCAAGAATTCGAGTTGGGCATGTTCGTACAAACTAATTGTGGAGACGGATAGCTCATTGTGTTTGAATGGTTAAATCACCCAGTTACTGCACCTACTGTCTTTAAGGATTTAATTTTGGAATGCTTAGGAATAGGTTCTGAATTGTCTTGGTCCCTATGTGATATTTCGAGAGATTTCAATAGCATTGCAGATAAACTGGCAAAGAGGAAAATTGCATGTGATGTAGCATTTTTGTGGAAGGCTTATGATTAATGGTTCGAAAGTTGAAGCAGGGGTTTTGAAGATTTTATTGCTGCCCTGGGCACTTCATCTTCGGTGCTCTGTAGCTTGCATAGGTGTTCATTGTTTTTGTATTTGCTTGCCTTTTGTTGGCTGCCTTATTTGGCTCTTTTTGTTTGTAAGATACAGTATTGGTTGCCTTTGTATGTGTGTTTCACCGTTAGCTAGGTGCACTCTTTTTCCTCCATTTAGGTTTAAGGAGGTTTTTTAATGAGGCCCTTGCTATCGGTCTTTTAATATTATAAATAAAGTATAATTTTCAAAAAAAAATCTATGATCTTGGAAAAAGTTTAAATCTCCCATGTTTGGGTGCCTTTTAATGCTTTAAAGCATGTTTTTTTATTCATTATTTTGTTTCATTCCCATATTTTTATATCATAGTGCTAACCAAACTTTTGTAATTGTAGCCCCTTTTTAGACAACACAACTTATTTAGGTTCTAATCTTGGGAGATGTGGGGGTGTTCTAATATTCTCCGCACGTAACTGAACTTCGAACCTGACTATAGTTTTAGTTCAGGTGTAAACTAAACTTATAGATTTTTAACCATACCTAACTTAAAACAATCGATGAGGACTCTAATCTATGACGAATGTTTCAAGACACGGTTGATTTCGGCTCGAATAAAAACAACTACGTGATGAAATGTTTACAATTTTGTTGTTGAAAATAACATATTTACTAACGAATTCGTGATTAAGTGATCAGAAATATAATTTACCCTAATAAAAAAAACAAGACACATGCATCGTCCCTATTGTACGTAGAAATTTTATCATTCTTCTTTAGGCCTATATTTTAAAACTGCATTGGTAGATTGGGGTACATGCTATGAGGCTTTAGAATAGGGAAACCCGATCGCCCATTATTTGGGTTTATAAATAAATTTATTAAAATCTTGGGTAATTTGCGTAAATTAATACTGAATTTTACTCTTAAACTTATTTTGGTTATTGAAGTTTCAAAACGTTCAATTTATTCACTGAAGTTTAGATATTGAATATTTTTTGTCACTAAAGTTTAGATATTAAACATTTTTTGTCGCTTTTAAACCTCAAACGGTCGTATATCATGGTCGTTCGGTTTCAAATTTCACAATCACTTTATCTCGGTCCCCTGAGTTTGAATTCGACATCCATTTTGCCGGAAAGTACTATGAAGTTCACAAATCTGCCAAAAACTTTTTGATTTCTCTCTCGTCGATCTCCCTCCACCGTCGTCGGATGGAACCCATTTTTAAGCATGTTGCTTCTCTCGTGCCGATGAAATTTTACTGTTCGAATTTTGAAGAAGTTCTTTCATTTTTCGGTAAATGGACGACGTCAAAATATTAACTGAGGAGTGGCAAAAAACCGTTCAATGTTTAAATTTCAGTGAGTAAATTGAACGTTTAAAAACTTTAATTATCAAAATAGGTTTGAAAGTAAAGTTCAATGATGATTTACCTAACTTATCTAAAATCTTTTAGTCTTGATAATAAGTATTTGAGATTAGAATTGATTTTGTTAAAGCAGAGAACATGCAAATTTCATTTTCATGAAATTACCGATATTTAACGGAATAAAAATATCACACATCTCACTCGTAAAATCATTTTAGTTATAGATAGTTGAAATTAAGTAGTAATATCACGAGCAAACACATTTAATCGGTTGGTCAAATTATTCATCTTTATTTTTTTTTCTTAAGTTATGGTTTCTAGACCACTATGAACGCCTCTTTCCTTCCCTTAGAATTTGTTAAAATAAATAGTAATATCACGAATAATTAACCAGTAACCAATTGGTCTAATAAAATAAAATATATAATTTTTAAGTAAGATTTAAGGTTCAAATCATGGCTTATGAATGAAATAAATTTAATTAGAATGTCGTCCTCGTAATGGGCCTCTATTGTACTCGGTTCAGATTAATCGATTAATGGATTGAGCATAGATAGCTATACAAACAAAATATCATGGAATAATTATTTAATATTTATCGTTGATTTTTTTTTTTCAATTCACCAAACGATTTAGTCTATCATCACGTGTATTCAATTAATATCAAAATAGATAAATAAGACACATAACAGTAGATTAAAATTGCTTGTGAAATTTATAAGTTTCAATGTTAATGTATCAAATAATCAGTATAGTATCATACTCATATATATTAAAAATAAAGCGTTGTAATATGTAAACTTGAAATGATGCTACCTGACTATTTTAACGATTTGTAAAATTAAATAAAAAACTTTATAAAAAATTAAAATGTATACATCATAATATATATGAGCACTTTAAGTTCATGTTAGTTTAGTTTTTAAGCTAATTTAGATCTTTATCTCCTATAATTTTCAAAATCAAATACTTAATAAATTATTATTAGGGTAAACTACTCAGGCGACCACCGAATTATTTAGGCATACTTATTTTGACCACCGAACTAAGCAACTCGTCAATCAGATCACCAAACTTTTAAATTGGCTCTATTTTGACCACCGCCGTTAAAAAAACTAACGAAGGGGTAACAGAGGTGTGACGTGACAGTTAACGGAAATTTGTAAAATTACACATTTGATCCATATTAATCCATTTGGTCCTAATTTTAATTTAATTAACTTAAATTAATCAACCATTTAATGACGATACGTGTCATGACCCGATTGGATGATTTTACTTTAATTTTTAATTTAATTAAGTGATTTTTATTAAAAAGTAGTTGTTATATATTATACTAAAAATTAAAAATTAGATTAAGTGGGTCTTATTAAATAAATATTTAAATATATAATAAATGAATTAAAATATTTAGGCCATGTTTGATAAATAGCGGTTTGGGCAAAAATTAGAGGTTTGAGATATAATTAGAGGTTTGACTAGTCAAATCCGCTAATATTGATGTTTGGTAAATAACGGATTGAAAGAGCGGATTGGGGGTGAAAAAGCTAATTTTGATAAATCTCCTAATATGAGCTTTTTGAGATTAGAGGTTTGATATTAGAGTTGTAATGACTCTTTTACCCTTAACAATTACAAAAAATCTCCAAATAACATAAATTAAATAATAATAATTTTTAATATAATAATAAAATATTAAATATTGGACTTATTTGTTGTTACTACTAATTTATATGGTGACATTTGTAAGTTAATTCTATTTTTTTATTATCACTTATTTATATGTGCATATAAATTTTTTAATAATTATATAAATAATAAATTAATATATAAATCTTTCAAATATGTTTAGGAAATTTATATTAAAAATAATTTTTACAAATCTGTAAAACCTATGTTTGATTTTGATATAATTAAATCTTTAAGGATCAATTTGAAAAACTTAAAATTGTTTTATAAGTCCCTTAATAAGTTTTAAATCACCAACTCTTTAAAACTGATTTGAAAAACTCAAACTCAAAATATTTTCTAAGTGTTCCAAAGCCAAACTATTGAAAAACGTTCAGGTGTATCGATACGCTTCTATCCGTATCGATACCTTTTTAACAAAGTTGGCTACTGGAGGAACACGTAACGATAAGCTCTTCATACGTATCGATACACTCCTCTGTAAAGTCTAAATGAGTTTGAGTGGCGTACCGATACGAGTTCACCCGTACCGATACGGTTTTAATAAATTTTTAAATCAAGTCGGTTTAAATATTTCGACCGTTGGTGTCAGTTGGTTGGTAACCAAATTTTAAATTGGTCGTTGACCCGTATCGATACGGTAAACCCTCGTATCGAAACGGAAACTTCCAGTGAGCTAAGTCGAGAAAAAGGTATCGATACGGTCTTAGCCGTTTTGATACCCCGTACCGATACGCTTACGTGCGTATCGATACCCCTTATTTATTGCACACAACGGCTCTTTCTTTTCTGAGACAGGTATCGATACGGCTCCCCGTGTACCGATACGGATAGCTGCAGAAGTGCATTTATGGTGGTAAGAGAGGGTTTCAACGGCTCTATTCAAGTTCCTAACCACCCAAACGGCTAGAATTAATAGAGGGGGTATAAAATGAAGTCCTTTGAAGGTCAGCAACAACTATTCAACCCACAAGCATCATCAAAGTAAAAATCCAAACCCTTGAGCTATTCAAAGTTAAATTCTTGTACCCAACTCTAGTGTGTTTCAATTGTCAATTTGTATTGTGAGTTTGGGGTTATTGAAATTGTAATTGGGTAGACAATTATCCTTTGAGAGGAATCATTTGAGTTTATCACAATCTTTCTTTGTAATTTGAGTGGATTAAGCTTTAGGTAGAAAGCTTAATCGAATTTGTAAGGTTACCTCCTCATCCAAGAAAAGGGGAAGAATTCAAGTAGTGAATTGGTTGAAAATCCTTAGTGGGAACTAAGGTAGTGGATGTAGAGTTCATTTGGAGAACTTGAACCACTATAACTACTTGTGTCAATTTTATTTTTCACTCATTTCTTTCCACCAAAATTTTAATTGCCAATTCACCCCCTCTTGGCCATTTGCAATTGTTCGATCAACTCAACAATTGGTATCAGAGCTACACTCATTGGAAGGATTACAACCCTCTTGAGTCGATTCTAGGAGAGTTTGATCAACAACAAGTCAAGCAATGACATCCACCTCCAACTATGAGTCCCAATCCACCACCAAGCCACCATTCTTCAATGGGGACAACTACCCATATTGAAAGAATAGGATGAGGCTTTTCATCAAGTCTATCGACTACATGGTGTGGGATGTGGTTGAAGAAGGTACATACATTCCCATGAAGAGAGATGGAGAAAGACTTGTCCCAAAGATCAAAGCCGAGATGACGGATGATGAAAGAAGAAGGATGCAAGTGAATGACAAAGCTCTACATGTGATATTTTGTGCACTTGGTCCGGATATCTACTCCAAGGTGTCTTCAATCGAAAATGCCAAGGAGGTTTGGGACACCCTCGAGACAACATATGAGGGAACTAGTGATGTCAAGGAGACAAAGATTGGGCTACTCAATCTAAGCTATGAGAACTTCAAGATGGATCCCGATGAAAGTGTCTCCAAGATGTTTGATCGATTCTCGGTCATTGTCAATGGATTGAAGGGGTTCGGCGAAATCATCCCCGAAGACAAACTAGTGAGAAAATTGTTGTACTCTCTTCCGGAGTCTTGGGATGGCAAGAGAACGGCTATTATTGAAGCTAGAGACTTGAAAACTCTCAAGCTTGATGCTCTTGTTGGTTCTCTACTCACCCATGAGATTATGAGAAAGGGGAGAGAAGAAGAGAAGAAAATAGTTGAAAAGAAGGAGGTTGAGAAGAAGAAAGTGGGAATCGCTCTAAAAGCTTCACATCAAGAAAGCGATTCTAGTGAGGATGAAGATGAGGAGATGGCCATGTTGGCCAAATGGTTTACTCGGTTCATGAAGTCAAATCGTGGAAGAAAATTCATTAGAAAGAGAGACTTCAAGAGTAAGAACAAGGAAGAGGAGAAGGACCAAATCACTTGTTATGAATGCAAGAAACCGGGTCACATCTGTTCCGAATGTCCTCAATTGAAAAAGAAGAGCTTTGGGAAGAAGAACAAGCTCAAAGCTCAAATAGCCACTTGGAGTGACGATGAGTCATCCGAGGAAGAGGAGGAAGTGGCCAATCTATGTCTCATGGCCATTGATGATGAACCAAAGGTAAATTCTAACTTATCCAATTTCGATTTTACTTTTGATGAACTTCAAGATGCTTATGATGAATTGCAAGAGGTGTATGATGAGTTAGTAGGAAAATACAAAGAATCCATTTTGAAAAACAAGAAAACTATTTCCGATTTGAAAAATCAAAATGTGACATTTTCTAAAGCTAACTCCGAATTGGAAAAGAAGGTTTTGTTTTTAGTAAATCTTTCAAATGATCTTAAGACAAAAAATCTTGAACTTGAAAAACTTCTTTCCGATTTTCAAGATTATCACACAAAGGAAGTGGATAATCTTAAAACTTCTATTGCTATTGGGAAAAATAATTTTGAAAAAGGAAATCACTCTAAATCCCAATATGTAAAAAGAAAACCTTTTATACCTAAACAAAGAAATTTTAATAAGCAATCTAAAGGTCAAAGAGTTAGGAGTGTTTGGGTTCCTAAGGAACTCATTATTTCTAATGATATGAATGCTATTGCTTCTTGGATTCCTAAGGGAACCAAAATGTTGAAGGCTAACACTCATGAACCCAAAATGATTTGGGTACCAAAAATCAAGGCCTAATTTCTTTGTTTGTAGGGGGAGCATTGCTACAAGGCTAAAGCTTCAAGCAAAAATTCTTGGTACCTTGATAGTGGATGCTCAAGACACATGACCGGTGACAAGAGTAGATTTGTGGAACTAAAGCCAAAAAGTGGTGGAGTGGTAACTTTCGGTGACAACTCCAAAGTTCACATTGAAGGAATAGGCTCCATTGGTAATCACTCTTCTATTTTCATTGAAAATGTTTTGTATGTCAACAGTCTTAAGCATAACTTGTTGAGTATTAGTCAATTGTGTGACAAGGGTTTTAATGTTTTATTTGATAAAAGTGGTTGCAAAATTGTAAACATTAAAACAAATCAACTAATGCTCATTGGTCATCGTATAGGGAACATTTACATGGTGCATCTAGATGACATTCATTCATCTCATACATGCTTAGTTGCACATGATGAACATGACTCATGGCTTTGGCATAGAAAATTAGGACATGCTAGCATGAGTGTCTTAGAAAAATTAATTTCCCTTAATCTAGTTAGAGGTTTATCCAAACTTAAATTTTCTAATGATAAAATTTGTGATGCATGTTCAAAGGGTAAACAACATAAAACTTCTTTTAAATCTATAAATGATGTCTCTACTAGTAGATGTTTACAATTGATTCATATGGATCTTTTTGGGCCTATTAGAACAATGAGCTTGGGTGGAAAATCATATGCTTTTGTGCTTGTAGATGACTATTCTAGGTTTACTTGGGTTCTATTCTTAAGTACAAAGGATGAGGCTTTAGAAAAATCCATCACATTTTCTAAAATAACTCAAAATGATCTTGAACTTAAAATTTCTCACATTAGAAGTGATCATGGAACCGAATTTCAAAATCTAGGTTTCGATGAGTTTTTAAATGAAAATGGGATTAGCCACAATTTTTCCGCACCTCGCACTCCTCAACAAAATAGGGTAGTTGAGAGGAAAAATCGAACTTTAGAAGAAATGGCTAGAACCATGCTTTGCGAAAATAATTTACCTAAATATTTTTGGGCAGAAGCCACAAATACCGCTTGCTATATTATAAATCGAGTAATGATTAGGCCAATTTTGAAGAAAACACCTTATGAGATTTTAAAATCTAAGAAGCCTAACATTAGCTATTTTCACCCTTTTGGTTGCAAGTGTTTTTTTTTTTGAATAATGGTAAAGAAAACTTAGGTAAATTTGATGCTAAAAGTGATGAAGCTATTTTCTTAGGGTACTCTTTAAACTCTAAAGCCTATCGTGTATTTAATAAAAGAACTCTAGTAGTTGAAGAGTCTATACATGTTGTTTTCGATGATAACCTCCTTCCGAGGAAGGAATCTTGTGATGATGATGATGTAGGAATCCTTGATGCCATTGATGGAGGACAAACGTCAAAGGTGGATTAGGTTCCAACTAAAGATGAGGATACACAAGATCCACCTCTTGAAGCCTTGAAGGACTTGACTCTTGAGGAAAGGGAGGTGTCTTACCCAAGGGAGTTAAACTATGTCAAAGGTGGTGAAATCTTGGGTGATCCATCCAAGGGGGTAACTACTAGATCCTCTCTCAAATTAATGAATCATGTTGCATTTCTTTCATGCATTGAGCCTAAAAATATTAAAGAAGCTTTAAAAGATGATTTTTGGATTTTGGCCATGCAAGAGGAACTAAATCAATTTGAGAGAAGTAAAGTTTGGACATTAGTTGAAAGGCCTAATAATCAATCTACTATAGGTACAAAATGGGTTTTTAGGAATAAATTAGATGAAAGTGGTAATATAGTGAGAAACAAGGCTAGGCTTGTTGCTCAAGGCTATACACAAGAAGAGGGAATTGATTTTGATGAGACTTATGCACCCGTAGCTAGAATGGAAGCTATTAGGATGTTGCTTGCATTTGCATGTTATCATAATTTCAAGCTTTTTCAAATGGATGTGAAAAGTGCCTTTTTAAATGGTTTTATAAATGAAGAGGTATATGTTGAACAACCACCGGGTTTTGAGGATTCAAAATTTCCAAACCATGTGTTTAAACTAACAAAAGCTCTCTATGGTTTAAAACAAGCTCCTAGAGCTTGGTATGAGAGACTTTCAAATTTCTTAATTGAAAAGGGTTTTGAAAAGGGAAAGGTGGATACAACACTCTTCATAAAAAGATATAACAATGACATCTTAGTAGTTCAAATTTATGTTGATGATATCATTTTTGGTTCTACTAATGAGTGTTATTGTAAAGAATTTTCTAAGCTAATGCAAGGTGAGTTCGAGATGAGCATGATGGGGGAACTCTCATTCTTTTTGGGACTCCAAATCAAACAAAGGAAAGATGGCACCTTCATAAATCAAGCTAAGTACGTGAATGATATGCTCAAAAAGTTTGGCTTGGAGAATGCAAAGCCTCAAGCCACTCCTATGAGTTCTTCCATAAAGCTTGACAAAGATGAAGAAGGTAAGTGTGTTGATTCTAAGCTTTATAGATCCATGATAGGTTCTTTGCTTTACCTTACCGCAAGTAGACCAGATATCATGTTTAGTGTTTGCTTGTGTGCTAGGTTTCAAGCTAGTCCTAGAGAATCACACTTAGTTGCCATTAAGAGGATTTTTAGATACCTTAGAGACACACCTACTTTAGGCCTTTGGTATCCTAAAGATTCTTCCTTTAGCCTTCATGCTTATTCGGATGCGGATTATGGGGGATGTAAGATAGATAGGAAAAGTACTTCCGGGACATGCCAATTCTTAGGTAGTATGCTCGTATCTTGGTTCTCTAAGAAACAAAATAGCATAGCCTTATCTACCACCGAAGCGGAGTACATATCCTTAGGGAGTTGTTGTGCTCAAGTCCTTTGGATGAAGCAACAACTCTTAGATTATGGTGTTGAAGTAGAAACCATACCCCTTAAGTGTGACAACACTAGTGCCATTTGTCTTACTAAGAATCCCATCCAACACTTTAGAACTAAACATATAGAAATTCGACATCATTTCATTAGAGATCATGTTTTGAAAAATGATGTTGTTATAGAATATGTTGATACCTTGAACCAATTAGCGGATATATTTACAAAACCTTTAGATAAAGAGCGTTTTTGGTCCCTTAGGAGAGAGTTAGGTCTAGCTAGCCTATCTTGACCTTTTAGGACCTCTTTGTGCTTAAAATTGTTTGATTTTGTGAAATTGCATGTTTGTGTGTTGTAACTCTTGAAAATATCCATGCCTATAGTTAGGGGGAGTATGATTCTATTAAAATATGCTTAGAACTGTTCATTCATCATTTGCATACCTTTAGGAGATGTTAAAATCGAGCCTATGGTTGTTCTTTAGGACTAAAGATGCATTTCTGGGCATAGGGTATCGATACGGATCTACGCGTATCGATACGTGTTCTTTATTCAGATTCCCAGAATTCATTTTGCCTTAAACGGGTATCGATACGAGCTTCAAATCGTTTCGATACGGATCTCATCCGTTTCGATACGATTCTCCAACGGGCATTTTTAAGGAAATGACGTTTCTACCCCCGTATCGATACACCCTCAGGCGTATCGATACTCGATTGCGCAGACAGCTTTTAATTTGGCATTTAAAGTCTTCAACTTTTACCAAAACTAAAATTCTTCAAACCCTAAAAACCCTAGCTGTTTTTGCCTATAAAAGGGCTCTTCATCCCTCATATTTTCACACCACAACTCAAAATCTAAGAGAGTTTTTTCCATCAAGCAAAGCTTTAAGCTCCTTCTCATCAAAATTGTGCTAGAATTTTCTTCATTCTCTCAAGTTTCTATCAAGGTATAATTCTTTCTTTTACTTTTTCAATTTTGTTTGTTTGTTTTGCTTTGCTTTGTTCTGTTTTGTTTTTGTTTTTATGATTCATCTTTTTAACAAAATCTTTGTTCTTCAAAATTTCTTTTTCTTCAAATTTTATTTTCATTTTTTTTTACCTTGGTTCTTACCTAAATTGAAGAAATCTATATGCACAATTTTCTTTTAGATCATGGCACCAAAGGAATCTAGGAAGAGATCAAGGGTTTTTGAAACCGGTCAATCATCCAATCTTGGAGTGGTTGCACGTCCGAACTACAGTTCAATCTATGAACAATCCTTTGAAAATCCTGCGGGTCTCACATACTTCTGTCAATTCGAGAATTACAAGATTTGTGCGGAAAGGGTAATATCCATTCCTTTTCTCAACTCGGAGCGTTTTCAATTTGAATATCTTTCTTTGCTCCAACGTTGGAATTTCATGGATTTTCTATCTATTCTCGGTTTTTATTACCGTCTTTTAGTTTTGATTTTTTACACTAACGCCAAATGTATTTCTCGCAATGGGGTTGTTACCGCCATTAGTTCTTATCTCATGGGAAAGAAATTCATCCTAGATGTCAAATCCATATGTGAAGTTTTTAATTTGGAGGATGAAGGCATTGAAGATGAGAATGCTTTAGGGCATGTTCTTAGTGGCTCCGTCACCGCCCTAAATGCTCAAGATCAGATCCTCCATTTGATGGTGTCTTGGTGGTTTAGGCCCTCCGGAGAAAATACTCTACCATCCGTCAAGTGGATGATTTTTGGATCCGTTGCTTCCGTGAGCGAAAGCGTCCAAACCTTGCTCGAATCATGTTTGCGGAGATCGTCTATCTTGTGCAAAATCGTCACACCTCTCTCGTCACCTCGTTTACCTACGGTACGGCCTTAAGCTATTTCTTTATGAAAAAGGAAATTGATTGCTCGTTTGATTACCCAACTCCCCTCACCGATCCCATTGATGAAAGATCTCTTGCAAAGGGTAAGTTCCATTATTTTAATGGTAATTGGTTTCGTCTTTCCGAGCTACCACCCGAAGCCGCGGCCGTATTAGAAAATCCTCAAGGTGATCAAGCTCCTCAAGCTCCTCCACCTCCTCCTCAACCCTCAAATGATGCTCTTATGACCTTTCTAAATAAGCAATTCACGGGGTTACGTAAGGATATGGGAAATCGTCTTACCGCCCTTGAAACAACTTTTGATACAAGGATGACGAGCATGGAGAATCGCCTCACCTCTCTTGAAAGCGGTCATAATTCTTTGAATATTTCCCTCTCCGCTTTCCATGATGAGTGGCGCAATAGCATGAGGAATAATGATCCTATGGGAGTTGATGATGAAGACAACGAAGATGATGCCTAGTCGATTCTTCTTGCATCTCATGCATATCATTTAGGATATTTCTATTTTATGCATCTTTGATTTATGTTCTTAGGACTTAGTTTGCTTTATTATTAAGCCTATGCTTTGATTTTATGTTTTTGTTGGATTTTTAAGATTGATGCTATGCTTAATAATATTAATGTTGCTTATTTATACCTTTGCCTATTATATGCACTTATCTATTGTCTAAATATTTTTGATCTAACAAAAAGGGGGAGAGAAACTAGCTCACAACACTTTAAAAATTTTGATTTCAACTCAAAAGTTACCAAGCTTATATTAAGGGGGAGTTAACTTTGTAAAGTTTTTCAAAGTGTCAAAAATTTTAAGTTTTAGTTTTGTTATATCAAAAAGGGGGAGATTGTAAAACCTATGTTTGATTTTGATATAATTAAATCTTTAAGGATCAATTTGAAAAACTTAAAATTGTTTTATAAGTCCCTTAATAAGTTTTAAATCACCAACTCTTTAAAACTGATTTGAAAAACTCAAACTCAAAATATTTTCTAAGTGTTCCAAAGCCAAACTATTGAAAAACGTTCAGGTGTATCGATACGCTTCTATCTGTATCGATACCTTTTTAACAAAGTTGGCTACTGGAGGAACACGTATCGATACGCTCTTCATCCGTATCGATACGCTCCTCTGTAAAGTCTAAATGAGTTTGAGTGGCGTACCGATACGAGTTCACCCGTATCGATATGGTTTTAATAAATTTTTAAATCAAGTCGGTTTAAATATTTCGACCGTTGGTGTCAGTTGGTTGGTAACCAAATTTTAAATTGGTCGTTGACCCGTATCGATACGGTAAACCCTCGTATCGAAACAGAAACTTCTAGTGAGCTAAGTCGAGAAAAAGGTATCGATACGGTCTTAGCCGTTTCGATACCCCGTACCGATACGCTTACGTGCGTATCGATACCCCTTATTTATTGTACACAATAACTCTTTCTTTTCTGAGACAGGTATCGATACGGCTCCCCGTGTACCGATACAGATAGCTGCAGAAGTGCATTTATGGTGGTAAGAGAGGGTTTCAACGGCTCTATTCAAGTTCCCAACCACCCAAACGGCTAGAATTAATAGAGGAGGTATAAAATGAAGTCCTTTGAAGGTCAGCAACAACTATTCAACCCACAAGCATCATCAAAGCAAAAATCCAAACCCTTGAGCTATTCAAAGTCAAATTCTTGTACCCAACTCTAGTGTGTTTCAATTGTCAATTTGTATTGTGAGTTTGGGGTTATTGAAATTGTAATTGGGTAGACAATTATCCTCTGAGAGGAATCATTTGAGTTTATCACAATCTTTCTTTGTAATTTGAGTGGATTAAGCTTTGGGTAGAAAGCTTAATCGAATTTGTAAGGTTACCTCCTCATCCAAGAAAAGGGGAAGAATTCAAGTAGTGAATTGGTTGAAAATCCTTAGTGGGAACTAAGGTAGTGGATGTAGAGTTCATTTGGAGAACTTGAACCACTATAACTACTTGTGTCAATTTTATTTTTCACTCATTTCTTTCCACCAAAATTTTAATTGCCAATTCACCCCCTCTTGGCCATTTGCAATTGTTCGATCAACTCAACAAAATCTAATTAATATTTATTAGATACAAAATATTAATAACTGATAAATTATTCAAACAAGTATTAAATATAATCATGTCCTTATATGTCATTTTGCTTGTTTAAATAACCAAACAGTTATCAGCTATCAGTTAATTTTACCAAACACTTTTATACAATCAGCTAATACAATCCGTTAGTCAAATCAACTAATGCAATCAACTATCAGCTAATGTAATCCGCTATCAGCTATCAGCTATCCGCTAATTGCCAAATAGGACCTTAATAAAAATTAAAATTATCAATTAAATTAAAGAACTCGATTCAATACTATATATATAAATATGAAATTATTAAAATAAACGTGAGAAAGAAAAAATATTCAATTTAATTTAAAAATATAAAAATCATAAATCTATTTTTATTTTAAATCTTGCTTTAACTATTTTAAATATATTTAAAATGTATTCATTTTCAAAACAATTATTTGAATTGGTTAAGTGGTTTGTGTGGTTTTACATACCTTAAGTGACTTTGGTTTGAGTCTTATCACAACCATTTTTACTTTTTATTCCTTAGCACTTACTGAATTATAAGATATATATAGAATGGTACAATTCATTTCACTAAGGGTAGGTTGGCCCATATGCTAAAGCTTTAGAGAGTGTTTCTCCTAGAGGTCTTGGGTTCAATACACACCAAGGTAGAGGTGGCAACCGAGTCGTTTGGATCGGGTTCTGGTCGGGTTGATTTTCGGTTTAGGTTTCTTTCTGTTTGGGTTTGATTCGGGTCAGGTCTGATTCGGATTTAGTTCGGGTCTATGTTATTTCACATCGGGTCAATATCAGATCAGTTGACTTTTCGGGTCAAGTCTATATCGGATCGGTTGACTTTTTGGGTCGGGTCAATGTCGGATCTATTGCTTTTTAGGTCGGGTCAATATCGAATAGCTTAGTTTTCAATTGGAGTCAATATATGAATATGATCTTTTAAAGGAGAAAAAATGATATTAAACTATTGCCAAAGATAGTTGTTAATTAGTAATATAACACAAAATGAGAATAAAACATATATATTTGAGGAAATTAAATTCGGGTTGCTTTCGGTTCAGGTTGATTTTCGGTTCTGGTTGCTTTCGGTTCATGTTATTTTCGGATTCGGTCAATTTCGATCCGAGTTGTTTTTCGTTTAACTAAATTTAGGTCGGTTTTGGTTCGGTTCGATTTTGGTTCGGATTCGGGTCAAGTTTTGACCATCATGCTCGGGTCTATATCAGGTTTCGAGTCGGGTAAATCGATTCGAGTTTTGGGTCAAGTTTTCTAGGTCTACACCAAGGCCACTCCATCCCTTTTAATTTTCCTTTAACCAGGTGGTGGTGACACGTGTCACCACCTGATTGGAGGAAATTAAGTATTAAATAAATTAAAAATTAGAGTAAAATCATCCAATCGGGCCATGACACGTGTCGTCATCAAATTGTTTGATTAATTTTATTTAATTAAAATTAGAACCAAATTGATATAATAAATAAATAACAGTGACCAAATGTGTAATTTTATAAATTTCTGTTAACTGCCACGTCACCCCCCGTTAGTTTTTTAACGGCGGTGGTCAAAACATGACCAATTTAAAAGTTTGATTAGGGTGGGCAAAACTCGACTCTACTCGAAAAAACTGAATTATTCGACTCGACTCAAGGCGAAAAAACTGACTCGTTTTGACTCGAATCGACTCGAAAAAATTTCAAATAAAGTTTGAGTTATGAAATGGAAATTCGAATAACTCAAAAATTTTAGTAATTAGTTGAGCAACTTTCATATTTGAGTCGTGTCTGTCAATTTTGCATGATATATTATGTATATCACATGTGAAAATATGAAGAAATATACATATATATATATGTATAGAAAGTCGTTAAAATTAGAATCAATATGTGCACTGCCCAACCCTAAGTATATGCATATAAAAATATATATGTGTGCACCGCTATATATATATATTAAATTTGTACAAAAACTTGACTCGAATTTTATAAACGCGACTTGATTTAAAAAAATTTCAAATAAAGTTTGAATCGTAAAATATGACTTACAAACTCGAATAACTCGAAATTTTTTGACTCGGCTCGATCAAACGCTTAACCCTAAGTTTGATAGTCTGATTGATAAGTTGTATAGTTTGATTAACAAAATAGATATGCCCAAATAATTTGGTGATCACCTGAGTAGTTTACCCTTATTATTATTTTGAACTTAAACGATTAATTTAGAACAAAGTTCATATATAATTCTAACAAATATTAAAATAAAATACATGGACGGGCGATCCAAGAGAGAAGGACAATTTGATCGGTTAAGCCCATAACGGAACCGTTGGAAAAGTCTCTATCAGAATTAGGGGTAAATGAATACAGCGTTACAATGTTCGTTTATTAAGATAAATAAACGAATATAAACAAATATTTTATGTTCGTTTAATAAACAAACGAACACGAATATATGTGAGTTCAGTTCGTTTATTAAATGAACAAGTTCGTTTATAAGATAAAAATGTTTGTGAATGTATCTAAATACTAGTTTTTGTTATTGCTAAGGTTGCTTTTGTTTTATTTATTTATTTATTGTTAATTTAGTTAATATTTTTAAACATATAAATGAACATGTTAGCGAACACTTAAAGAAATACATTCACGAACACGTTTGTGAACACTTAAACGAACACGTTCGCGAACACTTAAACGAACACGAACACCTTTAAAAATAAATAAACGACCATGAACACAATATTAAAAAATTAAATAAACACGAACCGAACATGAACAACTTTAAAAATAAACAATCGAACTAAAATTTGACAATTTGGAGATGAATAATTTTTTGAGGGGAAAAAACAGCTAAAGAGATAAAGAAAAAGATGTAACGATTGGATGTCACGCGTCCCCATGACTTCATCATATCAAGATTGGTCCACGTCAGCTCAACCACCAATATATATATATTTTAGTTTCCAATAATTCGGACTCAACCGCGTTACATATCTAGTTGCGGTGGGTGAGTCTCCAAACAAAAATTTTCTATATACGCAAGAACTCGAGTTCGAAAAACTACTTAAATGAAACTAAACTGTTTACTGGTTGGATCATGGTAATATATTATTATTATTTATAATTTTATCTTATCTTTGTGTTAAATTATTATAATATATAAAATTAAGTAATACATTTTCTATTAAAAAAACAATTAATACATTTTATCTGTTTGGTTCAAAATGCTATAAGTCTGATGTCTGCTTCGCCTCTTCCATTCCCATTCTTAAGCAGCATTTCCACCGGCTCTCCTCAATTTCTCTTATCGTTCAAATCTTCTTCTTCTTCGTTTTTACTTCCTCTTCAGCGAGTGAAGCTCTTCCGATCTACGGCCGAAGCAGCTTTCTTCTTCACGGCTAAGGCAATGGCTGAGCTCGTTAAAGACAAGGAATCCGGCGTCGCCGCCGCTGGTACCACCGACGGCAGGAAGCTCGACGTGGAGCATTCCCGTACCTTCCTTGATGCTCGCTCCGAGGAAGGTTCGCGCTCTTCTTAAGCACTTTTCTCCCGCCTTTTTCACAATCCTTTTTGATTTTCGTAACTATATTTGCTTAATTGCTTTTTTGTTTCTTGTTTACTCCGAAGAATGGATTAATGGAATGGAAACACATGGAGTATTAATTAAAATGCATATTTTTTATGTTTGAAGAGGAATTAGTCGTATTTTACGAACGTAGAATTCTTGTTGGACAAGTTTGATTTGGGCAAAGATTATTTAGTTATTAGAAAACTACTGTTTCTTTATTATGATTATTATAGGAAAAATATATGAAACTCTAAATTGCTTACATCGCTAAAAGCCGCCTTTAAGGAAAGTATGCTTTCGTATAGTTATACTCTGAGTACCAAATATGCTTTTCTACGTACATAATACTTCGAACTCGAAATCTGCTTAAGTCATACTAAACTGCTTATCACTTTGACAAATTCCGTTGCTTACATTTCTTTTATTGTTCCAAAATTAAATTAGAGGATTGGCTTTATTCTCTCATGCTGCTTATTTGTCTACAGAAGTCCTATCTGGAATTAAGAAGGAAGTAGAAGCAGGAAGGCTACATCCAAATGTTGCAGCAGGAATGGAAGAATTCTTTCGGAATTATAAAAATGCTGTAAATTTCTAAACTGGAACTCCTAACTTTGCTGCACGGTCTATGCACTTTGAAAATCTTGGTGGAAGAGTATTCAGTCAAATTCCATGGTTATTCTTTTACCTTTACATAATTATATCTGGAAACTTAAAAGAGAAAGTTTGTTCGCATGTGGCAACATTTAGGTTTTTCAAAGCGGAGATCCCGCTGCCGCTGAGATTGTGTTGTCGAACATGGCTGTTGCACTCGACCGTGTGCTTGTGGATGTAGAGGTAGTTTTATGAACTTCCTTTTTCGGAGATTAAAAGTTTTTATGAACTGCTACATGAAATATGACAGTAGCTTTTCAGGATCCCTTTGTATTTCAACCCTACCACAAGGCTTTGCGGGAGCCATTCGACTACTACATGTTCGGTCAAAATTATATTCGGCCTTTGATTGATTTCAAGTGAGTGAACAACTTCCACACTGTCCTATTATACTGGTTTCTTTAGTTAGATTGATTTAGGTTGCAGAAAATTTAGATGTGGTTTTGTGAAGCAATAAATAGTTTTTCGATTTCGTAACTCTATTAAGGTGAACCAATGCATTAGATTTTCAGGTTAGTGATTAGGACATCTGAGGTTGAACATGTTCTGTTTGGTGGTTCATTCTCTGCAACATACTATTTTGCTTGTCCCATAGATTCAATTTAATTCTTATCAACCACATTATAATCTGCTAATTGTTATTGCTAGTATTTCTTGTTCTTTACTTGAAATTTACATAGTTCATATTCTAATCACCCTAGGACTCATTTGTTACTTTTTCTTAACATGCATCTATTATGTTCGTTGCAGAAATTCGTACGTCGGTAATCTTTCTCTTTTCCATGAAATAGAGGAGAAGCTTAAGCAGGTGACAATGCTCGGTTTTGTTCCCTCACAGTTTCTTCTGCAATTACTATGGCTGATTTTTGCTCAATCATCTGTTTCGAAAGATGCAGAGTTGTTTAATAAACTAATAAGAACATGTATCTAGACACAAATACCGGTAACAGGTTGTGTAGTTCTTTTAATTTCTTAATATTCATCAGTTTTAGGTCATGGTAATTTTATAGTTTTATATGAAAGAAAAGCTGAACTTGTATATTTTCCATTTTTGTTGTCTTGTTTGGGTCAAACTGTTGAATTACTTGCAGGGTCACAACGTTGTACTTATTTCGAACCATCAAACTGAAGCTGACCCGGCTGTCATTGCATTGTTGCTTGAGAAAACAAATCCGCACATTGCCGAGAACTTGGTGATTCCCTTCATAGATTAATTTCTATTCCGAACATTCTGTAGTAGTCGTTATCTTTGTGTTTAGTCACGATTTCTGTTCTACGCTGCAGATCTACGTTGCAGGGGATAGAGTCATAACAGACCCTCTTTGCAAGCCTTTCAGCATGGGAAGGTACTCAAATAGCTAACTAATTTTCACTTGATTCTGCCAAGATATGCCAAAGGGTCACTAACAAAATATCCTTTTTCCAAATTCATTTTAGAAACCTTATATGCGTGTACTCGAAAAAGCACATGTACGATGTTCCCGAGCTTGCCGATATGAAAAGAAAAGCAAACATACGAAGCTTAAAAGAGATGGCTATGCTGCTAAGGTACATTAATGCCATTGTCTCATCAACAACCTTTACTGCAAAAGATATAGAGCTTTAGACCAAGATTTTGTATCATTATAGGACCGGCTCGAAATTAGTATGGATTGCACCGAGTGGTGGCAGGGACCGCCCCGATCCTGTTACGGGAGAATGGTATCCAGTAAGTTCTTACAGCCTTTCCTTTTAACAGTTTCTGTTGTTTTCCAGGAATTTCTACTCTCAAGCTTTCGAATTTACGGTTATAATCAGGCACAATTCGATTCTTCTTCGGTGGACAATATGAGAAGGCTGATAGAAAGTTCAGGTGCTCCAGGGCATATGTATCCCTTGGCACTATTGTGCCACGGCATCATGCCCCCTCCATCTCAGGTGTGTATGTAGAATGAATGTATTTGCACGTCGGTTTCCGTCATAAATATTCGTTTTTTCTCTCGAGACTCATCGGCAATTTTTTCGTTCTCAGGTAGAGAAAGAAATCGGAGAACAAAGAATCATAGGCTTTCATGGGACTGGATTATCAGTAGCTCCAGAAATCACTGCTGCTGGTGACAAGTCTGAAGAGGTTGGCCGCATTGCCTTACATTATACCTTATGTTACTCGAACACTTTCGTTTTATTGAAGTATCTGTGTTCGACACTCGCGCCTGAATCCGAGTAACATAGGTTGACTCTTTTCCTTTTCGGAAATGTGCAGGTTAAGGATGAATTTACGCGATCTTTATACGAGTCTGTGACCGAGCAATACAATGTGCTCAAGTCAGCCATACATGAAAAACAAGGGCTGGAAGCATCGACCGAAGGTGTCGCTTTGTCGCAGCCATGGAACTAACTCTTACATTGCGTGTATTATGTTGACCTACCTATTCAAGTTTTATGCTTCATGTAACGTATTTGGTCTTAAGAGGTCCAATAATAATAAAACTTGGCCCGAATTTATTAAAACCGTAATTTCATAAACTTTACTTGAAAAGATTTCAAATAAAGTTTGAGTTATAAAATAAGACTCGCAAACTCAAAATATTTTTACCCGACTCAATTGAATGCTCACCCCTAGAGATAATATTTTCGATCTTAGTTCTAGACCTTGCAAACTTGACCTGAGACCCCGAATTGAATTTTAGCTGAACCAAAAATAAACCTGAACCGATTTTCAACCGAACCGAATAGACCCAAATCAAATGGAATTGAACCGAAGGCATACCAAAATAAAAAAATATATTAAAGTAAATAAATAAATAAATATGAGACGTGAATTGTGGCACAACTTACCAAAAAATCAAATATACATGCTATATAAAGTCATATATAGGGTGGAAAACTTAGCTCGGCCTGAAAGCCTGACTAAACCAATCGATCTCCTACTAACCCAATATTGACCCGATTTGAAATTTGTAACGCCCCGATTTAGGGCCCGGGAGTTATCGGTTTTGATCTAGGACTAGTTTTGGGTTAAATTTAAATTAAAATGCTGATTTTATAAAAAAAATGTCATTATTTACAATAACGCCATTAATAAAATTTGAAAAGGGAATTTTGAGATTGAAGAGTCATCTTCATTACAAAAAGAAATCTAAAAGTTTAAACTTTCTTCTAAAAGCTTTTCATCACCTCTTCCTTGGCTCAAAGGTTTTTCCATAGAAGATTTTCAAAGGTAATCATCACTTTTACCTTGACTTTTATTTATTGAATCTTATCTTTTAAAAACCTAGCAAAGTATGTCATGACCCTGGATAAAATTATAATGATAGAATTTGGAAAGTTGATACAAATATGGTTTAAAAGGATGTTGGTATCTGAAAACCGAGCATTAGGCTTCAAGACAGTGCACTGGACCATCTAGACAGTCATGATAGGAAATTATGTTATGCAGGGACATAACTGTCAATTAATAAAAAGATATTGTACTTCTCATGATAGGAAATTAATATATATATGCTGATGTAACAAGATTATTATTTTATGAAGGAAAATATCAGAAAGTTCTTTTCTCTCAACCTTATCTTCTGTAATCTCTTAAATCCTTTTTTCTTCTAATCTTCTGAAATCCTTTCTCCTTCTTTTCTTAACCTAAACTCTATCTCGGGTCGTAACAATTGGTATCAGAGCTATTTTTTTGATCCACAAACATAGTCAACCATATTTTACTCGAACAACCGTACAATGGAAGATGAAACTAAAGCTGGGTGGGAGGTACAAAAAGACCACTTAAAATAGATGATAGATCTCTTGGAAGCCAGGTGTAGTGAAAATCCTAATTATTTGAAGGAAATATTAAAGTTGTCGTCCAAGCAGCGTGAATTAGAATAATTAAGGGTAGCATGGGAGCAGTCGAAGTCTACTGTCCATGTGTTCGACAAAATGGCTGTGCCAAATGATGAAGCTAAGGAGGTGGATTCAAGTGCAACCAAGTTGTTCGATGAAATGCCAGAACAAGTAGATGATGTCCTGGTAATACAGGATGTCAACATCGCTGTGAGAGCACAACAGTTAAGTGATTCTCCTTCAATGGCAAGAGGGAACATTTCCAAAAGGCTGCTACCAATAGGTTCCCTCATAAATCGTGGGAACAAGCTGGGGGGTCGAATGCTTCTGCACCATTTAAGTCACCATCAGTTGGCAGCAACAACAACGTGATTGAAGCATCTGGAGTAGTTGTAATTGTTTCAACAGTTGATAGAACTGTGACTATGAATGAAAATGTCATTCACATGCCTCTACCTAACCGGAATTGGGAGCAACAGACTTATGCTAACACTTACGAATGTTCTAGTTTAAATTACAATCCAAGGTACTATTCAAGAATATATGGATCATCATATGGTGTAACAAGATTTCATGATGGTGGATTGTCTGGAAACATCATGTATAGAAAAAGTTGTGATGGTTTCTATGGGAACTCCAAAATATGCGAGAAATTAGCTAGAGTTGTGTTGAGATTGCTGACTGGTAAGTCAAATTACACAAACTCTCTAATGCAATTGATGCTGGAAGGAATTTATTCAATGATGTTTAGGAATGACAATAATCATGTTGAGATCCATGATCCATACATATTTAGGCTTTTGTTAATGCGAAGAAGTCCTAGTGTGGATAAAATGAATAGGTTGGTGGACATATATTTAAAGTATGGAAGTTTCGGTGACTCGGTTAGGAAGTTTGAACAAATTGAGCTGAACCTTGCACTTTTAATTGTGAATTATGTTGAAACTGATGAGAATCTCTATCGTCAAAAGCTAGTAATTTATTACTGTGGGATTATGCGACATCTTTTGGTATTGGATATTCTTATTATAAAGATACAAAAGCTTGAAGTTGAGATTGCAAAGTATCTTGTTTCTGCATGTGTCAAACTTGTGACCTTGCATGAGGAGAAAGAAATGAAGCTATGGGATTTCTTTAGAAACTATTTGTTTTTCGAGGGTGATGAAAAACCACTGAAAATTAAGAATGCAAAGTTAGAGTCATTACTTGTTTTATGCTGTAATTGGGGGTCTTACAAAATCATGAGTAGCACACACTTCTTGAAGGAATTTCTATTATGGTTTTCATTGTTTGATCTTGGGGACAAGGATCGTCTGAAAAAAAGAAGAATGTCATAATAAAGAGGGAAGCCAATTATGAAGGCAACAAAGATGGAGCAAGAATAGAAGAGCATGTAGAATTGAAATTGTTTGGTACAAGTGCAACTAATGGCTCACATGAAGGTTGTAAATCTGAAGTGGCTATTCGTAGCTGGAAGAAGTACATGAATTCTAACTTAGTTGAGATCAAAAGTGGCAACAAAAAGGAAGACTCAGCCATGAAAATTTCGAGTGGAAGCAAAGGAAATGAGTATGCATGGGATTTTGATGCTTCGTTGTCCTGGATATTTTTAGGCACCTCAAGTGGAGATCAATGGGCATCATGGATACAGATGAAAGAAGAGAAAACACAAGGAGTAGAAAATTTGTATATATTGGAGAAGGAATTTTATCACCTATCGAGCCTTTGTGAGAGAAAATGTGGTCACATAAACTATGAGGAAGCTTTGCAGGCCTTAGAGAACCTTTGCTTTGAAGAAGGTAAGGAGAGGGAGACTACCACTGAATTTGTTCATCGAAGCTATGAATCTATTCTTATAAAGAGCCGAGAAGAACTTATAGAAATTGCTTCTTAGGGGACCATCTGAATTCTAAAGTTTATTTGAATAGTGATAATTTACAACAGCAAGAAAAGAAGAAGTTTAAGAAGACCTTGAAGCATTAAAGATGGATTAAAAATGAGACTAAGCAGAAATACCTTGTTGAACAAAGTAAAAGAACTATTCAAGAAGATATAGAAATATCATTCGATGGATCGCATAATGCTTATTTGGATGTTGATAATCTAGGTGTTTAACAACATTTGGCGATGAGGAGTAAGGTCACAAACAATTTAGGTATCATACCAATGAGCATTGTTGATGGTGCAGTTGTGCTAGTAACTTCTAATGCATTTGACACTCTTGCACATTTTAAACAAGGACTATCTACTGATGCAGTTTTCGAAGATGATTTACTTTCTTTAGACATTCAAAAAGGAGAATAAATGCCGTTATGTACATCTGCAATTTTGGCTCTTTAGACATTTTTTTGCTCTGATACCATGTGAGAACTCAAACATGGTGACTGGAGATGAAGGTTGATGGTGAAGGAGAATAAATAACAGTTGGGGATTTAACAAAATAATATAAAAAAATTATGAGATTGTATATTGTAAAATTGTAAAAGTAAGAACTATTAAACTCTTTACAATAATGTGGGTTTTTATAACCAAATCCAAATAAGTTAACTGGTCATTAATTAACTAAACTAACTAATTAAAACTCATTAACAAACACTTAAATTAATTATAGTTATTTTTTAACATTCTCACTGCTTTCTCAACCTTTTAAACTTCTTCAAGTCATGAGCCGAGATGAAACTGTGGCTGGTTTCAAACAACAACAAAAGATATGTAAATAGTGAACGTTTTCTTTCTCTTTTCCTTCACCCTTCTTCATCTAAATATTTATCTTTTGTTGCTTCTTTTCCCTAATTTTTTTTTATTCTTTAATTTTATATTTTCAACTTTTGAAAGCTACTACTGGCTCGATCAACTTCGTTTCTTCCTTTCTTTGAACGTCTGACCAGTTAATGATTTTATTGATACATCTATTAACATTGTATTAAAGAGAAGCTTATTTTACAGCTTTTTTTTCTTTTTTCTCAACTTCTTGATCAGTAACTTTACGTATACTTTTTCTTAAACATTTGATCTATTTTGTGTACATTTACATAATTAGTAATATACTGAAAAGAAGTTTTTTTTTTTAATTTTCTTTTTATTTTTTTTCTTCTATTACTTGATAATAGCTTGATTAGTTTCTACATTTTTCTTTGCTTTAACAACTAATCATAAAATGTCACCATGTACACATGCTCTTTGGGCTCTTTGGTGTTCTAATACCATGTGAGAATGTTGTGTGTAAAAGAGTCCTATTAAATTAGAGCGCAAGTGTACACCCGTGTAAAGTTATAGTATAAAAGATATCGTCTCCATAGGGATTGGGACAACTTCAGAATTAATTTTCCAGCACAAGAAAAGAGATAGAATTAATAAAGTGATTTGAGAATTCTTGAAGATAAACTAAAGTAAAAGAGAAAATCAAATTGAGAAAATAGGTTGGTATTGATTTGCTCAGCAGTGCAGGTGTTGCACTGTTCAAAGGACTTATGTTGCGTCTGTCGTCGAGCCTGTCGCGGCAGCGAATAACAATTCTGTACTTCAAGTTCAGCAAGAATCAATGTTGTGACTCGTCCTATCCCTAGGTCCAAGTTCTGTTGATGAACACGTCTTGGATAATACCTCCCGACGTGAATCGAAGGATGAACACCGATGTTTGTGAATTCTTCCTTAGCTGCTTAACCTTGTACCTATCCCTAGGCCAAGATAGTTTAACCATAAACTGGAAAGCTTGTATTTACTCATTTCGTATACTTAACTCTCCTGATATTAAGTAAATAGATAACCTAACAATGCTCTCCCCATACTCTTATGAGATATGAAAACCAGAGTAAATAAACTTAAAGTTTTATTAATTGAACAGAAAGAATCCTAAGAAAAAATGCAACCCTTACAACTACTTTACAAGATCAACCCTTAGCCCTAGGGGAAGTTTAGAACGTGATGGAGAGGGGAAACGACTAGGGTTTTGCGGGGAAGGTGGCTAGGAGCTAGATTATCTTCTCTAGGTCGAGATACAAGCATATATATAGGCCTTGGGTGTAAGTTTTTCTAATGGCCAAGAATACTAGTTCGAATTAAAGTACAATTCATTGAAGACTAAATCTTTGAATAAACGTCCTTTAGTTCGTCCTATCTTCTTGCTTTGACTTTCTCCTTTAACTTTGGGCAAGGCCTTCCTTATGCTTCTGGGCTCCAAAAATTATGCGAGTGGTCTCTAAAAATTAGGCTTGAAATCCTCTATCAGTCGAACTCCACTTCGCATTTTCCATCTCTTCTTCTTCACTGTTGCCACCTCTGTCACAGCATATGTCACGGCAGCGAGTTATAAGGCAGTTTGCTTCAACACTGTCACGGCTAGGGGTGGGAATTGTCGGGTACCCGGTTCGTCCGGGTACCTCTTTAAACGGCCCGTGTCCCGGCCCATTAAATCCGGGTACCCGGGATTCAGGTACCCGTAAAATTCGGGTACCCGGGTAATCGGGTACCGGGTACCCGGTTCATATTTTTTTTATTTTTTTTTATTTTAAAATTAAAAAAATCATATGTTAAACACAAAAATATTTTAAAAAAATTAAACTTAAAACTTAAAAGAATATAATACAAACATAGAAAATATATAGGGATTTAAACTTAATTTTAGAGTGAAAATATTAAGAAACATAAAATAAAAATATAATTTTAAATATAAAAAATATATATTAAATTTTATCGGGTCGGGTCGGGTACCCGGTAAGGGAAAACTCTCGGCCCGTGTCCCGGCCCGTGACCCGGGAAATTTGCCGGGTCAGGTACCCGGCCCGGTCGGGTAATTTTTTTTCGGGAATTACCCGGTATTTTTTTTCGGGTAGTCGGGTTTTCGGGTCGGGTCAATCGGGTCGGGTATTTTCTCCCACCCCTAGTCACGGCAACTGTCACGACAGTGATGTATGAGGCAGTTTTCTTCACTCCAGCTCTTATGTTCCTCTGCTGCCCTGGATGCTGCCACGACAGTTAGCTTCTGTTCCTCTACTGCCCTGAATTCTGCCACGACAGTTATCTTCTGTTCCTCTACTGCCCTGGATACTGCCACGATAGATACCTGCAAAAATTGACTGAAATCAGCAGCATCTGTGCAATTTTATCTAATTGTGATGTGTATGCAAAAATCTATCCTAAAATGCAACTAATCATGCTTGAGTGCAGTTAAAATATGGGTAAATGAGGGATAAAATATAGAACTTTTATGCACTCAACACACCCTCAAACTCAATTTATTGCTTGTCCTCAAGCAGATGCAACCTAACTAAGAATGAAACTTGTTTTTGGCTTGGCTTAACTCAATGAACAATCATTACCTACATCACCTTCACTATCAAGAGCAGTACCTTTTCGAGTGTTTATGGGCTTATCCGGAGCAATGCTATAATTCTCGTGCAAGTGTGTGCAGGTTTTGTGAACAAATATGTGCCTAGACTCTTTAGCAACTAGAATAGTTATGCTATTCACTTGAGTTTTATTTCGAAATAATTTTTAACTGGAGGCAATTCTTAGGCTCCTTTAGTTTCTTCTAATTTAGACCCAAGTTTTTCTTATTTTATTTTTACTAGAGCCGGTTTTGGGCACCTCTGGCTATCTTCCTAGAGCCGGTGTTAGGCACCTCTAGGGGCAACTGAGTCTAAGTTTTTTTCTTTTCCCTTTTTTTTCTTTTCCTGGATCTAGTGTTAGGCACCTCTAGGGGCACTCAAGTGGTTAAGCTTTTCTACTCTAAGTTTAGTAACAGTAGTCTAGATAACATATAAGTCACAAAGGTGTTTTTCAAGTTCAGAACTATAGCAAGGCTCTAAATAATTTCTAAAACATCCTAAAGACTCTGTCACGACAGAAAATGTCGCGGCAGGTAAGTGCAGTTCAAAGACTTAAGCCATTTTTTCGACACAAATATGAGTAAAGTTTAAACACAAAATGAAAAGTTCATTAAATAACAGAGGATTGCCTACCCCCAAACTCAAGGGTTGCATTATACTCAATGCATGACAACAAAATAAAAATGAAAAACAGGAAAAAGAAAACATCACAAATAGATAAGATAAACATCAGAAACAACAAGCATAAAAGAAAAGAACTTAAGTTGATGAGCTGTCGTCGCTGCTGCTGCTGATATAGAGCTATCGGCGGGCAGTTTCTTTTGTAGCAGAGGTTGGCTTTGTGGTTGGAGAGGAGGAGACTACCTTCTTCTTTGCCTCTCGAGGTGGCTGGATTTTAGTAGGTGAAACTTTTGGATCTTTATCCAGAATCTCAAGCTCACTGTCGCTTTTGATGTTGCTTCTACTGCCTTCTCCAATGTCGCGGCAGGGTGGGCAAATGATGCTAGGCGGCGGGCGCAGGGCGGCAGCATCAATATTGTCGGGCGGCAGCATCAGTATTATCGGGTGGTGGGTGTAGGGCGGCATCATCAGTACTATCGGGTGGCGGATGCCTGGGTTGCCGATCTTTTAAAGGATGCCTCCTCTACTGCAAGGGCAGCGAAACTAGATACTGTCGAGGCAGAGAACACTGTGTCTTGATGGCGTTGGGTTTTTAAGTAGTTGTGGGTTCTTTATTGGAAAAGATAAGAAAAACAAATAAAATAAAAACTTAAGAGTTCAAGAGGGAATTAATCCTTGAAACTCTTATCCTAAAATAACGAAATTAAAAACTGAAACTAAATAAAATTTGAGGAGCGTCGTTTCCGATATTTCTTATGGTCCATCCGCACCCTCCATCGAGTTACAATTTTTCCCAAAAAGGGTTGGGCCAAGGTGCTCGTGGCTACTCCTTTTTGTTTTTATCATGGTGGAGGTGACTTTCTTTATGGTTCCTTTGTAGTCCATAAAGTCCTCCCATCTTGGCATTGTTTCTAAACACATGAACCTATGTTTAAGAAAAATTATATCTATTTCCAACCATATACTTACCTCATTTTCGTCGAAGTTCGTTATGGTGGAAAGTAGCCTTTGCTGTCGTGTCTGCTGTTGCGGCAACCAGTTATTTTGACAATCCTTTGTTAGGTTACTTTGCAGGTCAAAGGGACATTGGAAAGCGCCATGACTCCCCATATCAATTTTTGTTGGCTACTCGTAGGTCTCCATCAGTAGAGATCTCGATGATTCTAAATCTACCGGCGTTGGTTCCTTAAATACCTGCAACGAATTGGTGAGTTTTCAAAGAATTCAAAAGGTTCGTTTATTACCTTCTCATATTCCATTGGCGAGGCATTGTCATCGGGTTGCTCTTGCATGTGGTTGTGCGAGTGCCATGGCGAAGGTGGATGTATGCAATCTTTGTCGGGCATAGCCGAGGCAGTGGGTGGAGGTTTTGCCTCGGTAGTGGTTGCTGCTTCAGCATCAGTCGCTGCCGAGGCGGCGGTTGCCGCCTCGACCGTGATTTTTGCCTCGGAAGTGGTTGCCGCCGTGACATTCTTCTCAACTTCACTAGGTGTTGTTGCGGTGTTGTTCCGTTCAGGCTCCTCGATCATTACCAAGGCAAGTTGCTGCTCAGGATCATCATGTGTTGGGTAGCCTCTTTCATTGGCATCCTTGTCATCTTGCCTCGGGATTTCAGGTTCATCCGTGGCATGAATGAGGACCGGTGTGCTCAAGATTACATCCACCTTGACGATTGTTTTATCCATAGAAGCCGACAATTCTTGAGTAAGTGCCATGAAGGCTTGTAGTGTGTCTTCTAAGGATTTTGACTGCTCTTGAGGATGATGACATTGCCAGGGCGTGTCGGGTTCTGCAGCAAAACTGTTATGGTAAAAAAAATTGCGAGTTTTGATCATACCATAAAAAATTTTGCTGCTGCAACAGCGGCATATGTTGTCCCTGTTGTTGCTGTGGCGGCATATCTTGTTCTTGTTGGTTCCATCGTTGGTTGTCCATATATTCACCGAAAAGACGGGGACAACTTTCGAATGCATGATTACCTTCACGGTAATTACAAGAACTTTCCCACATCAGCTCTCAAATGGTTTTTCATGGCATGTTGATGCCCTTGAACCTGTATTGCACCTGGGGTTTTTTTTTACAAACGAAAAAAAAAACAAATAAAATGAGGCAAGAAAATAAATATAAGTGCAGGAAAAAAAACGAAGTTGTGCGCCAATCTCTGGCAATGGCGCCAAAAACTTGTTGCATGTAAAAGGGTCCTTTTAAATTGGAGCGCAAGTGTACACTCGTGTCAAGTTATAGTATAAAAGATATCGTCTCCACAGGGATTGGGACAACTTCAGAATTAATTTTCCTGCACAAGAAAAGAGATAGAATTAATAAAGTGATTTGAGAATTCTTGAAGATAAACTAAAGTAAAAGAGAAAATCAGATTGAGAAAATAGGTTGGTATTGATTTGCTCAGCAGTGCAGGTGTTGCACTGTTCAAAGGACTTCTATTACGTCTATCGTCGAGCGTGTCGCGGCAGAGGTCTGTCGATGTCGCGGCAGCGAACAACAACTCTTTACTTCAAGTTCAGTAAGAATCCATGTTGTGACTCGTCCTATCCCTAGGTCCAAGTTCTGTCGATGAACACGTCTTAGATAATACCTCCCGGCGTGAATCGAAGGATGAACACCGATGTTTGTGAATTCTTCCTTATCTGTTTAACCTTGTACCTATCCCTAGGCCAAGATAGTTTAACCATAAACTGGAAAACTTGTATTTACTCCTTTCGTATACTTAACTCTCCCGATATTAAGTAAATAGATAACCTCATAATGCTCTCTCGATACTCTTATGAGATATAAAAACCAGAGTAAATAAACTTGAAGTTTTTATTAATTGAACAGAAAGAATCCTAAGAAACAGTACAACCCTTACAACTACTTTACAAGATCAACTCTTAGTCCTAGGGGAAGTTTAGAACATGATGAAGAGAGGAAACGACTAGGGTTTTTGGGGGAAGGCAGCTAAGAGCTAGATTATCTTCTCTAGGTCGAGATACAAGCATATATATATACCTTGAGTGTAAGTTTTTCTAATGGCCAAGAATACTAGTTTGAATTAAAGTACAATTTATTAAAGACTAAATCTCTGAATAAACGTCCTTTAGTTCGCCCTATCTTCTTGCTTTAACTTTCTCCTCAAACTTTGGGCAAGGCCTTCCTTATGCTTCTGGGCTCCAAAAAATATGCGAGTGGTCTCTAAAAATTAGGCTTGAAATCCTTTATCAGTCGAACTCCACTTCGCATTTTTCATATTTTCTTCTTCACTGTCGCCACCTATGTTACGGCAGCGAGTTATAAGGCAGTTTCCTTCAACACTGTCGCCATTTTTGTCACGGCAACTGTCACGACAGTGATGTATGAGGCAGTTTTCTTCACTCCAGCTCTTCTGTTCCTCTGCTGTCCTGGATGCTGCCACGACAGTTAGCTTCTATTCCTCTGTTGCCCTTGATACTGCCACGACAGATACCTGCAAAAATTGACCGAAATCAGCAGCATCTATGCAGTTTTATCTAATTGTGATGTATATGCAAAAATCTATCCTAAAATGCAATTAATTATGCTTGAGTGCAGTTAAAATATGAGTAAATGAGGGATAAAATATGGAACTTTTTTGCACTCAACAAAGAACTCACACATGGCGGCTGGAGATTGTGGTTAACGGTGAAGGGAAATGAAGAACATTTATGAATTAAGAAAAATAATAAACAAAAAAAAAATTGAGATTATATTTATCTTTCGTCCACGTGACCTCAACCCTCATGGAGTATATTTATTTTTGGTTGCCTTCTCGATTCCTGATTAATCTGGACACAAGAGCTTAATTCGAGATTTACTTAATTAATATGGGATAAAGGTAAAAATAGAATCTTAGAATCTTATTTTACCTTTCACACGATCCAAACCCGTAAAATGTTCGACATAAGACCCTTACAATAAACTCGTCGCACCATGGTAAGTTTTCAAAAAAAAATATTCTTATTTTATTCAAACTCGTCGTATCATATAGGCGAGTTTCATTTTTTTTCAAAAATCTCACCATATAATCAAGGCGAGTTCGAATAAAAAATAATATAATTTTAAAACTGGCTGTGGTGGTGTGGCGAGTTTACTATAATAGTCCTACTTTTGAGAATTTAGAATTTCGGGCGTTACGACGGGCATAATAAGATTCTAATATCCTATTTTTACCCTTAACCCAATTAAAACAAAACTGCTTACGACTTAGATTAACCCATTGGTTTTCCAAAAAACGTTTTTCTCACTTTTCGCCGTTTGGTTCATGGAAAACAGAAAAGTCAAAGGAAAATCAATTACAGTAAATGCAAAAGAGACCTTGTTCCGGAGTAAAATGACTTACCCATTGATTTTCGGTAAATCGCTTTCTTTCTTCTCGTTCTCTCTACAAATGAAGAAGCATTGTTTAATTTTTTATAAACCCTAAACTTTAAAATCTAAATCTAAACCCTAAATCCTAAACCTTAACCATAAACCATAAACCTTAACCCTAAATGCTAAATCCTAAACACTAACATAAACTCTAAACAATAATCCTTAAACCCTAAACCTTAACATAAACCATAAACCTTAAATACTCAACACTAAACATTATCATAAACCCTAAATGCTAACATAGATACAAAACCTTAAACACTAAACCCTAAATGACAACATAAACCCTAAATGCTAACCTAAACCATAGACCCTAAATGCTACCACAAACTATAATCACTAAATCTTAAACCCTAATTATTACAATAAATCCTAAACCTTAAACCTTAAACAATAACATAAACCCTAAACCTAAATGCTACCATAAACCCAAGACCATAAGCACTAATTTTTTATAAACTCTAAACCTTAACCCTAAATTATACATCATAAACACTAACATAAACCATAAACAATAACCTATAAACCCTGAATACTAACATAAACGCTAAACCCTAAACCCTAAACTTTAAATGCTAACATAGACACTAAACCTTAAACACTAACATGAACCTTAAACCCTAAATGATAACATAATCCCTAAATATTAACCTAAATCCTAAATGCTAAACACTAAATATTAAACTCTAAACACTAAATGCTAACCTTAACCCTAAACCTTAAATGCTAAACACTAAATATTAAACCATAAACACTAAATGCTACTATAAACCCTAATCACTAGATCTTAAACCCTAAATATTGTCATAAATCCTAAACCATAAACCATAAACCTTAAACACTAACATAAACCTTAAATTTAATAATTAATTAAATTGTACTAAAAATATTATACAAATAACAAATTAATATATAAATCTTCAAATATGTATAGTATTGTTATATTAAAAAAATATTTTTCATAATATACTTAATATTAATAGTTATAAAATATTTTTTGAACGGTAATAGCTACAAAATATTGATAATTAATAAACTATTCAAACAAGCATCGATTATAATCATGTCTTTATATGTCATTTTATTTTTTAAAATAATCAAACAACTATCAACTCTTAGTTAATTTTACCAAACACTTTTATACAATCAACTAATATAATTCGTTAGTCAAATCAGCTAATGCAATTCACTATCAGCTATCAATTTTCAGTTGATGCAATCCGCTATCGACTATCAACTAATTGCCAAACGAGATCATAGTTTTTCAATTTCATGACTCTATTAAGGTGAACCAGCGCATTAGATTTTCAGGTTAGTGATTAAGACATAAGAATGTAACAAGTAATGTCATGTAAATTGTTGACTAATTATATTTTGAAGACCATCTGAGGTTTAACAGGTTCTATTTTTCTTATATTTTGTGTTCTGTTTGATGGTTCATTATCAGCAGCATATTTTTGTCGCGATTCAGCATTTTTTTCGTTCTCAGGTAGAGAAAGAAATCGGAGAACAAAGAATCATAGGCTTTCATAGGACTGGATTATCAGTAGCTCCAGAAATCACTGCTGCTGGTGAAAAGTCCGAGGAGGTTGGCCACATTGCCTTACATTATACCTTATGTTACTCGAACACTTTCGTTTTATTGAAGTATCCGTGTTCGACAAATGGTGTCAAATATGTACCCGTTTTTTTGACACTTGCGTCCGAATTCGAGTAACATAGGTCGACTATATTCCTTTTCGGAAATGCGCAGGTTAAGGATGTATTTACGCGATCTTTATACGAGTCTGTGGCCGAGCAATACAATGTGCTCAAAGGCAGCCATACATGAAAAACAAGGGCCGGAAGCATCGACCGAAGGTGTTGCTTTGTCGCAGCCGTGGAACTAAGTCTTACATTGTGTGTATTATCTTGACCTACCTATCCAAGTTGTATGCTTCATGTAACGTATTGGGTCTTAAGAGGTCCAATAATAATAAAGCTTGGCCCGAATTTATTCGAACTGTAATTTCATAAATTTTATTCAAAAAAATTTCAAATAAAGTTTGAGTTATAAAATAAGACTCCCCAACTCAAAATATTTTTACCCGACTCGATCGAATGCTCACCCCTAGAGATAATATCTTCGATCTTAGTTCCTTCAAAATTTGAAGTTGATAAATTTAAAATGATAATAATATTTTATTTTGACCTCTTAAAATGATAAATTTATAACTTTGGGCCTTTTTTTTGGTTAATTTTGCATTCCTGAAATTTTTTTTTTGTTTTATATCATTCTCAGGATCTCCGGCCCCTATATATTTAGCTGGGTATGATGGATTCAATGAGATCCTGGAGTGGAGCTAGCTCTTTCTTGTCGATCAACCCGAATTCCTGCAGATGCGAAACCGCAAACTTAGTGAAACCAACAACTTTCTAATCAACTATGTGTATTCTTGCATCCGAAGACGGACGGACAAACTGACTAATCCTTGCACTCCACTAGGGGTGAGCATTTGGTCGATGCGAGTCAGAAAATTTCGAGTTAATTTGATGAGTCCTATTTTATAACTCAAACTGTATTTAAAAGTTTTCGAGTGAGTTTTGCTCATCCCTATGCACCACTGCTTCAAAACTAAATAAGCAGAAGAAAACTTACAGAAGTAAACAGAATGAAGTGCTTGAAGCATGTGTTCAGATGAGCTTCTTCCTTGAGGCTCACGATTTTCTGGAAATGTGAGTGATAGATGTGGGCGTATACACGGAACAGTCTTTTGAATATTGTTTTCACCACCTCCTTGAAGTTGGGAGGAAACGGTACACCTAGCGAATTCGAAATATACGGTTGAACATAGGCAAGCATTTAGCACAGACACAACATGAAATTTCAGACAGATTAAAGATGATTAAGTGCGTGAACGATGAAGATTTTACCAAGCTTTTGAGGAAATATGGATTCATCATCAAGCTGCGATTCGATCCAGTCCATTAAATATTCGATATATTTCGGAGCAGAAACCTCGATAGGTTTCTTGATCTGCACACCATCTGCCCATCTATATTCATACCTATAAGGTTTTGTCAGGCAGCAAAATAATCAACTCCAGAAAAACCAAGACATCCACTATGGAAGTGTTAAATTGATTGATCAGACAGCAAAAGGTACAAGAACCAAACACGAAAACAAGCAAAAGTAAATCCGACCATCATCGCACACTTATCAGGCAAAAGGGCGAAAGGAACTTGTTTGATATGTCATACAGCATGATGAATATTATTAAGATATATGATCTGGAAGATTAATTTGTTGGAAAGGGAAAAAGGAACTGGTTTGATATGGCATACTTGGGGCCTGCAGTCATTGTAGGACAATTGTCAGCAGTACAAAACTCTGCAAGGGTACCATAGAGCAGATTCACCTGATTGAAGAAATCCACAGCTGAAAAAGATCCAACAATTATATTTAAGCAACGAGTTTCAAAGAAATCGGGCAAGTAGCCTCGAAATGAGAAAGAAAATGTACTATAAAAATTCTATCAAAAAACCAGCTAATAAATTAGCAGTCATGAAAGTAACTTACAGTATGGCCACACTAAAGTTGAATATTCAGGGAAAAATTTACACATGCAGTTTTAAAAATATATACATCCGAAATTATTCTGAATTTTTGCATGTGTGTGCGGGGTGTATGTGAGTAAGAAAGAGAGAGAGAGAGAGAGAGAGAGAGAGCAAGAGATACTGTTGACCGCGAGCCATTCGTTTAAATCCTCCCCGGGAGGTAGTCTTACTGCTTCCCTTAGGTTCCCACTGCCCAGGGTAGAATCAATGTGTTGTTTAAGTTGTGCACCCTGCATTAGGTGTTTCAGTACTTAGATGAGAACTGCAAATTCCTCTAAGCCACTAATACTAATATAGCGGAAGGAAGTCCAGTAAGTATTGATATAAAAACATTATCACAGGTAAGAAGCATCTAAAAGGTTATACGATCATCGTCAAGCCCGATACACAGCAACAGAACTAACCATGTGTAGAGGTAGATCCCCATTTAGCAAAAACATTATCACATCTAGTACGTGTATACAATACCCTCAAATATCCATGAGGTGGTCCCACAGGTGAAGGCTGTAGGACCGTCATGCATGTCAGTTGAACATTGAAATACTTGGTATGTCCACTTTGCCACTGAAACTTTTAAGTAAAGCATCGTAATATAAATTTGTTTAACGGGTAAGTGACTTCAAAAGCAATTTATCAAATAGAAATATGCATAGTGAAAGCTGTTTTCTTCTTTTCCTCTATTGGTTATGGTTAAGTGAATTCTTGCTTTACAAATATAAATAACAAGTTTCAGAGCTAACGGCAACCATTTTTTTTGTAGCAAGTAATGGCAACCATTTAAGCAGATAAAATTCCAAGTAAAAGGGCCAGGAAAAGAAATTAAATCGACAATTTGGGAGCTCCCCTTCTTACATCTTAACAGTTAAACTGTGTTTCGGTTTCTGCACACTTTGTAGCATACTTCCAGTGAACTAAAGTTGCAACTCTGGAACAGATTATTTACCAAGGGGATGAATTGGGACAGTGGTCACATTAACAATCCAAAGGATTCAAACACATAAAATAGGGAACAAGCAGAGATGAAAGATATTAATTATGTCTTTATTAGAAAAAGGAACAAAAATAACCAACCTTACTTCCTGAGGGTGCATTTTTTTTTGGGGCGGAATGTTCGCTGATTTCTGTTTTTAGAGCAATATGTTATCAGGAAAATTGTTAACAGAGAAGATATTTACTAGAGAAAAAAAAAAGGAAACAATCTTTTTATGGCTATAATACACAGATACATATGCATGACCCTTCTAACCGAAAACTTTAGGCATCCATTAAACCTGATTATAAGCATTTTTGACAAACTAATTAGCTTCCCCTAGGCTATATTTTTTCATTCCAATTAATTTTCTCCCACTTAATTCAACCTCCTGAACTTCATTCCACCGCCTCGAGTCCTCTAACAATGGCTGCAAAATGTCTAATAGAACTAACATGCAACTCGCTCGATAAAATTCAGCTTGCAGATGCAAAGCTCATCAGTTTCAATTATGGCCATATAGTTTCCAAGGCCAAAATCAATAGTTTAGCATATGTTCACCTTTTCTACCTTTCTAACACCGCCATTCCCGATAACCGCCAGCAACGGCATGGCTTTTAATCATAGTTCTAATAAAACCGAACCGATCAATCACAGGAAATCTTGAACATGCATTAAGATTCACATTCGTTAATGCATTGCCTAACTTTCGATTCAATTAACATTCGACATCAAGCCAATAACTCTAACAAAACAATAGGATTGCAGCTAATGGAAACAAAAAACCTAAAGGAATCGGAGAGAAAAACAGATCAATGTTTTCCGAAATTGAATTAGACTTAATAATGCCGAAAAAGATGAGTTGATCGCTGATCTTAAATCAGGAAAATGCAATAGAAAAAAGTAATAACAATAAATTCATATAAAAGAGAAAAGAAAAAGGCGGAAATTGCGACTCACCTGCCCAGACCGAAGAGACTCATTGTTAGCGAGTTGGAGATTTGTTTCCTTTCTTCAGGTGGAGGAGACCTCAAAGCTGAACAGCCTTTTTCTTTTTGTCACCTTCCCTTTTCTCTTACTATTTTCTTTTAAAAAATTGTTAGTATATTTTAAGTATTCCTTGCGTAATCTCAGCAGCTCGTCATTTTTTTATAATCATCGGTACTTAATTTATTGTTTAATTAATCTGGATCGAAATTTTAATTATTGGATTAAATTTATTAAACTAAATTAAAATTAAAATCAAATTGATAGATTGTGTAAGTAAAAAGGACTAAATATATAATTATACAAATTTATTTAACTGTCACGTCATCATGTATGTCAAAACTCAAAAGAGTTAACATCGGTAGCTTGATTGAAACCATTATAAAAGTTTAGCAGTCTAATTGATAAAATTCATAATTTAATTATCAAAATAAAACCAGACAATAATTTAAAGGCCTTGAAGGTAGTTTATCCTAAAAAAAAGTGGCTTGGAGGGAGTTTAAGGGGATTTTACCGTTTGGATAGCCTAACTTTTGGGCCGTTGAATAAATTAGTTATTGGGCGGGAAAGTTGTGTGCTTCATACGAAGCTAGTTAGATACAAGAATATAGGAACTTGAAGGAACAAACAACTTCAATACTAGCTGTTCTTTTTTTACGATAAAAGGGTGGAAACACGATACTTTCTAGGTCTCGTTAAAAAAAATTTAATTTTAAATGGAGAAAAAGAGTACATCCGTCTCATTTTCTTTAGTTTTTATATTTTTTTATGTGACTTGTAATGACACTAATTTTGATGCTGGTTGTCGACCGCCGGTAACTTTTTTTTGTTTTGTTTCTTTATTTATAAATTTTAAATTTAATAACTTTGTCCTTGTAACACGTTTTTCTCTACCTTTTAGTACGTATCATCTATCTTTCGACACTCTTTTTTCTCTTAATTGGTCGCTGGGCCTTTTTTTTCAATTGATTTTTTTATCAGTAATGGATTTGATGTTGCCACGACTAATCAAGATAGTACTATTTTGATTATCTTGTTGATTTTTCTATTTTGGACCCTCGAACTGAATTTAGATATGAGCTCACAATCACCGCTTTTGTTCGCGATTAAATTGTGGTAATAACCGTATTGTCAACATGCCTCGTTATTGGAGTATGTATTTTTTAATGTTTTTTTTACCTTTTATCGTCGAACTTTGTGATGCTTGTATCTATTTTGTTTTGAGTCTTTGAGTTAAGGTTTTTACCCTTTTTTGTATGGTCGTGTTTATGATCTAGAGACATTAGTTTTCGTACTTTTAGGAATATGTCCACATGGTCCCACCCATTCGACCAGATCGTTCCACCCATGATCGGAACTGCCTCGATATACTCGATATTCGGAGCAAAAGTGGTGATCGGGTTTCACCATCCCTAACTACGCCATACAAGGAGGGGAAGCAAGAACAGTGATCAAACATAGCAACTAAAGCTGATTCAAGAGAGTTAGATGTTGATATATATTCCATAGTAGCGAGACCAAACAGCAACAAAACACATACAACAACGTTGTTGACTTCAATGAATATAGTAACCCTTCCATGTTCATCCACCTATCTTGTAATAAAACACCAGCTCAACAACATATATGCCGTCCGAGACAGAGCGGTTGCACCGATTTTACGCTGCTTCTGTTCAGCATCCCTGTATTCATGCGCCGGACGGCCAGATCTGCTACCTCCACTTCTTTTCCGATAAAGATATGAGCTGCAAAAGAGAAAACGACGGAACAAATATTTGGTATTATGATAAAAGCAACTGAATGCAGCTTGTAAGAATTGTGCATGTGAACACTGGTGATAAAGGTCATCAAACCAGGTTAGGACAGCCTGAGAGAGATAAGAGAAGATGAAACCCGAAACCCTCTGGGTGGAATATCCTGTACCGCACCTATTGATCGAATTAAATTTTGCAAGAAACAACGGAAATGTTTCTGGAGACTCTTAAGAAGTGGAAACCAAAAACTGAGACTAATCCGGAAGAAAGAATGAAGAACATATAATCTCATGTTCGGACTCATAAACGATACGGGCTGGTAAACTTTCTGACAATAATAGATCACAGTCTACCACAAAGGCAAGTTTACTGAAGATAATATTGTCTATTTGCAAACAGGTAGTTATTGTAAAGGAAGATGCATGAAGATCGGAACTTTGCTTCAATCGACCAAGAAATAACCAAAGACACCGAATTGACCTACCTGTTCTAAAAGTCTCTAAACAATCAACTTGCTCTAAAGAAACACAAACAAAAAAATGTCCTTTATGTGAAGTTGAAATGGTAAGAATTAATAGTTTTGACAACATCCTAGAATCTAAGTTTCTTGTAACTTAATCAGTCCGATATGCCATCTTAATTTAAAGATGTAGCACACCGAAACTTACCTACTCAATGCCTACACCAAACCGAACCAAATATAATGTGTAATGAAACACTAATGGCAATTAATAACCAACCTGACGAGCCACCTGTGCTAGTCGCCGACTATCTCGAGATGACTCAGCTGGCAATGTGGATTTTCCGGAGTCTAGAGAACCGTTTCTTTTATCCTCCATCTTCCTTTTAGAAGTGTCTTTGTCAAGCGAGCAATCTCTGTCGGGGCTGCTCAAAGAATCCTTCTTCCGCTTTCTTTTGAAAGTGTACATGAGAAACTTATTGTTTATCGGTTGAGGAGAAGACCCTTCAGTTACTTCAGACACTTTAACATCCAAGTTTACGGCAGCCACATCAACCATCTCGACATCCAAGTTTACGGGCCTTGTCAAATCTTTTTCATCTGTCAGCAATTTATTACCGTCTTTATCATTGTGGAGATCACAAGCTTTCACAAATGCGAAATCATCCTTGTCAACCTTTTCGTATCGCGATTCAGCAACTACTTTCACTGCACTTGAAGGTGAACCGGGGATGGAAAGAGAACTACAACCCTTCGGAGCAGCAGCATGTGAGAAACTTTCAGCACACAGATCGGATTTTTGGCGTGTTACGACCTGATCACGCATAACCATAGATGAGGAAACCCTATTTTTCTTGTATCTAGCCGCTCTTTTCCTTTTCCTGCGCAAAGGACTAACGGGAAGTGCTTGAACGATGTTAAGAACATCAGTTTGCATTACTTTTAACTCGTCTATTTTTTCCTCAGGTCGAGAAATTGTTGCCTGCATACCCCTTCCTTCTTCATCTTTTCTAGTGTCTTCATTCTTAGCATCGTCTACTTGACCGGAAGGAGATAAATTTTCATTCAACAAAGACCTTTCGAGTGCACGAATCCTCTGAGTGCACCCATTTCTATACAGATCAGGCTCTTTTCGTCTCATAACTATGGAGGCAAAATCGGGGTTACAAACATAGCAATTATCCTTACAAGAACACTTACTACCCACATTTGTTGAACTCTTGATGTCAGAAACCGTCACAACGTTAGTTTGTGTATCAAGTTGAGAAGATACGACAGACCCGAAATTGCTGATTGTATTTCCATTTGACAGTTTTTCACAAGCAGCAACACCGTGTTCCGATTTTTGTTCATCTGAACACCGCACCGAATTTTTGGTCAGCTTTTCCAACTCATCTTGAGTTTCTCTCAACTCTGCTCTAAGATCTCTAACTATATCCTCCGCTTCCCCCAGTTGTGCTTCAAGCTCTTCGATTCTTTTCTGTTGATTCAAGGACGTCATCTCCGCTTCATTAACCTAAAATCATGGCACGGATAGACAAGCTAACGTGTAAACCAGTACATTTTTCTCACCGTATAAAGCTCGGGATCAAGAGAAAACTAATTAGTGCATAACCTCCCATTGAAAAGCAATGCAAAACAAACAGAATTGTTAGCAGAAAACAATCTAATAACCAAAAGGCAATTCCGATTCATGAATTGCATTATTTCGAGCTCACTCGTGTATAATGTTCATAATGCTTGTTACAATGTGCAATCGAATCTAAATCGATGAAGTGTCGTTTTAGCAAAACATATCTAATGCAAATGCAATCAACTAGGCAAGTTGAAACAAAAGGCAACCAAATAAATCAATCACACATCAAAAACAAAAATAACAGAAACAAAGGCCAAAACGGTTACCTTAGCATCCAACATATGTTTCAACCTAATCAACATATGCAATGACTCATCTTTGGCCGCGAATAGCTCCATCTGGTACCGGTGAGCCTTCTTTTCGGACACCATTATCCTCGCCGCCGCCTCTTTAGCCGTGTTCAAGATTATCTCGGCATAAGCCTTTTTCAAAGCCGTCAATTTCTGGTCAAAGCACAAAATAACAAGAATCACCAAAAGAAAATCCGTATCAAAATCATCTTTCTAACAAATAGAATGATCAAAATCAACCGTTTCTCTTTAAAAACCCAAAAATTAAACAGACAAAACTAAAAAAATATTCAAAAAAAACTTAAAAAAAAAAAACAAAAACTAGATTACAAAGAAAGATAGTAGAGTTACTTTACCTCTGAATCAACCATTGTAGCCACTAATGCATCTACTGGTACTGTTTTCAGACCAAACTGTAGAGAGAATAAAAAAACGCAAAGGAAGGTTGTTTGGTTTTTGTTTTTGTTTTCCCTTTCCCTTGTAGCAGCTGTCAGTTGGGAACCGAAAGTCGTTCCCATTATTACCTAACTACCCTCTTCTGTCCTTTTTATTTACCAATACGCCACTTCAGCTGACACAACGGTTGAACCGGTGCGGTTTATTAGACCAATTGTGTTTTCGTTCTTCTCTTTTCTTCACTATGGGGATTTGACAATTGGCGCGCGCCATTGGAGAGGGCCCACATTTGGAGATTTATATGACATGGGAGAATTAGCAATCGACACGTGGCGATATACATGCAATGGGCTTTGCGTTGGGAGGTGTGAGGATGCGTTTTATACATTCAATATTCAATTGCAGCATTTAATTAAAAAGTTTAAAGCTGAACATAACGAATATATATAAACATGTATTGTTTATCTTAAAAAAAACGAATGATGTTTATCTTAGGATATACGGGCTCAAACCAGTTTGTGTACAAGATGTATATATGTATTGTTAAAGGGTTAAAAATATATATAAATAGGTATTACTTTATTGTATGCTATGATTTTTAAGTGGGGAAGATAATTGTTTTAAGAGAAATTATAAGTGAAATAATTAAATTATAAAAAAAAAGTCGTTGATGAAATGTATATGTTTGAGGATTAAAATTATTATTATATTATGTAATATCACAATCTTCGTTTAAAACTTATAAGAAACATAAAGTTTAGTGACCAAATTAGAAAAGTGTGTAACATTAGTGATAATTTTATTAAAAAATTAATTCGATGACCAAAATAGAAAAAAAAAAGTAGTTCGGTGGCTACTGATGTAGCTTACCCTTTTTAAATTAAGTTGTGATGTATTTGTAAAGATTATTATTTTAATTTTGGTTAATATTAGTTTTGAATTTGATCTCGAACAATTTTTAAAATTTTGAATTTTTTACTAGCTTTCACGTATTTATATTGATGAAAAACTAGAAGGAAATTTAAATACGGATTTTTTATAGGATAAATATTCTATATATAGGCGCTTGTGGAAACTTCAGTTTCCACAAGCGCCTTAGTTTTAGGGTATAGAGAGTTGGTTTAGGGTATAGAGTTTAGAGGTTTAAGTGTAGGGGGTAGAATTTAGGGATAGTTGTTTCAATTTAAGGTTTAGGGTTATAATTTAAGGTTTATAGGTTAAAACCTAAATCCTCACCATATTACCCTAAAAACCAAACCCTAACCTATAAACCCTAAATTATAACCCTAAACCTTAAATGGGACCATTATCCCTAAATTCTAAACCCTACACCTAAACCCCTAAACCCTATACCCTAAACTAACTCCTTATACCCTAAAACTAAGGCGCTTGTGGAAACTTTCAGTTTCTACCACCGGTGTATAGGATATTAATCCTTTTTTATATTTCAAATAATATGTATTCAATATCAGAAAACATGTTGATTATTCAAATGAGAGCACAAGGAATAGTAAGGGCTCATAGCCCAAAGAAATCCAACATGAATGTAAGAGACCTAGAAAGAACCGGTGCAAGCCCAACCCACGGCAACCTTAAAACCAAACAAGTTGCCGCCGGTGGAGGGAAGGTTGTGAGAGGTCATCGGAAAGATCGGGCCACGACGTTGCTTTAGTCGTCGACAAATATTATGATTAGATGAACCATATCGTTTCAAACAACGGATGATCGTTCACATGAAAAAAATTAAATTCTCTTTCTAAACAAAAAAGTGTATAAAAGAGATTATTATTTGATCTTAACTTCACTACTTATTTATTTTTATTCCTTAAAAATCGAAGGTAGAAAAACAAATGAAAAAGGAATAACACTTTTTTAACAATATCTACAACTTATGGGAAGGAAAGGAAAAATATTATTGCTACGTATTGAACTTAAAACTCTCTTATTTTAATACAAACCCAAAACTTACGAAGAAAAAGAGAATGTTAACGAAAATCTTAACTACTTATTTCAACATTTGTTGACAAAATCATAACGGTCCTGTTTGGTAAAGAGATGTTTGGACAAAAATTAGAGGTTTGAGGCATAATTAGAGGTTTGACTAGTCAAATTCGCTAATATTGTTGTTTGGTGAATAGCGGATTGAAAGAGCGGATTGGGGTGAAATCGCTAATTTTGAAAAACTCATAATAAGAGCTTTTTGAGATTAGAGGTTTGATATTAGAGTTGTAAAGACTCTTTTATCCTTACTAGTTATCAAAAATCTCAAAATAACCTAAATTAAATATTTTCTCACCTTATTTATAAGCTAATCCTATTTATTTTTTTTCTTTTTATTATCACATATTTATATGTGTATTTAAATTTATTAATTAATTAAATTATATTAAAATAATTATATAAATAATAAATTAATATATAAATCATTTGAATATGTTTAGAAAAATTATATTAAAAATAATTTTATAGATCTAATTAATATTAATTAGATACAAAATATTGATAACTAATAAATTATTCAAACAAGTATTGAATATAATCATGTCCTTATATGTCATTTTACTTGTTTAAATAATCTAACAGCTATCAGCTATCAGTTAATTTTACCAAACACTTTTATACAATCAGCTAATACAATCCGCTAGTTAAATCAACTAATACAATCAGCTATCAGCTAATGTAATCCGCTATCCGCTATCCACTATCAGCTATCCGTTAATTGCCAAACAGAGCCTCCATGTTTCACCCTTTTAAGTACTCTTAAGGCACTCTTCTTCTACATTTGAATAGAACACAAACGACACTTTATAAATTATTTTATGGTTAAAATTAGAAGACAAAATCTTAATCTGGGATGATATATGATGCCGACGTTCTGATTTTGTGAACCCGCATATAGAGATGGGCACGGGTCGGGTCGGGTTTTTGGCCCACTCGACCCCAACCTGAAAATACATATTCTATATTCGTATCTGATCCGACCCGAATATATCTCTTAAAAAATTCGACCGACCCGAAAATAAATACTCTATACCCGCACCCGACCCGACCTATAGAAAAAATAAATTTTAAAGACTTAATTGTAAAAAAAATAATTTTAAGGGACTTAATTGTAAAAAATATAAATTTAATGACTAAATTATAAATAAAACTTTAATTTTAAGGACCTAATTATAAAATATATATATAAAGAGGGACTATTATTATAAATATCCCTAAAAAATTAGGGGAAAATTATACAAGTAGTCTCGAATCGAGTCAGGGTAGGATATTTTTTCACCCTAAACTCGAACCCGACCCGACTCTAACATTAATAAAAACCCGACCCGAACCCAATTTTTTCATTAAAAAATCCGACCCGGTCGGGTCGGGTAAAATGCACATCCCTACCCGCATAGTAGCTCTTTGAAAGAAAAAAAATCATCAATTTCTTCCAACGAAACCTTCTAATGCTCTCGAAGGAAATACATATCCAATTTGTACAAGCAAAATTTTATTATAAAGAAATTAATGTTTTTAGGTTCGAGTTAAATCATTTATGTTATGTTTATATATATATTTCGATTATTAATTAAACTATGTTTTATAGTAACTATTTTTCTAATAATTGTTTGAATGTGGATTAGTTGTTAAAGTTATTAACTGGTAATTAACTTTCAGTTGGTCAATAATAAAAATATAGTATTGAGGATGATTCTTAAAATTTTTCAAGGTCTAGGCATTAGGGGTGGGCAAAAATCGACTCGAAAAAATCGAATTATTCGATCGACTTAAGGTGAAAAAAATCGACTCTTTTTAACTTGATCGAAATTTCATAAACTCGACTCGAAAAAAATTCAAATAAAATTTGAGTTATGAAATGAAAATTCGAATAACTCGAAACTTTTTAGTAATTAATTTATTAGTTTTCATATTCGAGTCGACTTTGTCAATTGTGCATGATATATTATGTATATCACACGTGAAAATATGAAATATATATATATATATGTATATTATATATGCATATAGAAAGCCTTAAAAATTGGAATCAATATATACACCGCTCAGCCATAAGTATATGCATATAGAAATATATGTACAATTAAATTTGTACAACAACTCGAAAACTCGATTCGCCTCGACTCGAATTTCATAAACTCGACTCGATTCGGAAAAAAAATTCAAATAAAGTTTGAATCGTAAAATAAGATTTGCAAATTCGAATAACTCAAATTTTTTTGACTTAACTCGACTCGATCGAACGCCTAGCCCTACTAGGCATGTCCAAATAACTACACTTATCATTTCATGGTCTAAATTCTTTTTTTTTTCCTACTTTTAAAGTGAGGATTGATTGAGGAATATTGAAAGGTAGTGGACAGCTTATAACCCACCATCAAAAGGCAATTAATGAACAAAGCAACCCCTTTCATGGGTAAAGAGATCAAATAAAGGTGGAGTTTGATTGTTTTAAACTTTTGAGTTTTTATTGTTGTCATTAAAATTTAATATTATATTTTTAACATTTTAAAAGAAGCCTATGCTAATATTTAGTTTTTTATATTTTTAACATTTTAAAAGAAGCCTATGCTAATATTTAGTTTTTTAAAGCCATAAAATTTATCGACACGGTACAAACAATGTTACTCGAACTTAAATTTTATAAGTTAAATAATATTTTTCTTTTCCACTAAAATTATTCTCTGGGTTCTAATATAAAGTTAATTTTATATACATATAATAATGTGTTCAGATCTATTATGGATTATAATAGATCGAGTCAAATTCTACGGTAACAAAATGTTTATATGAAATAAAAAAACTATTTTATCTTTCACATGATGTTGTGTTTTTTTCGTAATAATATTTATGAGGTTATGTTTGTATAATTTTTTTGTTTGGCATATTATCTAAAATTAAGTATAGGATATAATTAAATTGTTTAATAAATATACAAACTGAAGACTAATATAGTTTTGAAATAAAAAAATAAAATACAATTTATTAAATTACCAAGCATAAAAAATTTAATTACTGAAAAATAGTTTTAAATTGATTAATTTTAATTACTGAAAATAAAATACAACTAAAAGATTGAGTCCGAGCTTGCTTAAGAAAATGTTTGCTTAAGAAAATAAAATTTTAATTAATGAATTGCGCTGGATTATTGAGGATTTAGCTAACATTGCACAGTGTATGAAATTTTGTTTTTAGTGGTTTGGGAAGAATGTTACTTGTATGTGTGTAGAGGTGAGCAAAACTCGACTCGACTCGAAAAAACCGACTAACTCGACTCGACTCGAAGCGAAAATACTCGACTCGTCTTGACTCGGCTCGAAATTTCATAGACTCGACTCGTAAAAATTTCAAATAAAGTATGAATTGTAAAATGGAAATTCGAATAACTCGAAATTTTTAGTAATTAGTAAATTTATTTTTAAGTTCAAGACGAGTCCTCCAATTTTTAATGATATATACATACCGATATATAAAAATATGAAGAAATATTGCCACATAAAAAACATGAAGAAATATATATATATATATGCATATCTTATATGATTAGAGAAAGCCGTTTAAATTGGAATCAAAACGTACTATAACATGATAAATAATTACAATTAAATTTTTATAGGAACTCGAAAACTCGACTCGAAAAAATTTCAAATAAAGTTTGAGTTGTAAAATATGACTCGTCAACTCGAATAACTCGACATTTTTTGACTCGACTCGATCGAACGCTCACCCCTATGTGTGTGGGTAGTAAGAGGATACGTTACGTTTGATCGGTAAATGTGTGATGGTGTATCGAATTAGCAAGTTGCACTTTTTTTCCTCCACATAGGGTTAGGGGGTTTTTTAATGAAGCACTTGCTAATGGTTTTCCTATATTTTCAATAAAAATATAAGTTTCAAAAAAAAGAAAATGTTTGCTTAATTTAGTTGAAGTACAGATCTACTAACGATATAATTATATAATGGAGATTAAATAATTGAAATGTAATTAGTTATAAGTCGATTAAAATATACTTTAAATTTATGTATTTTTTCCGAACATTTGAAATTTAGTCCTTCAATTCTTTAATTTAAAATTTTAAGTTTAATTGTTAATACTGACAATTTTTTTTTCTGTGAAATTCATGTCTAATATAACATAAGTCATGTTTGGCAATTAGCGGATAACTGATAACAGATAACGGATTACATTAGCTGATAGCTGATTGCATTAGCTAATTTGACTAGCGGATTGTATTAATTGATTGTATAAAAATGTTTGGTAAAATTAACTAATAGCTGATAGCTGTTAGATTATTTAAACAAGTAAAATGACATATAAGGACATGATTATATTCAATATTTGTTTAAATAGTTTATTAGTTATTAATATTTTGTATCTAATTATTATTAATTAGATCTATAAAATTATTTTTAATATAACTTTTCTAAACATATTCAAATGATTTATATATTAATTTATTAGTTATATAATTATTTTAATATAATTTAATTAATTAATAAATTTAAATACACATATAAATATGTGATATTAAAAAAATAAATAGGATTAGCTTATAAATAGGGTGAGAAAATATTTAATTTAGGTTATTTTGAGATTTTTGGTAATTGGTAAGGGTAAAAGAGTCTTTACAACTCTAATATCAAACCTCTAATCTCAAAAAGCTCATATTATGAGCTTTTGGCCCTATTTGGTAAATAGCGGTTTTGGCAAAAATTAGAGGTTTGAGGTATAATTAGAGGTTTGACTAGTCAAATCTGTTAATATTGATGTTTGGTAAATAGCGGATTGAAAGAGCGGATTGGGGTGAAAAAACTAATTTTGAAAAAGCTCCTAATATGAGCTTTTTGAGAATAGAGGTTTGATATTAGAGTTGTACTAACTCTTTTACCCTTAACAATTACCAAAAATCTCCAAATAACCTAAATTAAATAATAATATTTTTAATATAAATAATAATATATTAAATATTAGACTTATTTGTTGTTACTACTAATTTATATGGTGACATTTGTAAATTAATTCTATTTTTTATTATTACATATTTACATGTGCATATAAAAAATTTAATAATTATATAAATAATAAATTAATATATAAATCTTTTAAATATGTTTAGGAAATTTATATTAAAAATATTTTTTACAAATCTAATTAATATTTATTAGATACAAAATATTAATAACTGATAAATTATTCAAACAAGTATTAAATATAATCATGTCCTTATATGTCATTTTGTTTGTTTAAATAATCAAACAGCTATCAGCTATCAGTTAATTTTACCAAACACTTTTATACAATCAGCTAATACAATCCGCTAGTCAAATCAGCTAATGCAATCAGCTATCAGCTATCAGCTATCCGCTAATTGCCAAACATGGCCTTTTTAAAATTAGCGGTTTCACCCCAATCCGCTCTTTCAATTCGTTGTTTACCAAACAACGATATTAGCGAATTTAACTGGTCAAACCTCTAATTATTGCCCAAACCTCTCTTTACCAAACAAGATCATAGTTTTTTTTTGTTATATGAATGTTAATTTAGTTTTTTTTTTATTTACGAAGAATACACAAACTTCAAACTTACAACTATTATATAATAATATAGATTAGGTATTTTATTTATAAATAAAAGTATTTTTTTAATTTTAAAAATTCAATGAAATCCATCTAAATCGATGAAGATCTATTTGGGTTATTTCGGTTGTATTATTCAATTGATTAAGCCTAATCTATGAACATAAAAATTTGATTAAGGCTAATAAAAAATATTATCACATTTAATTTAAAAATCAAAGATAAATAAATAAAGGAAGGGATAATTTATAATAATAACATTGCAGCATTATTTTGTTGATAAAAAGAAAAGCCCACTTCGTTATCTTTTTGGAGATTTACAAACAGACAAGACACGGTAACCAACCATTGTACGCCACGTGTTATTTCGCAGATCGAAAACAGTCTGCACAGCGTAATGCCACCTCACCGTTGCCTCTCTATATATTATATTCTCCGCGCGACTTCGGTATCGGTTTTTTTTTTAGCATTTTTCCGCTCTCATTTGTACGGCCAAAAGATTCCTTTCGCGGCGAAGAAGGGGGAAAAACATGGGGATGCCGCCGGCCAAGTGTCCATCCGGCTCTTTATCTGCCGCGAACGGCGGCGGAGGTGGAGAGATCATGCTTTTCGGAGTCAGAGTGGTGGTTGATTCCATGAGGAAATGTGTTAGTATGAACAATCTTTCTCAGTACGAACAGCCTCATGAATCGAACAAGGATAGCAACAAGAACAACAAAGATCAAGGCGATGATAACCTTAACGCCGGTTACGCCTCCGCCGATGACGCCGTTCCTCACACCGCCGGGAATCGCGAGCGCAAACGAGGTTTATGCGTGTAGATTTGATCTTTTCCTTCTGTTTCTCTTTTGATTTTTAGGTTTCTGATATTTTTTTGGTTTTTTTTTTGAAAATGAATTTTAGGAGTGCCGTGGACGGAGGAAGAGCACAAGCTGTTTCTGGTAGGACTGCAAAAAGTAGGAAAAGGGGATTGGAGAGGGATTTCTAGAAACTTTGTGAAGACTCGTACGCCGACACAAGTAGCGAGCCATGCTCAGAAATACTTTCTCCGGCGAAGCAATCTCAACCGCCGCCGCCGTAGATCTAGCCTCTTCGATATCACCACCGATTCGGTATTGGTCATTACTACCCTTTATTTTGCTTGGGAAATTGGCGAAACTAGAAATTTAAAAGAAAAAATTGCCTGATCGGTTGAATCATAATGCTTTGACTCTTAATATTTAACAAACAAAACCAATTATTTATTCATTTTCTCTTCTTTCTGGGTAGTTTTCTCAGTTTTAGCTACTCGATATATCTTTAAAGAAAATTAACTTAATGTGGATAAGATAATCACATCACTAATATATATTTAGTTGGAACTAGGGGCCGGGTACCTCATTAAGCGGTGGCCCGTGTCCCGGCCCATTATACCCGGGTAATCGGGTACTGAGTACCGGGTACCCGGTTTCTATTTTTTTAATTTTAAAATTAAAAAAATTACATGTTAAACACAAAAATATTTAAAAAAAATTAAACTTAGAAGAATATAATACAAATATAGAAAAAAATAAGGATTTAAACTTAGTAAAAATATTAAGAAACATAAAATAAAAATATATTTCAAGAATTACCCGATATTTTTAAGTTTCGGGTCGGGTATTTTTACCCACCTCTAGTTGGAACATATAGTTTTTTCTCTTTTTGTAGTGTAATCTCACAAACTGTGATCATAGAATCTGGATAAATTACTTATTTGGTACTCACGTATTTTCGTGTTTCTGTTTTAGTTGTCCAACTAATTTTTTAGTAGATGGCGTATAATATTACGTTCTGTTTTTATTTTGGTACTTCACTGTTAAAAATTACTGACAAACAATTTGCCGATAAAATTATTTGAATGACCAAATCAGAAATACGAGAATAAGTGGCTACCAAATAGATAGTTTTCTCTAGGATTTATTACGAGTTGTTGCATTTAATGTATAAATATTCTCATAATTCACACGCCTTTATTTTGACCTATCTATTTTGCTACCATTTGGTTAGGTACAGGCAATTCCAATGGAAGAACAGCGAGTTGATCGACAAGAGAATACAACTCAGGCAATTCCAGCTGCTTTTCCCATGGCTTTTACTCCTTTAGTTCCTCAAGTTCCGGTCGAGAATCCGATTGAAAATCTCACCGTAGCACAGCGGAATCAATCAAACAACAATGTTGCAACAGCAAACCTCATCCGTCAGGTCCCTAATTTCCCACCTCTTCAGAGATTCGATCTTAACACGAACTCGATTCCGGTTCCCGAGCCTTTATCGTTGTCGCTCGAGTTGTCTTTGCAGTCTGATCAAATGGATTCATCGTCTTCAGCTTCGAGGCATTCTCCATTTCAGGTGATGCCAGACTTTAGCAATGGAGATAAACATAACATCATCAGTGTTGCTTAACAATTTGACATTAAATTATGATAAGCAAAGCTGGAAAAGCTTAGGGGAAATAAAGAACATAAGGTAAAAGTTAGGTAACTGGTTTTCGAATCGCTTTGTTTTTGATGTACAGACTAAAAATAGAACAGAATTGTCATGTCTATTGTCTTTGTCGTTCTTGTTGTTTTCTGTTGCCTACTTGTGTTAGATTATTGTTCATTTAGTTTTTTGGTCTGTTAGCTGATATTTTAATAATAAAAATTAAGTGAAAATAACAAGTGCTTCCTTCTCTTGGTTTCCAAGAAAATATCAAGGTGTAGTGGTAGAGATGCAATAGTTTTGTTTTGGATTTATTTATTTTTGAATAATATAAAGATAATTACAAGGTAATATTTGTTCATAAATATTTTTAACCATTTGATAATGAGCATACACTACGTAGACATAGTAATTTGAACTCGCGTGTCTCTTAAGATAAACATCATCCGCCTTTACACTGAAGCACTTGTTGGAAAAAAAGTATTTTTCAAGTACCATAAAATAAAAAATAAAATGTAATATTTATGAAATAAAAAATTGGGTGCAATATCATAACTCCTAAGCACAATATTGTTCAAATTTCACCCCTTTTTTGGTAATAGTTTTTATGTGGTGAATTTTTTTGCATCCGAGGATTTGAAGGCAGAAATGGATGGCGGTCCTGTGTTGTAGTGTCGTGTCAAGTTATGTCTTGTTATCTTGGGATTATTAAATTTTAAAATTCTGTGTAATTTATGTATTTTTATATTTTCTATTAATAATTTAATTATATATAAATAATAAAAAAGAAAATATTTGATAATTATTTGCTATTCTTTTAAAAAAATACGACATTCATTAATTGATTGCGTGATTAAAGATATTTATGTTGTATTTTTTATATAAATTTAAAAATTAACATTTGACATTTTTATTGAAAATATTATCTCTTTTTAATAAAAAATGATAAGATTTAAAAATTTATAACCTCTAAAATAATATAAACACAATTAAGTTAATGCTATTTTTACAAATTATTAATTATGATTAATATTTTTAACATTAAATTTAGAGGTTAATTAATTAATCAAACTTTATTTGTCAAAGTGGGTTTGGATAATTATTACAAAATGTCTTAAGGTTAGCCATAATCTAGAAATAGGAAGTTTTAGGCTAATTATTCAAAGCGATTATTGTTTTAGAGGTAGCTCACATGAGGGATTAAAAGTTTGATAATTCTTTTTATTTCTTAAGAAATTATGCTTGCTTAAAATGTGTTTTCATAAATTTTTCAATAAATATTCAATCAATTGTTCATAATAATTATCTTTATTTTTCATGTAGACTCATATTTTGTAGAAGTACACATTCACCTCAATTAAAACTATTCGATTGATAATTTTCTTAATATTGTATATTTTTAATTGATATTTGAGATTAATTTATTATTATATTTATATTTATAGAAATATTCATTTTTATTATTTAAATAATCATATTTCACATTTTTAACTTCTTATCTATCCAATTAAAAAAAATCGACCTTAAATTAATCATTTTTAACAATCAACCCCTCAATCTCATTTTTTTCCAATGAACAATAATTAGGCTCACTAATGGTGGGTTTGCCACTACAACCATTTAATGAAATTAAAAGAGTGGTTTAAATGATGAGAAGTGATATTTTTTATTTATGTTATTTTAATTCGAGCAGTTTAATTTGTACATGTATATAAAATTAGGGTTTGTTCAACTTATGTATATATGTATAGGTTAATGATTGTTTAAGAGCTTGCATTAAATACAAGATTTTATTTGAAAAAAAAAACACAATCATTTAATGCATTACAAACTTATAAAAGATTCTGTTGAAAAAATACTCATTCAATGTATTAATAAACCCTAAATCCTAAACTTAAAACCCTAAATTCTAAACACATAAGCCTAAACACTAAACCCTAAATCATAACCATAAACCATAGACCTTAACCATAAACACTAATACATTAAATGAGATTTTTTTTCAATAGTATCTTTTAGGGTTTTGTAATACATTAAATGATTGTGGTTTTTCAAATAGAATCTTATATTTAATACAAGCTCTTAAATGACCCTTATCCTATGCATGTATTGTTGAGATATTTGTTTTGATATAATAATAGAAAAATTGTTTTAGATTAAATTGAAAAGATTTCAAAATGTTTATAATCCAAACAACTTGAAGATATGTTTGATGAGTTTTATATGGCTTTGAAATGTTTTAAAATGTCCTTAAAGTAGCCAAACTTGTGTTTTCAAGTAACCGTATCGATACGGTATACATTGTATCGATACACTTTAGGGTTTCAAGCTAAAGAAAAATTCCAGTAGCCAAACTTGTGTTTTCAAGTAACCGTATCGATACGGTATACATTGTATCGATACACTTTAGGGTTTCAAGCTAAAGAAAAATTCCAGTAGCCAAAATCCGTACCGATATGACTTGTTCGTATCGATACGGAGTAGTGTCGTACCGATACGGTTTGTAACGTACCGATACGGTTTTAACTACCCCCAACGACTATTTGAATTGTAGGCCGTACCGATACGCCTATAAGCGTATCGGTACGCATCAGTTGGAAAGACTCCAACGGCTAGTTCTGAAGTAGGACGTACCGATACGGCTACCTGAGTATCGATCCGGACAACTCTAGAACTGCATTTACTGTGGGAAATAAAGAATCCAACGGCTCCAATTCAATCCCAACGATCTCCAACGGCTAGGAACTCAATTGAGAGTATAAAAGGAACCTCTAAGCATCCATGAAAGACTAATGATCCACAAGTCAACAACATTATGAAGAAAATTTGTCTTAGGACTTAAATTCTCAATTCTTTGTATAGAGAACACTTGTGAGCTTACAATGTTATATTTGCTGAAGTGTTTAGGATTGAGTAAGTACTTAATAGTGCAAACTATTTATCTTGTGAGGGATTTCTTGTTTGCTTTTATTTCTCTTTGTAAAAGAGGGTTTACTCAAGCTTTGGGTTAAAAAGCTTTGAGTATGTAAATGTTGTCTCCTAATCTTAGAAAAGGGGAAGAAATTCGAGGATGAATTTAGAAAATCGTTAGTGGGAGCTAAGGTAGTGAATGTAGGTGCTTGTTAGAAGGCTCCTAATCTTAGCTCGATTTTAATGGCTTCCAACGGCTCCTAACGGTTAGAAAAGATCAAGAGCACATAAAAGAGGTCTAAAAACAGTATTGAAGTAACAAGAAAGTCCATACAAACATTCAAGCTTTCAAGAGTCCATTTTGTGCTTAATTTTTTATCTTTCTTGTAAACATTATAGTGTTTTTCATTGTAATTCTTTTTCTAGTGTTTCTTTGGGTGTGTGAGAGAGCTTAAACTTTGCAAACATCTTGCTTGTGAGGATTTCCTAGTTTGCTTCTTTGTATTTGTTTTGGGGAAATGATTCAATAGACTTTGGGGTATAAGTCTATTGAATTGTGTAAGGTTACTCTTTATCTTTAAAGGAAAGACAAATTAGTGGATTTGTAGAAAATCTTTAGTGTGGTCACTAAAGTAGTGGATGTAGACTCCAATTAAGGGAGTTGAACCACTCTAAATCTCCTTGCAATTTCTACATTTGTAATTAGTGTTCACCGTTCTTTCAAAAATCCAATTCACCCCCTCTTGATTTTTAATCGATTGATTGCCACTTTCATCAGATATAAACCATATACTCACAAGGTTACTAATCTGCAGTCACAACAAACCAAACAAAATAATTAAGAGCATACAATGCAATAATTTTAGATAGACTAACATGTGGGATAATGAACTTATTAATGAGCAGACAGACGACTCATTGCCCTCAGCATCAATGCCCCCACTCTGACTTAAGAAAACCTGCAAGTTTCACAAAACCTTAGTAACATTAATAATGTGTGTAAAATACTTGTAGCATGATCACATAATACGCATGAAAATGGAATGGACTAACTCAAGCAAATTTGTTCTTGTCTCATGTGTTTGTTAATAAACTTCCTTATGTACGATTGAAAGGAAACATATAATTTTTTGGGGTAGCAGTTTCTTTTACTCAAATTTTGAAACTTGGTTATAGCCATTGATTTAATTTTCTGAGGTTTTAGTTTTATAAGTTTTGGGGAAGATGGTGAAAAATAAAAATTTGAAAGTTTGGGGGTTAAATTAGAGACTAATTTTTTAAGTAACGGAGACTAACGGCCAAGAGACCAAAATAGAAACGATTCTAAACGTAAGTGACCAGAATAATCTTTTTAGAATTCTAGTGACCAAAATAGAACACACCCTAAACAAAAGAGACCACTGATGAAGATTACCCTAAAAAATTATATTATATAAATATTAACATACAGTACTACATTTTTATTAAATAGTAAACTATAAATTATTTAACCCTGGACCATGTGAAACACAAATGTTCCAATTAGACGATGGGCCCCTTTTCACTGGAAAAATATGAAATAAAATATTCCAGATATAAAAGAAGACTTGATGCCCACACCTTTTGAAAAACATTGGTTAATCATGGAGTATAGGTTCCAAGTTTTGATATCCAGAGATTATAATTAAATTTTATCACATTCAAATTTTAAATAATAAAATATTCTTTCAAAATAATTTTCCAATAATAATTACAGATCGAGCGAAAAAATTATATATAAATCATATTAACCGTGATTCAATCCTCAACGAACAGTTTTTAATTGTTTTTTATTCTTAGTTAAGAATCAAATTAAGAAAAAAGGTAAGGGACTCGCCATTTTTATTCTTAGTTTTTATTTTACTTATTTATAATTCGAGTAACTATAATTGGAAAGTTTAAAGTTCCATTTTAATTTATATACGATATTTACATATAGCGAAATTCGATCATACAGTCTTAATATTCCTATAACATATGCCTCACAAACAAGCATGAACTATTGAGTCAAACTTTATTGACATTTTATTGATTTATTTTAGGATAAGTCTGTCACGCTTGACGAGCACAATAATTCAGTTTATAATTAAAAATTTAAAGGACTTGCCATATAATTATAAATTATTTAAAAATTAAAAGGTAAATTAATTAAATTATTTTTAATTTTTTTTAAACATAGATCAAAATACTTATCTACCTCTAAATTATAAAACACTAATTTTTATTCATTTGAAATTTAAGTCGCCGATGCCTCCTGCCGTCGCTGCCACTATCTGTCACTGGAATTAATGGTGTAAAATTATAAATATAGCTCCAACGGTTTAAAGGGGTTGTCCCGCAGATTTCCCTTTTTCCTTGTAAACATGTCTCAAATTAATGGCAATCCTACCAGAGAGCAGTGTAAAATTGATTGAAGATACGAGCTATGTATCTCCTCCATCCGCTAGTATTTTTACACCATCAGAGGGCGTGGAGACAGCGGCGGCGATGACAGCTTGAATTTCAAGTGAACAAAAATTAGGGTTTTGTAATTTAGGGGTAAATAGATATTTTGATTTATGTTTAAAAAAATTAAAAATAAAATAATATATTTTAATTAATTTACCTTTTGATTTTTAAATAATTTATAATTATACGACGAGTCCTTTAAATTTTTAATCTTTATAAATTGAATTAATGATGTTTATCGGTGCTCGTCGTTAGTGGTGCTCATCGGTGCTCGCCGTGCGTGATATAATTTTAATTTAAAACAAACACCCTAAGAACTACATATTTTTTTATTTAGGCTTAATCCTCAATTAAACCCTTGAATTATACTAATTTTTCTACTTTAATACCTAAACTTCTTTTCCTATCAAGATCTTTGGAGTTAATTTAAATTTTCATTGGATCAAACAATTTAATTTATTTTTCATTTTCCCATGATGAAGGAATTGAAACTTATCTGTGCACTCATAAAGAGATATTGTGTAGAATCCCCATATTCTTCATGTCTAGCATCTAAATTTTGCTGAAAAACAATTCGTTCAAGTAGTTTCAATAATAAAAAAATTCGAACAAATTATTGGTACAATATGTATTATTAAATAGTTAAAATTAATAAATTAACATTATCTTACAATCACATCAAACAAAAAATCGCTGAAATAACCCCAAATTGACTACACAAAACAATATGAAAATTATAGATATTAAGTAAAATATACTCTTATTTATGCTTCATACTGAGCCAAAACCTAGAAACTGAGATACGAAGATGGCTACTTTTATGGATTTAAATAACGTTTTACAACCGCAATACTGCGGTTATATAACGGTATAGACATCGTTCAAAATTGCGATAACTACAATAGCGGGTGATACTAAAAATTCACAATCACAATAGCTACAGTGATTATAATAACATATGTTATGTTCGCAAGTACAATAAATATAATGTGATTTAAATTATGGACGCAACCGCAATTTAAATCTCTAGCTACTTCTTTCTTCTCAATGGTGTGGGAGGAGGTGGCAGTATGTAGGGAGAAAGCTTTGCTGCTTCATGCAAATTGCCTCGGTTCTTCTCATGCACTTTCCTAATATATGCAGCAAATTTGCCTTCTTCTTCGTCTCTTTTCTCTTCGCCAACCACCCGCGGTTCGTAATTTCCTCTTCTCTCCGGCTGCATCACAAACGAATACGGCGTCGATAAACTCTGCAACTTCTCCGACATCCTGGAGGAAGATCGAGGCGGCCGCCCGTCCACAACCGAATTTGTCACCGCGGAGGGGAGGCTTTTGGTTGCCGTTGTTTCACCGAGACTCATCCTGGCAATCGAGAATGATGAGAGTTTAAAGATGTTGACCACAACTTTCATCGATTTCTCGCACAGGGAGTTGGTGTCGGTTCTTTCGTCGACCATCTTGTTCGGTACAAACCGAGCTCACACAGAGATACGAAGGAAGTGGTGGGTGAAGATGAGCTGATGAACTGTGTGTGTATAAATAAGGCATGACAAAACGTGTTATCCAAGCAATTTGAGAGAATATATGGTTAGATCCATTACGTGGGTTCATCTAACTCTATGTTTTAGCCACGGAAACATTAATTTTCTTAAAGTGGTGGATTCTTTGCTACATTTCATGACAATAAGTACTTTTCTATGGGACATTTGAGTAAGGGGTGGTTTAAAGATTTAAAAAGTCTCGTACGAGAATTTGACTTAATTCATTTTGAGGTGAAGTCTTGTACGGTTTTTCTTATTGTGACTGTCTAGAACCACTCCTAATAGTTATCTTGTACAACAAAACCTCGTTATAAATTATGGCACAACATGAGGATAAAGCCTAGACGTTTTTTCTGAATAGTCTTAAGCTGATTACAATGTAGTATCTGTTCATACATATTCTTAGTCTTTTGACAACGCACACACTCTCTACAAACAGTGCGATTTGAACTCTGGTCTCTTAGGATGAACATCACCCATTTTTTTACTGGACATATTAAATGCTTATGAATAAATGGAATTAAACTCGGAATTCAAATCTTTGATCAGGAATGAATAACATAATTAACATGAAAGATTTGGTTTGATTCTAGATGAACACCAATCCTTTAAGAAACCTTGTTTGTCCCGAGCCAAGCCTTGTGGATAGCATCGAGCAATCAGCATCTTGGGTTGTTTTCAAGTAAAATGTAAAGTCATGGAATGAGATTCTTCGATGAGTTGCTTTCTACTTTAACCTTCATCACTTGTGTAAAGCCAACAATGAGAGCTTTGGGGGTGGAATATTGTTTATTTTCAAATGTTTCGGATTCACAAGTAAATACCATTTGTAGGGATAAAAATAAAGATAAATATTCTATACACAGGCGGTGGAAACGAAAAGTTTCCACAAGCGCCTTAGTTTTAGGGTATAGGGAGTTAGTTTAGGGTATAGAGTTTAAGAGTTAGGTGTAGGGGGTTAGAATTTAGGGATAGTTGTTTCAATTTAAGGTTTAGGGTTATAATTTAAGGTTTATAGGTTAAAACCTAAATCATCACCATATTACCCTAAAAACTAAACCCTAACCTATAAACCCTAAACCATAAACCATAAACCTTAAATTGAAACAACTATCCCTAAATTCTAAACCCCTACACCTAAACCCCTAATCCCCTAAACTTTATACCCTAAATTAACTACATATACCCTAAAACTAAGGCGCTTGTGGAAACTTTCAGTTTCCACCGCCTGTGTATAGGATATTAATCCCAAAAATAATATGCCTTTTTTCGGTGCCCCTACTTATGCTCCAACACTAAAAAATACTACTAAATTAAATTTTAAGCATTAACCCTAAATTTTAAATTCTAAACACTACACTCTATATCCTAAAAAATACATCATACACTAAATTCCTTAAACTCTAACCTAAAACTCTAAATCTTAAACCATAAACATAATTTTGAGTTTGAGGCATAAGTAAAAACACCAAAAAAATGGCAAAAAGATTTTTAACCCATTTATAAAGGTTGCGGACATTAATTACTCGTGGAGAATAAATAAACATGATTCGACTTAATTAAGAAAAATTCGGACAGATATATGATTTCATGTTTGAAGTGTGAATATTTATGGAATGTAATAAAGCCTTTTGGTTCATAATGATAATCATCTACATCATATCTCTTTTTAATACATATTTGTAAGCCTTCAAATTTTTATTTACTTATTAATGATGTGATAGGTTGTGATTTATCGACGGGGCTCTTGCCTATGTAGTGGTGTGCATTTCAGATATTCGATTTGAAATTTTGAATATTACAAATTTTTGGATAAGCAATTTAGCGATTTGTTTTTTATCCGAAAATTTTAAATATTCGATTTTCGGACATCTAAAATTTCAGATTGGATATTCGAATTTATAACTTGATTTAATTATTTTTTAAATTTGGCGGTCCTATCCATGAAAATTTTAGGTTTTCGAATATAACAATTAACGAATTATTGAATATAACAAGATTTGTATCCATGAAAATTTCAATTTTTTTATATATAGCAAGTAAAAATATAGAATATAATCAGATTTATATATGATATATATAAAAAATGAATATTCGGATATCAGATAATTAGATATCTGATCCGAATATGAAATAACTATTTGTATCCATCCAAATTATCCAAAAAATAAAAAACAAATCGGATATCTGAAATTTTAAACCGGATCAACGGATCGGATTTTTTTTACACACCTCTATGCCCCATGCACACAATTGTTTAATCTTTTATTTTATTTTTAAAGTAGAAAATTTATGAATTTGTTCTCCACTTTCAAACATTTATATTTTACCTACTAATCCTGATTTTGTTCATGTCAATGATGCTTATGGGTATGATGTTGTTCGTTTGCTTTGGTATTGTAATTCATCTGTTGTGGTATTATAATGGTATGACATGGTGCACTCTTTTTCATCTATTTAAATTTAAAATAAAATTAATGAAACTCGTATTTATATCTTGTATTGTACGATTCTCATATATAAAATCATACAATTGTACTTTTCAAATTTTTTTATATAAATGATATTAGACTGAGTTGAACGATTTGAATCTTGACAATTTTAATTTATATCTTAATGCTGGAATATTTAATTCTAGAAGCGTGTTTGATAAATAAGTTATTAGTAAATTGTAAAGTATATACATATCACTAAATTAAGGAAAAAATATTTTTCTTAGTCACTAAAGTCTTAAAAATTACAAAATGATCATTGAAATTTATTAAATTATTATACAATAGTCTTTAACCTTATCAAATTATTACAAAATAATCCTTAAACTTATCAAAATTTGTCACTATTTTGATAAAGTGCAATGACCATTTTAAAACAGCTTAATAAGTTTAATAACCATCTGTAATTTTTGAAACATCAGTGTCTAATTTTTTTTAATGAGTATTTGTGTACTTTATCTTTTATTAAAACATTAAAATTTCGACCAAATATTGTTGAGAAAAAAAATATGAGCCAATGGCTAACAAAATTATTCGATTTTGCAGTGCAAATGAAGTTCGTTTTCTTTGTAAGAGGTAGTTTTAAGCAATCCGTGCATGAAAATAGATAAGTTATACTAACAAGGGTGTGATGCAATCACAAGTCACATTGTTTTTTAAAGAGAAAATTTATGTTCGAACTTTAAAGATATATTACTAAAAAGAAGAGTTAGAATCGGCAATTACCCATAGATGGTGGCCCATCCATTCCAACTAAATGGACGAAAATCGATAAAACGTGAGTTTGATCCGTTTGAAGTGGGTGGCGGATGGAGCAGGTGGCGGATTCGGGTGAAAATATTTCAACCCACCATCCGATCCGTCACCCGCCCAATTAGGGATGGGCACGGGTCGGGATTTTGGCCCACCTGAACCCGACCCGAAATTAAGTATCCTAAAACCGAACCCGACCCGACCCGATCTATTTTTTTAAAAACCCGACCCGACCCGACCCAATAAATATTCTAAACCCGACCCCGACCCGACCCGACCTATAGAAAAAAAATTAATTTTAGGGACCTAATTGTAAAAAAATGATTTTAAAAGGCATAATTATAAAAAATAATAAATTTAAGGACTAAAATGTAAATAAAAAATTAATTTTAAGGACCTAATTATAAAAGAAATATATAAAGAGGGGGTATTATTACAAATATCCCTAAAAATTTTAGAGAAAATTACACTATTAGTCCCGAGTCGGGTCGGATTTTGTCACCCTAAAACCCGAACCCGACCCGACCTCACCCTACATAAAAACCCGACCCGACCCGAACCCGATTTTTTCATAAAAAAACTCGACCCGATCGGGCCGGGTCGGGTCAGAACCCGTCGGGTCCGGGTGAAATGCCCATCCCTACGCCCAATCCATCTGTATAATATTAATTTTAAAAAAAATATTTTAAATTTTAGACTTTTTAAGCTTTTGTTTATTATTGGGAAATGATAATTTTGTTTATGTAGGTTCTGTTGTATGTAAAATTATTTAGAAATCTAGAACTTTAATAATAGTTGACTTTAATATATTAAATAATAAATTTTTTATTAAAATTTTACATGTATTTTTAACTATAATTTTCTAATAATAAAACTCATCGATGATCCGATCCACACATCTCATCCGCGGTTGATGGGTGGGGCAGATTTGGGTCAATGATTAAGCGTGTGGTGGGTGGGTTGGGTGACGATTTGAGATACGGATGATGGGGTGGGTGAAGCTCCAACCCACTCAAATCCGACCCGTTACCAGCCCTAAAAAAAGTCACAAATCTCAAATATAAACCATAAAATGTACATGTACTATAAAAAAAATTAGATAAGCCACTAATATAATTTGCAAACTTATAAGTTATATCCCATAAATATCTACATTCTTACCCTTTTTAGCATTAATTAAAGAGTCCAATCCCTTTAACTAACTGGTAAATTTCAATGTAGAAAACCCTTAAAATAAGCCTGAGAAACCCCAAATTTTTAGGTCCAAACTCCAAACTTGTCCTAAGAAACCCAGTTTTTTTCCAAATCAATGCCTTATTTATAGTCAAAGAAACCTCACCACTCCAAATCTTGATTTCCCTTCAAATTAGACATTAACCCTTCATTGGCTTTCACTCTTCTGTCCCAAAACAAGAGGAGAGAGAGGTCATGATATTGGTTTGCTGTACGCTAACCGTGTCATGATCTCTCCTATCGCTCTTAAAACGATAAGATCGTGAGGACGATCTTCGGCTCCGGAAGAGATAATATATTGTAACGCGTATCAACATATATTTAGGCTTTTGAACGATTGTTTTTCACATATGGAAAAACAATCGTTCAAACAGTTCGTAGAACAAGAACTCGGGCCCGTCCCGAAGTTCTTCATCTACGCGTTGCTCGAATGGGTGATGATCTTCATGCTGTTTTTTCTCGGGTTCGTCGCGTTCATAGCGAATGAATTCGCCAAGTTCTTCGAGTTGCCGATCCCTTGCCTGCTTTGCACCCGGCTCGACCTCCTCGTCCTAGGGAGAACCGAAGGTTTCCATTACAACGAATCAATATGCGATAACCACAAGAAGAGCGTGTCGTGTCTCGCCTTCTGTCACGCCCACAAGAAGCTTTCCGACATCCGAAACCTGTGCGAGAACTGCCTCTTGTCGTTCGCGACCGAGCGAGAAACCGATTGCCATCGGTACAAGTCCCTGCTAGGGATCTTACACAAGGACATCGACCAGTTGTTGGTCGACGAAGACAGCGAAGTTCAACTGTCGCGGCCCGCCGTTGCTAGAAAGGATATGGAACCGGCGGTTTTTGAGGAGAGCAATGAGCACCGGTGTACGTGCTGTGGGCAGCCATTGAAGGTGAAATCTACCGGTGCCAAGGGCAAAATTTCTTCCCTGGCTCCGTCGCCGTCTCCCCGGGCTCTGCCGGATAATGTGTCGCATGTTAAGCATTCGGAGCTAAAGCTTAAATCGGATCAACCGGAGGCTAATGAGGACAGTAATCGTTCAAAGGGTCAGTTTAAAATTCGAAGCTTATATATACATGTTTTGTTTCATTTTCCTTTCGTTGTTTTAATATGTTGGTCGTACAATATCCATCTCCCAAAATATATGAAAACATATAGGTTTAATTATGATTTTAATCCTATTATATTAAAATTAAGCCAAAAAAAGATTATGTTCATTTTAAAAAATTTGAATTCAAATAATTTTATCTGTAAAGTGTGTATATTATCAAAGGGTTAAGAAAAGTATGATAGATACAATGGCGGACGTGCCTACCTTGAAAATCTAAATTTCTTTATTAGTTAGCCATTTTAGTGAATGTCTCTACTCTGAAAATATAAATTTTATTCATTTGATTGTTTGCCCACCCTAAAATTTTATTTGTATCCACTTACATACAAAATATTTTATGTTGTTAATATTTAATATAGGTATGCCCACCCTTATAAAAGTTCCTGAATCCGCACTGAACAGATAGTACCTTATAATACCTTAAAAATATTAAAAAATAAAATTAATAAACATTATGTTGAAAGGTAAAGGTACTGTAAGTTGAAGGGACAAAAATTCTCGATCCTTTATTTCGGTGTTCCTTTCTATGCCCCAATACTAAAAAATTAAATTTTAAGCTTTAATCATAAATTTTAAAATCTTAAAAATATACCCTACCACTAATTTTTTAAACTCTAATTTTAAACCCTAACCCTTAATTATAAACCTTTGATTACATTGATAACGCTAGTGTCATTTCAGTCCTTTTATCCTTTGATTCAAGGAAAAAAGAATGTATTTTTGCCCTTTAAAATTAGTAATTTAAGTAAAGCAGAGTGATTACATTGATAACGCTAGTGTCATTTCAGACCTACTAATAACATTATAAAAATATTGGTTCAAATTATACCAATTAAAGTAGCAAAATACAGTTGAGGGACTAAAACCATAATTAGACCATTTTGACAATATTAGATTTACATGCTGGTGATGTATGTTTTTAACAGTGCCAATGGTGCCGGAGGGTGACGAAGAAGACAAGACTCCCGATTTTGTGAAGAACACCAAGTTCTTCGGCATCTCCTTATCGGATTCCGCCACCAACAGCCCACGGTGGACCCGAACTCCGAGGAAGTTACTGCTTCCGAAATCGGAATTCGCTTTGGATTGCGGCGGCGAGGGCCAAATCCCGAACAGTCCACGGATGGACCGGAAGTCGCTCATGGCATTGTACATGGAACTCGACGAAGAACGCAACGCCTCCGCCGTGGCTGCCTACAACGCGATGGCGATGATCACCAGGTTACAGGCCGAGAAAGCGGCGGTTCAGATGGAGGCGTTGCAGTACCAGAGGATGATGGAAGAACAAGCCGAGTACGACCAAGAAGCATTGGAAGAGATGATCAATCTGGTGGCCAAAAGAGAGGATGAACTCACTGAGTTAGATGCCGAACTCGAGGTTTACAGAGCGAAATACGGACGCTTACAGGAAACTGACTTTGAAGAACATGGACAAAGAGACGAGAACGATGAAGGAAACAACAACAACCAAGCGGTGAAAACGCCGCCGTTTTCATCCTCCAACGGCAAACCCGAAGCTGCCTTCACGGGGGAGAAGAACTCGGAAGCAGAGGCCGAGTCAAATCCCAGTAACTCGGAAACAGATTCGGATCCGACGGGAGGGGAAGCCGCCGCCGCCGCCTCCGCCAAAGCGAAGAAAGCGATGCGTCAACTGGACCGGATGAAAATCCTGGAGAAGAAGATGCACATATCATCAATGGGGAGATTTCAGAGGCAGAATAGTGGGATTGAGGAGGAGTATGAAGAAGAAGAGGAAAGTTAGGGGCTAGAAACAATATTTTGCCAAATTTGTGGTGGATCCGTTTTGGTATATGTGATGTTGCTGTTTTTATATATAAATTTTGAGATTCATACCATTACCCGCTCTTTTTGTTTGTCGTTGTCGTCGTCGTCGTCGTCGTTATTGTTACCGTCTCAAAACATTCGTTTGAGCGAAAAAATCGACGAATGAACGGTCGTTTGGAGTTAAATGAGGGTTATTTGTGATTGCTGTTGCTAATGAACGGGCATTTCCCGTAACCAAAAACGCAACCTTAATCTTATTATTGTATTTATATTATTTTTCATCTTCAACAAAATTGGTTTAAATAATAATTTAATTCAAATCTTCTCTAACTTCTATATAAAATTATTTCATATATAAATTAGGGTATGGCTCGGTTTCGGTTTAATTCGGTAAGCTATTTTAGTAACCATCGGTTTTCGGTTTGGTTAATTTTGGTTTTTGGTTTTTCCATATTAACGTTAGTTTTTTAAATTTTAAATTTTATTTTGACAAAATAACTTTATTTGATGACTTTTAAACATTAAAAGTTAGAGTTTTAAAGTGTTATTTTATAAATATTTATTAAAATTTTAATTTTTTAAGTAAATAATAATAATTAAAAATGCATCTAGTATTTTAAGTATAAAATACTTATTTTACATTATAAAAATAAAATGATTATAAATTAAAATAAAATATCAAATTCGGTTCAATTCGGTTAACCACGGTTCGTAAACTTATGAACCATAAATCTTCCAAAAGCCTCAGTTCAGATTAGTTTTCGATTTTGCGGTTAACCATGCTCATCCCTAATACAAATTGTATAGTTTGTAATTTATACATTTTTTCTGTTTTAGAGGTTAGATATTTAATGTATGATTTAGAATTTAAAGTTAGAGATTTAAAATTTATTTTTTTAAAAAATAATATGTAAATTTATATAATTAATTCAAATCCGATATTATAAAAGTTAATCAGACAACCTCTGATCTCATTTTCCCTATATTAAGAAAATTTATTTTATGGATGATTCCCACCACATCATCCATGAAACTAACCAATAGAAACCACCTATTTCACTATGATTTTTCTATGTCAGTTTTTCTAACCAATAAATCTTCACTAAAATTTTCCCATGTCATTTTAAAAATTGTGTTTTGAAAATTATTTTATTATTAGATTATTGACATGAAAAATAATGATGAAGTGAGTGATTTCTATTGGTTTGTTCCATGGATGACGTAGTGAGAATCACCCATGATATAATCTCTCCTAAATTAAAATGTTACATGTGAATCATTTATTGGTTAATTAGTTCATTTACCGTTGTGTGCAAAATAAACCATAATCGTTAGTTGACATGACCGTTTATTTTACATGTTAATTAACCACCTGATTGTTAAAATAAAACGGTTTCGATTAACCGAACCGATAAAAATGATAGTTAATAGTTAACCGACAAGGAAAATCTCTCACATATAATCAACATTTTACAGGGAAGAAAAATGGAACATGTAGTTTAATCAACCCAGATGACTTGAACTCGAAAAATTAAAGGAAAGAAGGGGAAAATAAGCTTGTTATTCTACAAATGAAGCCTACAGACTCGTATGAATGCAGCAGCAGAACAACCAAAAGAATGATTAAAAAAAACAATGGTTCCTTTTGTCCTTCCCTCAACCAGATGGCAGAATTCTCTGATTTTTGTAAGACACATCTACAAAAGCACAGCATGAAATACGAAATCTACGCGAATTATAAGAAATAATCGGGGGTTCTACGCGTGGTATCCGGTTCAACCTGGCGAGGAGCCGGGTCGAACTGAAGAAAACTTTGCTCCATATTCTCCCCGATCTCAAGAATTGCAGCCATATTTCCACAACGGTAGCAGTAATTTGGTGCACTAAACACTGTTACCACATTCTTCTCCTGCAATAATAATAATACAGAGATCAATGTACACTCTGTGTGAATAAATTGTTCGAAATATGTTTCGATTTTGAGGGATCCGCAAACCTGGGACCAATTATAGCCTTCCATTACAAGCTGGTGAGCCCTAGAAATCAGAGTGAGCCCATTTGTGTGGTTGAACTGCCCAGAAATATCCTGTCCGAAGGTATACCCAGCTCCCCGAGGAGATATTCCCCAACCGCATCGGTCATCAGGATCAGACCATAAGAGATCACACATTGGACCCTCATGAGGAACCTACACAGCCAATAAATGTGAAAATAGTACAATTAAGAAACCAGTGAACAAGAGTGCCTACACATTCAATAGATGTTGCTGTTGTGATTTCACCATGCGAGAATCAACATTATTTAGGATCGACAATAACAAAGACACAGCAAACCAAGGGTTAGTTCATGTTGTATGAGTGATGGTATCTTCGGCTAAGTGCGTCACGCAAAAATCACGAGCCATAACAGCTTTACTCTTAACAGGCTAACCCACCTATTTTCAAAAGACACTATCCACTATGAGCTCTATTATGGAGTACTTCACACTGTATCCATTACAAGATTTCCAAAAGGTTCTACGGCACAGCACACTACTGTTTTTAACAAGGTACACAATTTTCTCTAAACCTATAAACATTTAATTGCCAAGTATAATATAACTATAAGTTTACCTCCTGTATACGGTCCAGAGCACGGATGTTATCTAATGTATCCAAAGATGGTGAGAGTCCACCATGCAAGCAGAAAATCTGCAAGGAATATGAAGAGTTGTTAGCTCACAGCTGAGATTTGGATGGAAATAATCAACATGACTGTGTCACAGAATTCAAACCTGACTTTCAATCAGGGCAGTCAGAGGTAAATAATCGAAGAGGTCAGTAAAATGCTTCCAGACATTAGCATTTCCATATTTTCTCAAGCATTCATCATAAAATCCATACCTGAAAAGAGCAATACTTTGGTTATTGATATGAACATGGAAAGATTTAGCAAAATCACTAAATAACTTCACACCTAAAATACTAGCATACGAACTATGCCACATTAGCTTAACTAGTATACGCTGCAGGTTTAACTAGAATCCATACTCCAAATCTCCAACTCTCTTACAAGACAAATTAGTCATTAGTTTGCCTTAACAGAAACAGAAGTTAGGTGAGATAATCAACTTCTTGTGGAAAAACTTCATGATACATTTTTTCAATTTTCACTTTAATGACAACATATGACATCTAAGAAAATTAAAGTACTCCGAAAAGCGTGCATGGGTACTTTTTGGCTCCATAGTGCAGAAATTTATTTAGTTGGCAAAAAACAAAACTATTGGTGCGGTTACAGAATGAAAAGGGGGAAAAACAATAAATATGTATATCGCACACTTGAGTTATCTGGCGGCTCTCATGATTTCCCCTTAAAATAGTTATTCTATCTCTATAACGAACTTTCAGGGCAACTAGAAGAGTGACAGTCTCCACAGAGTAATATCCTCGATCTGCATATAACAAGAAAAGGACATAAATCAGCATTGTATGGCAAATCAACTACCAAAGATGCATCACTATGTATGATTTGCTGCAATGCTAAGCAAGAAAAAGGCCAGCATAGACCATATCAGAGAGAAACAAACAGTAAACCGGTGTTACTAGATTGTTGATAAAACTCAACCTAACGATCCCCCATTATCTTTCTACAAATTCCTGTTCTACAGATAACAATACCATCATCGTGTAATTACCGCCTAGTGCTTCAAATCTAGATTTTGGAAAATCTGGATAGTTTTAGCTCAAGGGTAAATTTGTTGTATATGCGGTGCAAATTTAATGTATGATACTAACTTGAAATTAAAACCAAAAATTAAAGGAAATAACATTAGGATCAACCCCTCAATGAACTCAAATAATTTGAAATTTAACATAATGCTCGGGTTAAATAAGGAAATAATCCTCAAAAGTTCACATATTTCTACTTCAACAGCTCTATCTTAATCTAGAGAAACAATTCAATTTCAGCTCGTTAGATGATAAATACAGTTTACTCTCCAAAAAAAAAACTCATATTAAACATTAGAGCTTCGCATTGTACAAACAAGCAAAACCAATTTCCAACCAAGAAAAAAAATTAAAACCAAAAATTAAAGGGGTATCATTTCCTTCCCTAAATCTCCCTTTCAACATTTCTGCTTTCAATCAACAATTTCATAGTCTAAAATCTAAACCACAAATCCGGAAATATAATAAAAACAAATCAATAAATCTCATAAAAAATTATATGATTAGAATTTAGAACATAAAACAATAAAAAAACTTACACGAAAATGAAGAAATGACAATTAAATGCAAGGAAAACCAGACTAACCTACATAATCCCCCATAAAGAGATAATTAGTGTCGGGAGCTTTGCCGCCGATGCGGAACAGTTCAACGAGATCGTGGAATTGGCCATGGATATCGCCGCACACGGTGACGGGGCACTTGACCGGCTGAACATTCCACTCCTCCACGAGGATCGCACGCGCCTGCTCGCACAGGGTCTTCACCTCCGCCTCCGATAGCGGCTTGCACTGCATTAAGTGCTCGATCTGACGATCCAGATCCCCGTGGGACGGCATCGTCTAGCAGTTGAGAGATTTGATGTTGATTTTCCTTTGCCTTTTTATTCTGGTGGAGGATGAAGATTGGGGATTTTGGATCAGGTCATGGTTAGGGTTTCGGGGGAGATTAAATTTGGACCTCAAAGCTCTCCTTTTTCTCTATTGCTGCGAAACCAACATTAATTTTTGTTAACAGATAATTATGGGAATTTGCATTTGCATGCCCCTGAAGTTTCCTACATTTATGAAATGCGTCCTTTATATGCAACAATTATGTAAAATAGTGCTTCAAATGCCATTTTTCAAAGGAATTCCAACCAACTTTTTCCTTTTTTTTCTTTTACTTATATATTATTTTTTAACATATTCAAATTGTTAGGTTCTTTGGTAAATTAATATTTTTTCATGCATGGGTTGAACTTCTTCTTTTATATAAATAATTATATAATATATTAGTAATGTAGTTTTCTAATTAAATCAGTTTAATTAAAAAAAATATAATGCCTCTAGTTTGTTTGTTTGTTTGTTTATTTATTTATTATTTTTATATACTAATTAAGAGTACGTGCCAATTTTTTAACACGCGTCTGTACCAAATGTATATATATTAGGTAATGGTAACACCACAAAAGTGGGTTAAAATTAGTAAGTTGTGTTCAAAATTGGGGGAAAAATTAATACTTAACCTGAGGTCAGAATTTAGAGTTAGGGGGCAAGTTATAAATATTTGAAAGTGAATGTTAAATTTGTAAGTAAATTATTTTAAAAAAATTTAAATAAGAAAACAAAAATAAATAAAAAAATCTTTGGAGATGGGGCGATTGCCCCACCCCACATAGTTCTGTCACTATTAATGGGGTTTTTTAAAATCCATAATGGGATAAAATTGTATTTATTTAATTTTTTGAATTAAAAATTCCAATAATCAAGACATTTACATTCGAGGTTATGGGTGTAAATGAACCAAGCTTGAACGAACAAGACTATGTTTGTGTTCGTTTGTTTATTTTTAAAAGTGTTCATATTCGTTTAAATTTTTAATATTATGTTCGTGTTCGTTTATTTATTTTTAAAGGTATTCATATTCGTTTAAGTATTCGCGAACGTGTTCGTTTATATGTTCAGAAATGTTAACTAAATTAACACTAAATAAATAAATAAAAGCAACAAAATAAAACTTATATTTCAACATTACTTTACATAACATCATTAGCAACAACAAAAAGTAGTATTTAAACACATCCACAAACATTTTCATCTTGTAAACGAGCTTTTATAAACATGCCTATAAACTAGCTTATAAATGAGCCTTTAAATGAGCCTAGAAACGAGCTTGTTCGTGAACATTACACCTATGTTTGTATTCGTTCGTTTATTAAACGAACATACAAATTTTGTTTATACTCGTTTATTTAACTTAATAAACGAATATAAACGAACGATTCGCCGAACAAAACAAAACTTTACATGCATAACAAATACAATTATATTGATAACATAATAGTTGGATTATTAAAATATTAATGGTACAAAGACTGATAAACCATAAGAACATGGAAGCAATTGAGAAGATTTTGTCTGAATCTAGTCAGATGGAGAACATATAGCAGATTAGATACATTTTCTACAATATATATGATATCACAAATTTAACAACACCAGTCCACATTTTCTGCAACACATGTAAACCAATCACAATTTCATTTCCTCCTCTGATCTAAAACACAACAAACGATTCTCAGTCGAAATTCCCACCGACGTGCATCTGCAACCACTCCGGTCGCGGTCCTTGAGCATATTCCCTTGCTGCTTGTGAGGCAAATATCATTCCAGCACCATCAATGGGCTGCAAACCAAGCTAAAGCACCGGATTCTCGTGTTAACATATTAGACCGTAGCTCCGGTTATCCTACGATTTTATATGCAAGATGTTGTATATTTGCAAAATTTAACTTCATGCAATAGTCAGCATGATGAATAGTGTGGATTTAAGTTTCAGTGAATGCATCGATGAATAAAGCCGATTTGAGTACCATGGTAACACATTTGCATTCAAATACGAAACAGAAGATGCAAAAAAAGGTGAAAAACATAACACAGAAAATTTAGGATAAAGTTTGAAGTTTGAACTTGACCCTCCATCTCAATTTGGAGGTTTTAATTCATTTCCTCAATTTCAAAGAATTTAATCCCCACGGTTTCAGTAAAAGTTTATTCGAGGACAAGTAATAAAGGTGTTAGCGTCTTGTCGAAGGCTGGTTGTGTATGTGCCTTGCACCTTTAGACAACAAAAGCACCTCAGTCTGTTTCCGACAAGGTGCATTCGATCAAATTGCACCTAGGTGCAACTTTTTGCAAGGCGATAGCCATAAAAGGCCTCGAGGGCAATATAAGGGTTCTAGCGCCTAGAGTGTGCCTTTGTGCCCTTTACAACACAAATATTATGTTTACTCAATTATCTCGCATAGGACTTCGATTCAATGGTGACACAAATATTATGCGATCAAACAACATAAGCATACTTACATCCTTTGAATGAAAGCCTTCCAAGCTAGGATTCATGTTTATCCTAGAATTAACTGCTTCGAGTTTCATTGACAAGAACTGCAAAATTACATTCATATAACAGGTTAAAGCTTGAAAGGATAATGTAAAATCTCGGAAACGGGGACACTACTACAGTAAGATGTGTAGGATCCATACCTCAACTTGCTGCTGCAGTGATTGGATGTAATTAATAATCTCATCAAGGACAAGCGCCTTCCCTATGACCTGATTGAAAAGTTTGTATTAAGTAAAATATATTAATCCCATCACGATATTTTCGAGGCACGAAACAAAACTGGCCAAAACATAGAATCAAGGACTAATAGAACAAACCTTGTTGCATCCGGGGACCAAATCCTGAAGAATCTTCATCCTCTCGCTAATCCGCTCTCTCCTGGCCTGTAGAAGATAAACTTATTCTAGGAACATGTTTCAAAAAGGGCCCAAACCACCCTTTTCACCATTCACATGAAGACATGAACTAGCAAGACACATAAATCTGTACCTGAAATTCGTTTACCAGTGTACGAAAACTACATTTCTAAGTTTCGATATCAAAATTTGCAAATTCAATTGGGGATTAAAGGTGAATTACTCTCTCAGCCAGACTATGGCTATCAGTTGCTTGACCCCTTCTGGCTCTGACATGAATATAGTCTTGCTTAGGCGGATCGGCAGGTTTACTCTTCTGTTCTGGCTTGCCACCCTCTTCCGAACTCGACTCCACCTCCGCTTTAGGACCCGCAGTTTCATTCTTTGCGCCCGGCGTTTTCATCCGTTTTCCATTCGAATCATTCTGTTAAAATGCTAAACCATAAGACATCATGAGGTCCAAACATAAACCAAAATTAACAACAACTAAAAATTTAAACCAAGAATAGAGGCAAAATATGAATCTTTAAAATACTTCATTTCATTTTCACTGATTTGAAGCCAAGCAAAGTAAGCACACAACTTGGCATAAGCTAAATTTGAGTAAAACAAGCTGACAATGAAACAAAACCCACACAGAATTCAATCCAAAAACCTTAAATTAAAGAGAGAAAAGACCTAAATGCCAGCATTAATTGACATAAATTTCCAAAAATTTCCCCACCATTATCGTATCTAGGGGTGATAACGAGTCGAGCTGAGCCCAAGCCTAGCCAGGCTCGGCTCGGAAACAGTGTAATTGGGCTCGGCTCGGGCTCGAGGCTCGCCGAGCTCGAAATTTTAGGCTCGAGCTCGGCTCGAAAACAATTCTATTGGGCTCGACTCGGGCTCGGCTCGAAATGAAAAATTTTGCTACAATTTTTTTTATATAAAATATTCGTTAAAAATACCTTTCATAACCAACACTAAAATGAAATTCAATGACCGGAAAAAAATGCCAAAAATTATATTAATCCAAATAATCAATAAATATTCTTATAATACAAACACATAATTAAAGAAAATACAAACACATAATTTATTTCAGTGCATATGTAGATTCTGAACATGTTGACGAACTTTTCGAGCCGAGCCGGCTTGTTAAGGTTTCGAGCCGAGTCGAGCTCACTCGAGCCGAGCCCGAGTAGCTCGCGAGCCGGTCAATCTCATTATCACCCCTAATCACCCTAATCGTATCTACAATCAACTGGAAATCTAAAAACTAAAAAGAGTTAAATTTAAACAAACCCAAATTTATATTTGAAAATTGAAACCAAGAGGAAGATAAAAATCCCACCAATTCATTTGCACTAGTAGTAGTAGAAACAATCTTGGAAGATTCATCTTCAGAGCTCAATTCCTTCCTTTTTCTCCTACCTCCACACCCAACACTCTGTTCAGTCACAGTAGATTCCTCCATGGACCCATCTCTAAGACCCGAAGTGTCCCCAAACCCGGCCAAATTACCCATTCGGAGCCCCAACCCACGTCCGGCTAAAACAGTCGGGTCGGAGGTAGAGTTGATCGGGAAAGGCCAAATCTCAGCAAGGCTGTAAGCTGAAGGATTTGCTGCTGAAAAAGATGACTCATTGATCAATGGAGGATCCATAATGAAGGACCCTTTTTCATGAAAACTGGAATGGGTTTGGATTTGGGTCTTGGATCCAAAATGGGTTCGGGTTACTGGTTAAAGTTTGGGTTTTGGGGGGAATGGGTTTTAGTTTTACAAAGTGGGGATGATTGGTTGGGGAAACTATTTAACGAGTTGACAAAAGGGAAAGGGAGCGAAAGAAAAGAAGAGAAATGTTCAAACAGATGATTAAGAGAGACAGAGAAAGAGATCTGATCTTTGTTTGGATGAAAAGAAAGGGGGATGCGCATTGCGCAATGTGCATACCGTACTTTTTAGCTTCGTCTCTCTCTTCCCTTTTTGGTGAAATTTCTTGCCGGATCCATATATTATGGGGATTGTATCAATTTAGTCCCTCTAAGATTTAGTGGATCGATTGCCATTAGGGATGCTTATCGAGCAACTCGGTCGCGAGTTGAGTAGTGCTCGACTCAACTCGAAAATTGTTTGACTTGTGGTCGACTCTATACTCAATAAGCTTGATAAAATTTTGTTTGATTCGTACTTGTTTAAAAAACTCGTTACTCCTTAAGCTCAGTAAATACAAAAGGTTTTGGAAATGTGAACTCTAGAGATTTGATGTGTAAATTACTCAGTAAGCCACTGAAATTTTCTACAGATTTCAACTAGCATTAAAAATTATCGGAACATAATTCTTTTAAAGTAGCCACTAAAAGATCATAAAATAAATTAACAAACTACTTGTGAACTTAAGGAGTCAAATTGAATTTTACTCGACTTTACCCATTTAAATTTTGAGATAAACTTGAATTCGAGTCAAATTTTTGACGAGTCGAACTCAAATTGCTTGAGAGTCGTTGAACTCTAGTAACACCCTAATTATCCTATAAAATAGTTCGAGTTAGTCTCTTTATTATTGAATGGATTAATTCAATTTCTGTAATAGTGAACAAAATTAAATAAGACTAACTATCTTATAGATTTAATATTTATTGTTTAAAGTATGATATTTAACTTCGTGTAAAAGATTTCATTCGGGCATCCACGTGTTGAAATCGAAGATTTTGTTGGGTTTTTACCATTTTGACCTAGTTCCCTGAGACTGCATTTGGATGTGAGTATACGAGTGAGTCGAATAAAAAAATTGAGTTAATTGTGAAGACTAGTCATATTTTATAAAAAAAAAAAATTAAGTTGAAATTATAAAATTTGAGTCAAGTTGTTCGATGTTTTATTCAACTTTAATTATAAATTTTTTTATAATGTTATAATACTGATCGGTTTCAATTTAAACAATAATACACACACACACACACACACACATATATATATATATATATATATATATTCCTTCATATTTTTCATATGTCACATACATATATCAAACAGAGTTGAGAGACTCGACTCGAACTTGAATTTCTATTCAAATTTATAAAATTACAATTCGAGCCAAATCGGGTCTCATTTCATAATCGTATTTTTAGGGTAAAATTTTGATACACTGCTGTGAAAAACTAATTTTACACAAGCCTGCATATTTACTCTATAAAACCCAAATACTAAATTCTTAACCCTAACCTTAAAAAACTAAACCTTGAACCCTAAATTCTAAACATTAACCTTAAATTCTAAACCCTACAATCTAAATCCCTAAACTTTAAACAGTAAACTAAAACCCTAACCCATAAATCTAAAAGGCACATGAAAATTAAAGTTTACACGGCATGCGCATCAAAGTTTTTTTCTATTTTTAAACTCATATTCTTGTTTTATGTTTGTCTCATTTTACAATTAACCAACAACTTCTAGAGCAAGTAGTTAAAAGCTCTCAATTGGCATCGTCCTTCCCCTAAATTGTAGGTTTTAGATTCAGTACGAACAAAATTTCGCCTTCCTTCTCTTATATGTAGGAATTGTTCAATATATATATATATATATATATATATATATATATATTTTGTAACATTGGCTTTAACATGATATATTATAGATTAATTTAACAATAATTGATTGATTTTTTAAAAATAAAATAAACCGATACTATTTAATCGAAGAGAGAAAGAGATGGACCTAACTATTGAAATTATTGGATACAAAGGGTTTGGTCCTAATGATGAATACAAAGACTTGTGTTTCGTACCACAAAGATAACCTTTGAGACACATAACCAACCATGCCTAACCATCCCCCTTTTCGCATCTCCTAATCTTCCCTTCAATTGTCACATTGGTTTGTATTTTTTTTGTCTTCCTAGTTTTTAAGGTTTCGTCCTGATTAATTCGGACCGACATACATCACACACCTGGCTTTGGTTGGTGTGTCTCCCAACGAGAATTTTTTACATATACAACTCTTCGAACTCAAAACCTACTTAAGTGATACTAAGCTTCTTACTACTTTAACCAACCCTCGTTAGTTATATTGGTTTGTTTTTTTTATTAAATATGAGATATTACATTCTTATGCCGAGATTCGAACCCATACAAGATGGGGCAAGATGAGCATCCTTAGCCACTAGGCCAATTAGTATATCTCATATTGGTTTGTATTTTTTTGAATAGTCTAAAGGTGATTAAAAGGTAGCACCTGTTTATGGATATTTTTAACACTTTGACAATGGGCATACACCATATAAATATAACGATTTGAACCCATGTCTCTTAGGATGAACACTATCTATTACCGGAGTATTAAATATAAATCATTTTAATAATTTTTTAAATTAAATTCTATTTATATGAATTCCCCAACCTCAATTGTCCCTTACCTAACTTGCTTAGCCAGAAAGAAGAAGAATACATGACACCTAGCGAAGCAAGTGAAAGAAACCCCTAGAAAAGCTTATTTTTCAATGTTGATGGGTTGAGCCACCATGTGCTAAGTGTAATTTTTTTTTTATGAAAGCTAAAGTGATTACAAGTAGTATCTGTTCTAAATATACTCTCAACAATTTAACAATGAACACTCAATCACCCTGCTGCAGCTGTTGGTGCTCGAACCCGTGACCTCTAGAAACAACAATCGTTTCCTTAACCACTGAGGCAAGTTGGTTCGTGCGCATGTGCTAAGTGTACTTATCACTTGTCGATGCTTAATTTTGACATGATTTTTAATGATAATTAATTAAAAAACAACTTTACAAATTGAGACGGACCAGAATTTAGAGTTAAAGTAAAATATAAACATTTAAAAGTGGTGCAATTGTTTCCCTCACAGTCCATACAACTTCGTCATTGTAGGAAAGTTAAGATAGTTAATTAGTGGTTACATTAGCTATATGTTGAAGTCGTTGTGTTTTACATAGAGTTTATCCGTGTTTATGGGTTTTTTTTTGTATAATTATTGGTATTCAATTTATAGATTGATTAATTCAGATCAAATATTGTAGAGGTTTATTATAAAAATGACCCTTCTAATCTAATTGTTTCATTCATAACATTAAAACTCGGACCCTGACCTTAAGAGATCCTTAAAATAATAGCAAGTGTTATATTTATTTTGTTTTAAACCTTTTTAAGTATATTTTAAAGACATTAAAATTCGAGTCGAGTCGAGTTTTCGAGTTCATATAAAAATTTAATTGTAATTATTTATCATGTTATAGTATGGTTTGATTCCAATTTAAACGATTTTCTCTAATCATATAGGATATGCACATATATATATATATATATATATATATATATATATATATATATATATATATATATATATATATATTCTTATTCTTTCAAATGTGACAATATTTCTTCATATTTTTATATATTAGTATGTATATATCATAAAAAAATTGAGGGACTCGTCTTGAATTTAAAAATAAATCCACTAATTACTAAAAATTTCGAGTTATTTGAGTTATTCGAATTTCTATTTTACAACTCAAACTTTATTTGAAATTTTTTCGAGTCATTCGAGTTTATTTTATTTTTAATTTTTTTAATTTAATAATAATAAATGACATGTCATGTTATAATAATAATAATAATAAAATGATCCAGATTGAAAAATAGGAGCAATTTAGGCACCTAAAATTCAAAAAGAGCATACTCTGGGCACCTATTTTCATTTAAGCATTTATAATATTGTTGTACTAATTGATTGTAAAGTTTTAGAGTTGAAAAATAAATTTTTAAAAATTTAAGGGTGAAATTATAAAGAAACATTTTTACTAGTAACCATAATGTTTATTTTTTAAAATTGGGGAGCATAAATATACATGGGACAAACTCTAGTGGGCACTGCAGTAGTTTACCCTTTATTTTTTCGCTGGCAGGTCAGCAAGTCGTCAATGTTTAACAGCAACAAACTGCTGAGTGACCAAAAGTTTACACCCCGAAAACGTAAGTGACCTTACCGGTCGTTTTTCAAAATCGATGACCAACTCTGTACTGGGGTAAACATAAGTGATTATTCTAATAGTTAACCCAAAATTTAAATATACTTTAATATCATCTCAAAAAATATACTTTAATAACTATCAGCTAGTTTTGATGGACCATAAATTAGATTTATTAAGATGAACAATTAAGGTTTGATTTTTGGAATTGTGGATGATGTAACTGACTTAGAAGAGTTATTTTATTATAGGTCTTTGTAATAACTGATTTTAAATTAATCGACCAATAAATTAAATTTTGAAGCACATGAAATGAAACTCAATATATAAATATCTTAACATAGAACCATTTTCGATTTAGCCCTCGCCGAACCATCCACGTTAAATTTAACTACCCCTCCAGGCCAGGGCCTCATTCCACTCCCAACCGCTAATCATTCTAAATAACATGAGATTAACATAATCACAAACAATCCCACAATTACGACTCGATATAACCAATCTCGGGCCTAAGGGGTGTTTAGAGGGGAATGGGCCTAGGGCCCAAACTTGAAAGGGCCCAATCAGCTAGGTTTTAAAATAGTATTAAGGGAAAAACGAAAAATGAAAAAAATTATTTTGGAGAAAACAAAAAAGAATTTTTTTATATGTAATTATTTTGTTTGGGCCCAAATCTACTGTTTTGTTTTGTTATAGAATTATTATTATTATTATATGTTATTATTTTGTTTTGATATGTGTTGTATAATTTTTTTTGAAAAGGGCCCAAATTTACTGTTTTGCCTATGGCTTCAAAAAGATCAGGACCGGGGCTGGATATAACCGATACTATAACAAGCGTAATAATTTTTCCGTACACCACACATCGTGCCAAAACAATACATTTTTGTCATTTTCAACCATTCATAAAAATTGTTCATTTCTCATAAATTGTTGTACACACTCGTCCTTTAGAACATCAACAATCGACAACAAATGATCGACATATGTTTACGCCCCACTGCGTTATAATAAATTATAAATTATTATAACGTAGGAAAAATTGTCGTACACACTCCTTTTAAAAAATACTCAACTTGTTTATAGCGACCAGATATAACCGATAGTATAACAAGCATAATGATTTTTTCGTGCACCACACATCGTGCCAAAACAATATATTTTCGCCATTTTCAACCAGTCATAAAAATTGTTCATTTCTCATAAATTGTCGTACACACTGGTTCTTTTGAACATCAACAATTGACAACAAATGATCGACATATGTTTACGCCCCACTGCGTTATAATAAATTATAAATTATTATAACGTAGGAAAAATTGTCGTACACACTCCTTTTAAAAAATACTCAACTTGTTTATAGCGACCAGATATAACCGATAGTATAACAAGCATAATGATTTTTTCGTGCACCACACATCGTGCCAAAACAATATATTTTCGCCATTTTCAACCAGTCATAAAAATTGTTCATTTCTCATAAATTGTCGTACACACTGGTTCTTTTGAACATCAACAATTGACAACAAATGATCGACATATATTTACGCCCCACTACGTTATATCGCCAAAATAAAACACGATTCCCATACTTCGTAACAATTAAAGAACGCCAAAAAGAATCATTTTTACGGTATACCGTATATCTCAATGTCCATTAAGCTAGAAGTAGGGATGGCAATTTGATCCGAATCCGATCCGAATCTGATTCGATCCGAATGAATTTATCCGATCCATATTCGATTGAAAAAAATTCGAATTCGAATCTGAATCCGAGTAAAATGTCCATTAAGTTATGATATATTATGCTAAAATTATGAATTAAAATAGAAAGCAAATTAAAAGCATAAACAATAAACACACAAAAATTAAATGTAGTCAACAAATAAGAGATAAAAATGAACAAGTGTAGAATTAAATAGCATAAATTAAATGCGTAAGAGATTAAATATACAAAATTATAGACTGATTTGCACTAAAATAAAATTATTATAGGGTCAAAACACAATATACCCTAAAGACGCTAAAATTCGCGAATCTACCCCTCAGACTTGGGTCAAGACTAGGGATGACAATTTAATCCGAATTCAAAAACTCTGATCTAAATGCGGTTGAAACAAATCCGAATTCGATCCGAAACAATCCGATCCAAATCCGTTTGAAAAAAATCCGAATCTAAATCCGAAAAAAATATCTGATCCGATTGTAACGGATTCGGACTTGAATTTTATACAATCCGATCCAAATCTGATCCATTGCCATTCCTAGCTAGAAGTGCCAAGTTACGCATTCTCAAGTTCACGATTTTAATATTTATATACTTGTCCGTTTAATTTTATCAATTTTTCACCCTTAAACTTATTTTAAATTATGTTCACTAAAGTGATTAAATAATATAAAAATAAAAGAACATGCGTATTTGTTTCAGTGTCAATAAAAAAATTAATATTTTCTTTTCTTTTCTTTTCTTTTATTTCCTAACTTCCAACTGAGAAAAAAACAAATTTAAAGGCTTAATAAATGGGAAATGTCATCCAATCAAGATTCAATTCAATGGATTATTGCTTTAAGCTAGTGTATATAAATATTTAAAAAAAAAGAGCATGCAATATCAAGACAAAATAAATTATAATAAATTGTTAGTATGCTCATGTATAGTGCAAACATGAATACTCAATCCAAAATAACTTCCAATTGCCCTACTCTAAATTGTTTATTAAGCATTGATTATGCCCATAATTTATGGTTGTTGAACTATGTACTATAAATCTTTACATTTTGCACGAACCAACTTGTTTTAGTGGTTAAAGAGAAATTATATCATGGATGATTCCCACCACATCATCCATGGGACCAACCACTAGAAACCACCAACTTCATCATTTTTTTCATGTCATTAATTTAATAATAGATAACTTCCAAAAAACAGTTTTTAAAATGACATGGAAAAACTTTAGTGAAGATTCATTTGTTGGAAAAAATAACATGGAAAAATCATGGTGAAGTGGGTGGTTTTCATTGGTTGGTCTCATGGATGACGTGGTGGGAATTACCCATAATATAATTTTTCGTGGTTAAGGGAACGGTTGTTGTTCTTAGAGGTCACAGGTTCGAGCACCAGCAGATGTAGCTGGGTGATTGAGCATGCATTGTCAAATGGTTGAGAGTATATTCAGAGCAGATACTACTTGTAATCACCTTAGCTTTCAAATAAAAAAAATAAACCTTTACATTTTTAAATTATTCTGATATGTTTAAAGTATTTTTGATTTTTTTATAATATGTGATATATGATTTATTAGTCGAAATAGGGGTGACTTTTCAAACTCAGTTTGATCCGCTTATGATGACAAGATTTGACATATGATATTGTTTAATGGACTAGTAGGATGAAATAATAGACCCCTTAAACATATTATTTAAACAAGATCATATATTTAAATCATGACATCGTGAAATAAAATAAAGTAGATTGAAAGAGTCTCATAATAAGTCTCTACAATATCCAACCTAAATTAATCACCCGTAATTTTACAACAAAAAATAAATATTTATACATTACTCAGTACTATTTCATTAATAAGATCATCACAATTTGATCCTCACCATTAGGATTAAAAATTCATACTTTATAACAAGTCTATCCATTATCATGATCATCTATTGAATTGTGTAGTAAGAAATTTAATACCTTTTGTTTCATTCAATATGTTCAGTGTTGATTTTTTTGAGTTAAATTTTTACAACTTTGACTCATTATTATTTTAAATTATTATTAATAAAAATGTAAAAAAAATATGTTTTTAGAAACCTTCAATCAAATAGTTTAAAATATATATTTTGTAAATTTTAATTAATTAAAATATTTAAAATAATTATAGTCAAAGTTAAAAAAAATTACTCACCTCATTCCTTAACCATAAGACCAGGAGTTCGATTCCTACAAATGGGAATGTAGTATATTATATGGCTAGCTGTTTACCTCTCAGTGAGAGCATCCGCGGCGAGGAGATTAGTCACTGTTATCGGTGGCGGATACATTAGTTTAAACAAAAAAAAAATTGACTTTTAAAAAATCAATACTGAACATATTGAGTGAGACAAAGAGAATATCATATTATAAATTTTTCAAGTTTTAATCTTGTAAATAAAAAATAACTTTCGTTCAAAAAAAAAATAAAAAAAAAAAATAACGTTAAAAGATCTTTATCTCTGGATTAAGGATCCACCCAATTCGTTTTTCATATATAATTGAGACTCGGTTAATTATGAATATAAAAAGTATTTGACAAATGAAAGAGAAACTCCACTTTATTGGAGCGGAAATTTGATTGAGTCGAGCTAAAAAAATTTGATGTAGTCAAGTAAAATAATTATATTTTATAACTCAAATTTTATTCGATTTTTTTTGACTCGAGTCCAATTGTTTGTGTTTTTGTTCAAATTTAATTGTAAACATTTATAATGTTAAGATACTAATTAGTTCCAATTTAATCGGTTATATATATATATGTGTGTGTGTATCAGAACTGAGAGACTTGTCTCGAACTTAAAAACTGGTTCACTAATTACTAAAAATTTTGAGTTATTTAAATGCTACTCAAATTCTTATCTAAGACAAAATTTACACAATTTTTTACACAATTAGTAAGAATTTATGTAGTTACGCAAATTCTTACCAGTTGATAAGAATTTTGGTTCCACCGAAATTCTTATTGTTTTTATAAAAATTTATGTTGGTTGTATTTTAGCCGCATATTAGGCGGGTTTTTTATACTTCCCAAAGAAAGGGGTAGTTCTACGGTACGATAGGTTACGGTGCGGCACCAACTAAAAATGTTACAAGATTTGAAACATAGAATTGAAAAATATTACACTGTTTGATAATATTTTCGGTACTTACAAAAACTTAAAATGTTATTAGAAGGATGAAAGTTTCGATATTCGAAGTTAAGGTTTCAATATTTACTACCAATCGAAAATGTTATTAAACAATGTAATATTTTTAATTTCATATTTTAAATTTTATAACATTTTTAATTAGTGTCATACCGTAGCCTGCCGTATATTAGACTCGATAAAAAAAGGAGCATGAAGAAAACGAGGGTGATTTTGGTGTAGTAGGTGGCACGTGAATTGAAATGACTGGACAAGTACTGTCGTGTAATACTAATATGCAAAGCTGAGAGTGGCAGAGTCACATCAGAACTGGGTTTCTGATGCACAAAAAATGGACTTGTCTTCAACCTTTGTCTCTGTCTCTGTCTCTGTCTAGTGGAGAGAGTGGCCACGCCATGCCTTTGTTTTAAATTGAATTACGATCGCGTTTTAGGTCACGTTGCGTTTATCGTAATTACGGACATAACGAGTGCTATTACGATCACAGTAAACACTATGGTCATAAATTTTTTAATACTAAATGTTATTGTAGATATATCAAATGCGGGTGTTTTAATTCCGGACGATACTTATACTGCTATATAACAACCGCTATTATGATTGTAAATCCTGGGACCAACGCACCTTGCCCTGAACTGTGACTGACTCTGATATTCAATGCCCTGTGCTGATATAACCTACCTTCCCACTTCAACCTACTTTTCCTTGTATTATGTCAATTTTTATCATTAATTCTTGTACTATATATAAGTTGAAATTAGTTTCTAGAGTACGAATCAACTTGCCTAAGTGGTTAAGGGAACGGTTGTTGTTTCTAGAGGTCACGGGTTCGAGCACCAGCAATTGCAGCAGGGTGATTGAGCGTTCATTGTCAAATGATTGAGAGTATATTTAGAACATATATGATTATAGGGCAGTATCTGTTCATATCTAAATTAAATTATTATAAGACTTTGAGACCAAAGACAAAAGAGGTTATATTATTGGTAAAGGCAGTTTAAGGGCCACATAATTATTCCCGAAAGATTTGTCAATTTCAGTTAAGACAAAAGTCAAAATCCCTAGTGCCCCAAATTGGGTGATATTGATTGTTCAAAAGCCTTGACTCATAGGTCACTTTGTGTTGTGGATTACTCAGCTAAGCCCTACCTTTTTGGCCTTTTTAATCACTATCCACTCCCTCCACTAACCTCATGTACTTTCAATTTTATTTTATCAAAAACCTCTCCAAATATCTCTTATATTTAAGATTTGATTTTTTTTAATATGCTGGTGTGATTAAGGGTAGCATTTGTTCAATTTTTTTAGTCTTTTTATAGACGGCACACACAACGTACATTACTGGTGTTCGAACTCAGATCCCAAGAGATGATGAACATCTACCTTTACCACCTGAACACAAAGGGATGAGCATATTTAAGAGTAGATTTGATTCACGTATTTTAGACATGTTCGCATCAAATTTAAACCGACATTTAATTGTTTAAATTAATATTTAGATTGACATAGAGATTTGATTAAGAGCGATTATTTCATGCACAAGCGTTTGCATAAACAAAGTGTTTTAGTTTTAGGGTTTAGAAATTTCATTCAAGGTCTAGTGTTTAGGGGTTTAAGTGTATGAATTTTAAATTTATGGGGTGTGGTTATGATTTATGGTTAAAGTTTAGGGTTTATAGGTTCAAACCTAAATCCCTAGCCATATTACCCTAAAAACATAATCCTAACCTCTAAACCCTAAGTTTAACCCTAAAACATAAATTCTAACTATAAAGTCTAAATTCTAAACGCATACACTTAAACCTCTAAATGATATATTAGATCTTTGAACTCTAAAACTAAAACGTTTATAAAAAACTTTCCGTTTTCATCGCCAGTGCATGAGATATTTTCCACTTTGATTAATACGGTAATAATTTTTAAAATTTGAAGACTAATTTAGAATCCGAACCATAGTTTAAGGCTTTTATGAGGAAAAAAGTTTGGGATGGAAAGCGGACGGAAAGGCTTTTTTCCATTAACTTAAGACACACCAGCATTTGCAGAAAGGGTACTGAAAAAAGAATCAGAAAATCAAAAAGGAAGGATTTTGCAATAAACCCAGAGCCGAAAGGGAAGAGAAACAAAGAACAGAAGAAAGTAAGAAAGCAGTAATGGAGATGGCGCCTTCAACAATGGCGGAGATGTGGACAAAAATGGGTTCAACCATAGCCAGCTTCATGTTCATATGGGCAATATTCCGTCAATATTGTCCCTACGAACTCCGCCGATACATCGAGAAATACACCCACACGATCACGGGCTATTTCTCCCCTTACATCAAGATCTCCATCCACGAATTCACCGGCGATCGGCTCAAACGGAGCGAGGCCTACGTCGCGGTGGAGGCGTACCTGAGCGCCAACTCTTCGAAGACGGCTCGAAGGTTGAAGGCGGAGATGGGGAAAGACAGCACCAACTTGGTTCTAAGCATGGACGAGTACGAGAAGGTGAGCGACGAGTTCCGTGGGGCTAAAGTCTGGTGGGTGGCGAGCAAAGTGGTGTCGCCGAGCCGGCCGATGGGGTATTACCCGGAGCAGGAGAAAAGGTACTACCGGCTAACATTCCACAAGCGTTACCGGGAAATGATTACCGGCGCTTATTTGGAGCATGTGGTGAAAGAAGGGAAAGAAATCAGGGTCCGGAACCGGCAGAGGAAGCTTTACACCAATAGCCCTGGTTATAAATGGCCGAGCTACAAGCAGACGATGTGGAGCCACATCGTTTTCGAGCACCCGGCGACGTTCGAGACGATGGCGTTGGAACCGAGCAAGAAGAAAGAGATCATTGAAGATCTTGTGACGTTTAGCCAGAGCAAAGAGTTTTATTCTAGGATTGGGAAAGCTTGGAAAAGAGGGTATCTTTTGTACGGTCCGCCGGGGACCGGGAAATCGACTATGATCGCGGCGATGGCGAATTTGTTGAGTTACGATGTTTATGATCTCGAACTCACTGCTGTTAAAGATAATACTGAATTGAGGAAGCTTTTGATCGAGACGACGAGTAAGTCGATTATAGTGATTGAAGATATAGATTGTTCACTTGATCTCACAGGTCAAAGGAAGAAAAAAGGCGGGAAAGCTATGGGGGATGAAGAGAAAGAGAAGATGGAGAAAGAGAGGAGGGAAGCAAAGGAAGAAAGCAACCATGGTGGTGGTGGTGGTGGTAGCAGCAAAGTGACACTTTCGGGGCTACTGAATTTCATCGACGGGCTCTGGTCGGCTTGTGGTGGCGAGAGGTTGATTGTTTTCACCACGAATTACGTCGAGAAACTCGATCCGGCATTGATAAGGAGGGGGAGGATGGACAAACACATTGAGCTTTCTTATTGTAGTTTCGAGGGATTCAAAGTGCTGGCTAAGAATTATCTGAGATTGGAAACTCATCCGTTGTTCGACACCATTGAAGGGTTGATGAAAGAGGTCGATATCACTCCGGCCGATGTTGCCGAGAGCCTGATGCCTAAATCTCCATTAGACGATGCCGAGAGATGTCTTCGCAGCTTGATTCAAGCTCTCGAGGAAGCCAAGGCAGAGGATGCTAAGAAAGTTGCAGAGCAGGAAGATATGAGTTCCAAACCAATTGAAGATCACGGTGGTGCTGCCGCCACGGAAGACGGCGTTCAACACCATGAAAACAGTGTGTCGGAGAAGGCTTAGTGAACCGATTGATTCCTAAAAGACAAATTTAGTGATGGTTAGAAGCGATTCTATTTAGCTGTTGAACCAATGGACGGTATGCGAATTTTTAGTGTTTCAATAAGCAGTTTCATTTAGCCAACTTGAGCATGCCATGGATGTTTTATATCTTGTCCGACTTCAGGTGTCCGATAGTTACATTAGACCGCGTCGTTTTTTCGACCCGTAAAACTCAAACTCGAGACATTCAAAGGGTTCAAACTACTTGGTAATCAATCCAACAAGAAAGAAAATGAACATAAAAATACAAAAGGGTTCTCTCAAACTGTTTTAAATAGTTTGGCATTTAACAGGGCAACAGTTTGACCAGTTACTATCAATATGTGCCCTCGTAATGAGAAGAGAGGTAAACAAAAGTAAAATTACAATTTCCTAACGAAAAATGCAAGTTTTAACCGCTATATTTTAACCTTCACCTTGAGAAAAAATTGCGCAAAAATCGCAGCATGACAGCATGAACCCTGGTCCCTTGGCAATACAGCAACACGGTAATGCTGGCACCCGAGAACAATAATATGGCTTGTAAATGCTTTATTCCGATTGTTCCGGAGCAACATTTCCTCGACATCTTGACAGTTATAGTAAATATCAACTATCAAGTGCACCGAGTGCTTTCATATCTTCCAAAAATGCGGTGTACGAGTCGTCGATGCTCTGTGCCTTTGGAGCCGATGATGAGCTGGTAGATTCTTGCTTCACAATGGTAGGAGCTACAAGCTTGACTGCCGTTGTTGTCATGGTTGAGAGTGAAGGCTTTGGTTTTGCTTTTGGGGCAGCAGTCTCCCTCCTTACTCGAACCGATGCAGGGACCTAAAGCCCATTAAAGCTTACATCAGAAACACATACCCAGCAGCCATTTTCTATAGTTTTGGCAATATATGATGTCCACACATAAATATTAAAGCACCATAAAACTAGCAACGGGAAGCATACTTACCATAGCTGTAAGTTCCGGCTGGTGCTGAGCCAGTGGCCGCTTAATAACAGTAGGTGCAGCAGATTTAACGTACGATGGTTTCTGTGGTAAGGGTGGTCGATGTGCAAAATTATAATCATCCATTGCAGTAGGGGGAGGACCGGGCGGAAGTGGTGGTCTCATCATTGGTGGAGGTCCTGGTGGAGGGCCCAAAGGTGGTCTGGGCATCAGTGGGACCATCATTCCAGGAGGAGCTTGACCAGGAAGTACACTAGCAGATAAAGGTGGCCGCATGTCTGGAGGTGCTACTGGAGGGAATCGTGATATTCCAGGTGGTAATACATCAGGCTGTAGAACTGAGACCATCGCAGGTCCAGGCACCGGAGGTTGATGCCTGGGAGGAGGAGGGGGTGGCGGAACCATTTTAGTAACCTCTTTTATCGCCGGATGGTGATTCACATCAGATTCTGACGGAGCACCTTCAGCCTGGTTAATTGCCAATTTAGGGGGCATTCCAGGAGGCACCTAATGACACACACACAGAGAAAGGAGAGACAGAGAGAGAGGTTAACACTTTCTAGTTTCTTCAGAGCAAATAATTCTGAACTAGCATTTGGACCAAAGCTAAGATCTATTCTTGAATAAGGAACTTTGGAGTTCCTAACTTAGTTAACTCAAAATAAGCTAAATCTCTTGATACGTTTTCAAGGCAGAAAGTCAGCATATCAAGAGAGCATGGAGAAGAGCTAACCTGAGACAGTTCCTTGGAGGTTGAGTCATCTGATGGTACTGATATTTTCTCCCCTTCATTTCCACTAGTGCCCGGGGGAGGTGGCAACATAGACTGTGGAAGGGGAGGAGGTGGAGGTAGTGGAGGTCGAACTGTAACTTGCTCTTTAGGTGGGGAACCAGGAGGTGGTGGTGGACCAGGGGGAGGAGGCAAAGGAATACCCAAGTTTTCAGTGACAGGCTTGGGTGGCATTGGAGGTGGGGGTGGTAGAGGCAAAGAAGAAGGTTCAACAGAGACATCACCTGAGTTCAATGTATCGGCATCCGGCAAAGGAGGTGGAGGTGGTATACCTGCAGAAGTATCCTCTGACTCAGTTTGTGAAGATGAGGCAGCAGCACTTGATGAAGCACCAGACAAGGGAATTCTAGGTCCTGAAGGCCAAAACAAAAGCACGAGGAGAGAGAGAGAGAGAGAATAAAACCAGCTTAAGTATTTAAGTCAGAAGCACAGGAAAAAGAACCGTGTTACAACAGAAAACATATCAAAGAAGAAGTTAATATACCTATTGATGATTTATACATTGGTGGCTTTCCAGGTGGTGGAGCCCCTGTGGGATTCAGAGTAGGATGATAATAAACAGAGTCCTGCAGATAAGGGGAAAAGGGAATAGTACAAATTAGACTTCAAGCAAGCAAACATCAAAATATAATTGTAGAAGTTAACCGTCTGATTCGGATCTTACTTCAGGTTTAGGATGCTTTGCTCTCTCATCTTCTTCTGCAGTTGTCCTTCTCCGAGGAGGCCCCAAGTGACTGCGGCAGAGATAAATTATAGTTGGTAAATGAGAATTTTTGAAGCATAAAGGAACATATCATAAAGAGAGTTGTCTATTTACCTAAACATAACGGGGGTCTCACCCTTCTCCTTCATTTTATCTTCATATTCCTGTGCAAGGGAGCAATGAATAGTGTAGTTATCTCATGCAAACAACTAATTCCAATAAATGGCAGAAAAATCATAAGCCAGTAATTATTTCTTCAAAAAGAAAAGATTACAATCTTAATCACTTAAATTATTACCCTCCTCTTCTTTAAGACAAGGTTAAGTGTGTCTTCAAGTTGCCTCTTCTTGTGTTTTCTCGCTTTGTCTAATGCACCTTCAGCCTCTGTAATATAGCTCAACAAAGTTATTGACTACAATTCTACAAATGGCAGTCGACCAGACTGCATTTAAAAATTAAGAAATAACCAAATATACTAGTGAGAACAAGGTGAGCTACGAAAAAAAGGGATACATTTTTCTAACCGTTTACGATTCCCCGTTCAACTGTTCTTCAAATAAAATGAATGGAAGAAAAGGGAAAAGAAACCCTGTGTAGGTAGTTGTTACAACAATATTGTGATGTAAAAGATAAACATATCTTCATTGAGATTGCCAACTAGGATAAGGAAAAACCAATCCTTATGCATCTTTATGCTGCATCCGATCCAAGAACAACTTCATCAAAGGAAGATGTACAGCAAGATGTCCAATAAAGGATAAAAAATTAAAAAAATGGAAAATTACTTAAAGGAAACTGATTTTGTTCCCACTTGTTTGAAAACTATGTTCTTCACGTTAGTTAAGAAATGGTTTATTCCAAGCTCAAGAAAATGACTAAATGCCACAAAGATAGTTACGGAAACCTCCTCGAAAGGAAGGCTAAAACAGAGTAGAAAATAAGGTAGCAATTAAGGTTTGTTCAGTCCTCTGCATTATTCCTAGTTCCTAAAATTCCTGACCATGGGGGAAAATAGGTCCATCCAAACAATTTTTTTTCTAATTTCAAAGCAAAACAATCCCCAATAAGCTCTGATCATTTCAATTAAGTGCTAAATTGCATCTAAACAGATATTAAATCATGAAAAATCATAATAGAACGACTCACTCATCATTTCTAACTTGTCAATCTGCTCCTTGATTGCATGCGGATCCTTCTTCAGAATCCCTACCTCTCTCACCTTCTTCCTTTCCTTCTTGTTCTGTTAGAATAAATTACGCATTAACAACTATTAAAACATTAAGTAAACAAGAATTGTAAGCCGAAACAATTATTTATATTTACAAATTCAACTCCAAAGCAACTAAATAAACTTATGCAACGTTATTATGTTTTATTTCTTTTTTGAAGCTTCAAAAGTTCATTTAAGATGAATATCAACATTGAAGCTAATAATTTCCCTCGAATTCAACACTGTTCCACGTAAATTCATTTATCGAGGTTAAAAAACCTAAGTTCTTCAAATTAGGTGAAACCATTTTGAATTTCTTTTTTTCCAAACAAGAAATTAGGGCAAAATGAGAGGCGCAGTTGATTTTTTAAAAATGAAACAAAGAAGATTTAAGCATCATTGAAGTAAAAAATGAAATAAAAAACCCTAAAAAAGAACGGAACGGAGAAGGAACATTTTACCCGTTTCAGTTCTTTCTTTCGGAGTTCCTTACGATAGGCATCCGTAGGGTTCATCACTTTGCCTCCCTTTGTCGTCTTCATCTTCTACCAAAATTCCCAAATTCTTTAGGGTTTTTTCTGATTTCTTTTTTTTAAAGAATATCAAATCGCAAGTGCAGAAATTACGTCTTTCAGTTTCAGTAGGGCGAGGGGCAGGAAAGATAAATTATAAGCAATAACGACGATCGGCAACGGAAATCTCTCACCGGAGTTGAAAGAAGTGAGGATTTATAATCTTTTTCCGATGTTTTATTTTGTTCATTTTCTGTGTGTAATTCTGCTTTTTTATCCTTAGGCCGAGAAATTCTTTCTTGAAAATAATAATTGGGCCAAGAATTTTTTTGAATGACGATCAAAGCCCAATAAGATAATCCGTTTTAAAAGTCGACGGTGAGATTTTTTTCCTTTTTAATTTAATCCGAGTTCGAACAAAAGATTAGATATCGATTTTTTATATAATTATTGAGATTTAATTTATTGGTCGATTAATTTAGACTATGTACTGTAGAAGCTCATTCATTATAGGGAGTTTTTTCTAATCTGGTTTGTTTCATTCACAACCAAGGACGGAATTAGAATCAGATATTGGTAGGGGCGATAATCTATTAAGCCTTTAAATCTAAAAGTTGGGAAGGATAAATACTTTATTTGAATACTATTTAAACTAAAAAGGACCTCAAATGTTATTATACCAAAATATTTTGGGTGGGACAAGAGCCCCTCCCAAACTATACATACATTCGTTCATATTCACAACATTAGAATTTTAACCTAGTTTACTAGTTTGAGGATGATATTAAAATATTTAATAATTTAAAAACTAATTTAAAATAGAATAATATTAATTTTTTTAAAAGTTTAGAATCTGGTTTAAAACGAATGTCACAATTTAGGAATGAATTATACAATTTTTTTTAAAAGGAATTCACTAATCTTATTAAACGAGAAAATATTCAAAGATACAATAAAAGTTTATCATTGAGTAAACAAACACCTAAATTCATATACAAATTCAGAAAATTAAAATAACGGCTCTAGATCATAAGAGGACCAAACAAAGAACATGAAAAAAGTTGCTCCAAAGACTCGAAACGAAAGACGGATACAAACATCCCTAAATCAACGATGATGGTAAAACCATCAACAAAAAACATTAACAAATGCATATTATAGTGAACGTACGTTGATAATAAGGTCATTACCACAACTCAATCGCGGATAAGCGGTAGATATAATCACGTATCCAAATTCGGTTCAAGGGTCCGATATAGGGAGATCAGCAGCATAATGAAAAGAGTGTCATCTTGATCAGTCGTGGTGACGTCAGATTCAACCCTGAAGAAGATAAATAAACAAAAAAAACGTGCCAAATACTAACCAGATGAAAATAATAAAAATAATAAATCTTAAAACTATACATAACTTTGATTTTAAATAATTATCGTAAATGAGAAATAACTTAAATTAAAATGTCTTGTACAAACTTTGTCAAATACTAACCAGATGAAAATTCTGGTTAAATATACAAAACAGCTCGCAAATCCTAAATTCAACTTGCTAGAACAAAATATTTAAAAAGTGATTGCAATCAAACATTACAGCTTTTACTTTGTATCCGTAACCGTGATATTTTCACTGTAGATAATTTTCGTAATCGAACTGTAATACCATTCGTTATATCCGCAGTCGTGACAAACGAGCGCAACTAAAACACTCCTCCATCGAAAGCTTTCATGAGTGCTTCTTAAACTCATGAAGAACGCAATTTTTGAAGCACAATCCGCCCATAAAACTTTCTTGTCCTGATGAACAACACGAATGCGACGAGAAATCCGAGGAAAGCAACCGATGCCATGATGAAAAACGAGAGCATGAAACACCGAGTGCCGTAGCAAGATGTATCTTCCCCGGCCGCCATCTTGTCGTAGATATACCCAATGATCCTCACGGAGAAAATGTATGATCCAATAGGACTGGCGATGGCGATTGTGTTGAAAATCGTGCCCATGTGTCGAACCCCGAAGATCTCGGCGGTGATGGTTGGCATCAATGACCACTGCGAACCGTAGCAAATGCCAACCACGACCGAGCCTATGTACAAGTCCCCGGGGAAACCCGAAGCAACAATCAAGTGACCAAACGTCAATGTTGCAAGTGTAATGACCATGAACAATGGCCTAGCCCAACCTTTGTGTAGCAAAATGTCCGACAAAAAACCTGCCCCGAACCGCCCGAGGAAGTTCCATATGCTCCACAAAGCAACCAAAGACGATCTCTCGACGGTCGAGTAACCGAGAGATTCACCAATTTGACTAATGTTGTTTATCGTCGCCAGACCCGAACCCATTCCGCATATCATAGCGATAAACAACAACCAGAAGTTCGCGGTAAGCATAGCTCCCACTAAATCAAAAACAATATCATCATCTTGATCATCCGATAAATTCTCAACCGAAGACGAAGCAACCGACTTAGCTTGGTCCGGTTCGCCACGGATCTCATGGTACTCCCCTTGTTCTTCTACTTCACCGTATTTGGTTGACGGCATCGACTCCGTATCATACATTAAACGACTCGTTTCAAGGGAAGGCCGCCCCGAATCCCTATTGGCATTGGCTGCAATTCCGAAAGGCGAGGCAAGTAAAGCCATCAGGAACACGGAGGTGATGATCCGAGTCCATGACGGTAAAACAAATACGTTTTCGAATATTATGACCACCATGAGATAAGTAGCGACGATCATCGCAATGTACGAGAAACCGTTCAAGTGTTTCTTGTCGTCGACCGAGCTAGTTCGATGGATTTTTACGAACGGCATAAGCAAAAGGGAGACCAGAGTTGGAGTGATGGCGAGGATCAAAATGAAAGTGGTCGGATCACCTTGGCATACGGTGCTGTACAATTGAATCAATAGTGCTCCACTCAAACCCAGAAACCCCTAACATCAAAAGCTCAAATTATAATTAAATAATCAATTTTATTTAAACTAAATTTAAAAATAAAGAAGATTATAATAATGAAATGAACTTACAAGTTAGTCCGGAGAAATTTGGAGAATAATCTAAATAAAAATAAATATTTAGAATGTAGAGGATGTTGAAGAATATTTAGGGATATAAACCATTTTCTACAGTATACGGGGAACCTCGCTATGTGCAGGTGGCGATGTTCAATTTTTTAATATTTTTCTCAAACCTCGTCATGTGTAGGTGGCGAGGTCCCTCGTGTACTGTAAAAAATGACCCATATCCTCAAATATTTTCTAATATCCTTATATTCTAAATATTGACTTCCATTTGGTCTAAAAATTTAAAAGAGACAGTTAATCGAGAAATCATATCATAGGTCTGGCTCGCCACGTCATTCATGGTCTTAACCAATAAAAAACATCTATTTCATTAAATTTTTCCATGTCATCTTTTTACTGAGTGAATCTACAATTGGTAAAAAATGTTTTTAATTTAATTTACAGTAAATCTGAGTGAAGATTCACTCAGTAAAAAAATAACATGAAAAAAATTAATGAAATAGATGCTTTTTATTAGTTGGGACTATAGATGACGTGGCGAACCGGGCTTATGATATAATTTCTGAGGTTAATCCAAACTTAATTAGATTATTAAAGATTTTTTATATATTTAAAGTCGATTGTGTCATTTCAATCATTCAAATTATTGATGTCATTAAAAATTACGTGTCATAATACTATTGGCCGGAGTGATTTCTTAATTACTCATTTGAGAAAAATATCAATTTTAAGTTCCAATTTCTATAACAACCTTATCCGTTTTTGTTTCTTTTCTTATTTAATATTTCTTTAAAAATATCTCTGGCTACTGAATTACGAAAAACCGAATAATAATAGTAATAATAATAGCAATAATAATGCAAAAACTACCGAAAATAATAATAATAATAATAATAAAAAAGAAAAAATCCATGGCTAGTATTGTACCTTCATGATCCCCACAATGGTCCCACCGAAATAATGAAAGTTCTCCACGCCACTAACCACGTTCGCCGTATTGAAAAACGTCTGCGCATGAGCTGCCATCAGCATAAACAAGCACATCACCGGCACCGGCGGCCGGCCGATCAACCCCACCACGGATGCCCATATGAAGAAATACCCAAAGAAGCACTGGACGGCGCCGGAAAAGATGACCACCCAGGGGCCACTAAGGAGCCCGCTACGACGAGCGGTGACGGCGGAGTAAAGGAGGCCGGAGAGGATCCCGACGTTGGCGCCTATGTCTTTAAAGACGGAAACGGTGTCGAGCGTCGATTGGTCGTAGGACTGTGATGATTTGAGGATGGAAGAGTAGATGCCGAAGGTGTAGGATGCGCCGCCGGTGCACTGGATCCATATGCTCGCCGCCGTGGATATCCATTTGTTGTGGAGTAAACTCTCCATGCCAATTTTTCCGGCCAATTATCCGTCGGAATTTTGAACCTTGTTTCCGGCCAATTTTTTGGGAGAATTTAGAGTCCGGTAATCATGGGAATGAGAAAAGACCAAAGATTTGGTGTGTTTTGTAAGAGAAATATGTTTGTGTTTTTTTGTTGTTTTAGTTAGACTTTGGGATTTATGAATGTTTTGTGGAGTGAATTGTATGCAACTTTTTTTTGGTCTAATATGCTAATTGACCCCTAAACTTGTTAGTCTTACTCGACTCAGTACCTGGACTTCTTTTTGGACCACTTTAGTACCTAAGCGATGTGATATTTTAACAATCAAAATAGTGTGTGGCATATAGCTAGGGGTGTGCAGAATTATCTGATTCAATTATTTGTTGATCTAATCTAAAAATTTAGATATTTGATTTGATTTTTTTATTTTTTTAGATCTGATATAGATCGTAATATTTCAAGTTTTGGATTATTTAGAAATCTAAAATATTTGAAAATTCAATATTTTATAGATATGAATCTTGTTATATTTAGCAATTTAATGCTTGTTATATCCGAAAATTCAAAATTTCAAAATTTCCATAAAATGTGAATCTTGTCATATTTGACATTGTATTGCTTGTTATATTCGAAAATCCAAAATTTTCATAGATAAGACCGTCAAATTATACTTAAACCAAATTATATATTCGAATAATAAATGCTTGAATATCTAATTATCCGAATATCTAATTTTTTTCCAGATCAAATACAGATCACTATATTAATGATCTAAAATTTTGCATATCTGACCTGATATCTGAAAATACACACATGCACATGCATTGATCGTGTCAAAATTTGATGTATCACTAAAGGGGCGTTTAGTTCACAAAATGTAACATTACCCTTGAGAATAAGATTCTCGGAATGATTTATTATTTGGCACATTACTTCGTTTGGATTGTTTGACATGAATGTAAAATTACAATGTTTGGTTGATAGAATATAATATTACTGGAATGCATATTTTACAAAATTATCCTTATGATGTATTTGCTTTTTAACTAGTCAAACTTTTAATATTAAAGTGAAAATATTTACATAAAAATTCATAAGAAATATATTTTTCTACTATTTCTAATTTATACTGTATTTTTCTTTTATAAAATTCTTATACAAATAATTGAATATAGTTTTTAATGTTATAATATAATATTATATATTTGAATATTTGTTGTTTATTATAATTATATATTTGAAAAATACAAAAAAAATCTATAAGCTTCTATAACAATAATCTTTTTTTGAATATGCTATAACTAACTATAAATATTAAATTTATATTTTTTATTACTCAATTTACATTATTTTAAAAATAAAATGCCATTATTTATAATCTAAAATTTTAAACAAATTTTGTAACGTGATATAAATTGAATAATACAAATTTTTATCATATAAAAAATATTATTCTTTAGTGGAAAAATAATATTAAAATCTATTTTTAATATTTATTATTATTTTTAATGACGTGTGTGGTTTATATATTTTATTATGCAACAATTTAGGTTAGATAAGGAATTATTTTAACATATAAAAAATATTGTTAGAGAAATAGAAAATAATGATTATTTGAATACAAAACATTATTTCAAAGGTATTTTAGTCCAAAGTGGTGAGAATTGTCTAATACCTAAAAATAAGGTTGGAATCACATTCCACCATTTTAGGGGAAATAAGCTTCTATTGGGATTGTCGTATTACCTCCGTAAGCAATTCTCTTAAACCAAACGTGAGTATGTGATATCGGAGAAGATTATTCCCCTTAGTAATAATCTTTTACGTGAACCAAACGCCCCATGAGTTGTCAAATGCAAACGTGATATTATGTAACATGTGTCACAACATAATTGATGGTTAAAATGATAAACCGACGCCAAATATTAATTCGAAAAATATTTTGGCCATGTTTGGTAAAGAGAGGTTTGGGAAAAAATTAGAGGTTTGATCAGTCAAATCCGCTAATATTGTTGTTTGGTAAATAGCGGATTGAAAGAGCGGATTGGGGTGAAACCACTAATTTTGAAAAAGCTCATAATATGAGCTTTTTAAGATTAGATGTTTGATATTAGAGTTGTAAAGACTCTTTTACCCTTACCAGTTACCAAAAATCTCAAAATAACCTAAATTAAATATTTTCTCACCCTATTTATAAGCTAATCCTATTTATTTTTTTATTATCACATATTTATATGTGTATTTAAATTTATTAATTAACTAAATTATATTAAAATAATTATATAAATAATAAATTAATATATAAATCATTTGAATATATTTAGAAAAGATATATTAAAAATAATTTTATAGATCTAATTAATAATAATTAGATACAAAATATTGATAACTAATAAACTATTTAAACAAGTATTGAATATAATCATGTCCTTATATGTCATTTTGCTTGTTTAAATAATCTAACAGCTATCAGCTATCAGTTAATTTTACCAAACATTTTTATACAATCAGCTAATACAATCTGCTAGTCAAATCAACTAATGCAATCAGCTATCAGCTATCAGGTAATATAATTCGCTATCCGCTAATTGTCAAGCAGAGCCTTTATGTTTAAACATCAAAGCGGCCTAAAAGAAAGTTTACATACCGAACTGAAAATTTTGGCAAGATGAAGGACTAATCGATACTTTAACCATTTTTATATTTATAAATATTAGAAATGAATTCTAAATTCAGATTTTATTACGATTTAAATTAATACTTTTTCGAATATGTACAAGTAATAGTATGTTGCGGTGTGAATGTAGCCTTATTTCAGGTTAAATACAAACCACATATGACATATGCACCATGAGAACTGAAAATATCCACCGAATGATTATGACCGTACATAATAGGGTAAACTACGATAAATGATCATTAAACTTTTAGAGCGTTTTTAATTTGGTCACTAAACTTTTAAATCTGGTATATAGTCACCGATTAATTCACTTTTAGTATGATCTCTCTCATTAGCTTCAATTAGAAGTTGCACGTTAGTTTTCATTTTTTATGATTTAATATCAAAATAAGTGCTCAAACTATCATATTTTCCCCTTTTATGTGCCTAAATTATTTTTTGCCCTTTTTAGGTACCTAAGTTATCATTTTTTTGGTCCTTTTTAATGTCAAACCGGTGCACTTATTTTGACCAAAAAATGATAGTTTGAGAATTTAAAAGGGGCAAAAAAAGTTTAGGCATCTAAAATGAGAAAACGAGATAGTTTGGGCACCTAAACAGGCAAAAAATAATTTAGGCACTTAAAAGAGAAAACATGATAGTTTGGGCACTTAAAAGAGGAAACATGATAGTTTGGGCACTTATTTTGATATTGAGCCCTTTTTAATAAAACAATGTGTAAAATTCACTATTCATCACTCAACTTTATTCTCACTCTTATTTTGGTCACTAAAGCGTAAAAAATTCAATTTAATAATACAACTTTTAAATTGTTCCTATTTTGATTACTGTCGAATGACATAACTTCTTATTACGGGAAAAGAAAAATGTCGATCTCATTTTTAATTTATTCTTCTTGATTGGAAGAGTGTTATGAGAAAAAGTAAATAAAAAGGCAATGAAGCTTTTCAAGAAAAAAGCCAGTGAAGAAAAGAAATGACTTTTATTGTTGTTTAAATTTTACCTTGTTATAAAATACAATACGACCCAAAAAGAATCTGTTGAAGATTAAATAGATAATTTGTTTGTTAAAACAAGTAAATATTACGTGTGATTGTTAGATTTTGTTGTCTCGAAATTTTTATTGGATTTATGTTTATATTGTTATGATTAAAGGTGAGTAAAATTAAGTTTAATTAATTTTTAAAAGATATTTTAATTAATTAGTAAATTTTGATTATTAAATTCTTGATGTTATACTGTGATTAAAGGTCTTGAAATATATTTTGAAAATTGATATTTCTTAAATAGATTTTTATATTTAATCGCGTTATATCATATAATATCATAATGGATGAACATAAAATCTTACGTGTAATAAACGAAAATCTTGTATTTTGTAGGTAAAAGAAGGAAACACATTTACGACAAGTCAAGAGATTGACACGTGTAAAATATATACTAATAAAGAAACAAATAATAATAATATAATAATAAGCATGTTAAAAGATCTCATTTATTTAGAGAAAATTCAATAAAATACTACAAATTGGTTGTCAGCTCAGCTCCTTGCCTCCTTGTCACTTTGTTAAAGATATGGTTATTGATCATTATCCATATCCAATAAAAATATAAACCCAAAACTTAAAACAAATTTCGATTAATTCAAAAACTGATGGAATTAATCAAATTTTATTCGATTCAATTAATAATTTCGAAACAAATTTCGGTTTAGTTAACGGTCAAAGAAAAAATATCTCTATCTCAAACGTTAACTTGGTATTTGATCGAACACATGCTCTCGGCGAAGGGTCCAAGTTCCTTAGTAGGGGTGGGAATCGGGTGGGGCAATGACGATTTTGTATTTTTCACTTTGTCCCCAACCCTTGCGGTTATAACTTCGGGTGATCATCATTATATATTTCGGGAATTTTTCATCCTCATATCCCCTTCGCGCGGGTCTCCGCAGTTTTCAGAGAATTCTCATCCTAAAAAAAAATAAACAAAATTACTATTTTAATGACCAAAATAAATGACAAATTCAGTTCAAAATAAAATACTTCTATTAAAGCAGTTACGAGATGATGAAGATTGAAAGAATATTATGTTGGAGAAAATTTAAACGAGAGTTTTAGCTTATATCTAAAAACTAAGATAGAAACATGTTGAGAAACTTGAGTGTGGCTAAGTTTGAGAGAAAGTTGAAGTGGTAATAATATAGTTGGGTTTTTTTTATTAAGATATATATTAGGATTTAGGGGTATGTAGATAAATAAGTATATGTTTTTTGAGAATCTTGTAAAATATCGGGATCCTTACGGATATTTTCTGGGAATCCCACGGTTATTTATACGATTACGGTCTGGTTATTCCTACGGTTCGAATATAGCAATCCATGTCTCCATCCTCATTTAAGCTTCAGTAATAAAGCTTCCTCTGTTCTCATTCTCGTGAGTAAAGATTTCGGTTATTCTCATATGTCTGTTTAAATTCCCAGAGTTTTTGAATATTCCTCACGCAATTCCCACCCTTACTCTTTAAAATCCTAACAATGTCACTTACACGAAACAATTTATGCGCGTTTTGGAATCAGCCGAGAAATACGGGGATGAGACATTTGACTACGAAAAATTATACCATGAGCCTGACTTACCACATCAGCTATGGTCCTAACCAATAAAAATCACGAACTACAACATTTTTTTCTTGTCATTTTTGTCATTATATAATCTCTTTCAAAAAAATAATTTTTAAATGGCATGTAAAAAATATTAGTAAAGATTCACTGGTTAAAAAAATAATATGAGAAAAAAATAATATAGTAAGTAGTTTTCATTGGTTGAGACCATAGCTGATATGGTAAGCCAGACCCGTAATATAATTTTTCTTCGGCTACACGCTTTCACCGTTGGTACTTGCACACGGCGGAGGCACTAGTAGTGCCACCTTTGAGGGTCACTGTCACATAATAACAACTCCGAATGTCGGAATCGGATTAAAATCGACGCAACCGGAAACCTTACGCCGAGAAGAAGCAATGTGATGACACATAAAACAAAATGTGACACATAAACCTTTGATTTAGGGAAGTTTAAAGTTGTCTTAGCTTTGCTTGTGCCTTAGGTCTTGTGTTTTTTGCCTATTGCAAAACTATACTACTGCATGACTTAATATATTAATTGCTCTTCGAATTTGAACCAAATTTTTGCCCTCCGAATTTGAAACAAAATTTCAAATTGATTTATGTTCATCCGGATTGAATTTTGTATTATAATTGGATTGATTGTTGAAATATTGTGTTAACATTATGGACCAGTTTAAAAAAGCTTAAGTTCGCCCAAAAAATTTAAAGAGCATGTTGAAAAAACTTGTCAAATTTAAAGATCAATCGATTATATTAAGTCATATTTTATTTGGCATAAATACCGGTATTCAACTTACTGATTAATTAATTTGGACTAAACTGCATATGTCTATTACGTGAACGACTCTCAATCTAATTGTACCGCTAAACCAATTGGTTGTTGGTATATTAAGCCATATTTTAAATATGTAGTTCAAGTCAGACAAACATTTTATTTGTATTAATTAAAAGAAAATACTTCGATACACAAGTACGTGTAAACTAAAGTTCAAGGTTTAAAAACCTTGAAAGAAATCTGACAAGACGTAACCACTAACAAATTCAAATAAAAAATAAACATTATAAAGATTTTTGTATGAGCATCAAATGTCCATAACGGTAGACATAAAACGAAAAAAAAATGAAAACAGCAAATTATAAATAAAAAAAATAACAAAAAATATAAGTTATCGGAGATCAACTCTACCGACCTTAAAATTAATGTTATTTATTAAATTTTCCTTAATTTCATTTTTACCTCGATTCAGGCATGTTTTGTAAAAGTTGTAGGGCATACAGCTACCCCCGAACACGTGTACTCGTGGTTAGGAATTGGAATAGCAACTACAATTACCCAGAACAAAGTTTTAAGAAAAGAGAGTAAACCAGAATAATTCAGCACATTTTTTTCTCCTCCTTTTAAAGAACTAAAGAGCTTCTTTTATATTGATTTGTTTAGCTAAAAATAACCATACCAAATCCCACAAAATTTGAAAAATATTTGTTGTTGAGAAATTAAGACGTGGGTTGAAAATAATTTAGTTGAAAAAATATGGCGAATGGGCTTATTCTGCCCTCGAGTTCGACCCCATTTTGCAATATTGCTCTTCATGCGAAAACGCGTTTAATTAGATCCTTCAGCTCGCACATTGCAACAAATTAGCCCTTTAACCAACGTTGACTAACGGAATCGTTAGTCTGACCGTTAACTGTTAACGTGTCAATCGTCTTCACAAACGTGGCATGCCATGTCAGCGTTGAAAAGTCAAAAAGCTGATGTGACATAAATGCTGACGTGGTAAAAATAAAATAAAATAAAAAACAAAAAAAAAATTATCTTATTTTTCATATTTATTTTTATATTAAAATGTAACCAATCAGACGACACATGGCATCATCTGAATTAATATGAGATTGTTGCCCAGAGTCGTAAGCTTCATTCGTATCTATACGAGATCGTCTGTCGTCTATAATGTCGAAGAAGGGATGAATTTCATCGTAATCTTGAACAACTTCTTGTTACATAACTAAAGGTTGTGACTTAGGAATTGCCATTAATTGATTGTCATTGCTTCTATAAGAAGAGCTGCAACCAATGTTATTATTGTTGGAATACGAATGTTGCATCGAAACCGGCATGTCCGACGCAGCGGTGCCGTTGAGAGTTATGGTCACATCACTAATATCAACTACGAATGTCGGAGACGGATTAAAATCGACACGGCCAAGCCAGAGATCAAAAATAAAAGGCGTATTGATTTATGGAAGTTCCGAACCGTTGGGGACAAATATTGGAGAATCCAAGGAGAGTTGTTTTACTATTTTTAAGGATAGAAATCCTCTGCCTCTTTTCGGTGCCTCAGTTTTTGCGTTTCTGCCTATTGCAACTATATTACTACATGGCTTAATATATTAATTCGTATTTGAATTTAGAACAAAATTTCAAATTAATGTTAATCATTTGTTGAAATGTCAGATTAACACCATGGAGCAGTTTAAGAAAAATTCGAAGTTCAAGAAATTTGTTAAATTTGAAGATCAATTGATATATTAAGTTTTATTTTTCTAATGTAACAACCGATATCTAACCTATTAATCTAAATTGAATACTGTAAAGACTCGTTATGAGACGATCCTCTCAATTTAGTTATTTTAATTGCAACATCAGTATTTAAACTCTCGACTTCTCAACCCAGTTAGAATTTAAACTCTTGACCTAAACCGGTATATTAAGCTATATTTTAATTATGGATAAAACATTCTTTTACAACAATATTAGAATTTTTTTCCCTCCCTCGACCAGAGCCACCTTATCGGGAAGTTCTGAAAAGAAAATGTATTTAGAAGCGGAAGTACCAAAAAGGCTAAAAGCTTGAAGTTCTTCCATTATCCGATTCCCTCGATTTTAAAGAACATTCTTTGTTACAACATTTCTTCCCCTAAAATGATTCACTTTCTCCTCCAAAAACTCGAATGAGTCCCGGAATTCTTACCTTTCTGCTCCTATTGTAACTCTGGGTTTTCTAACTAAATGTCCTCCAGAACCGATTTCTCGCAATATTTCTACGGTATAAACTGCAATGTGACTATGAACAACACCTCACACCACTTGACAGCCCATCAGATGACAAAACCCACGTTAAGCTCAATGCCACCCGGTGTATTGAACAACATAACAAGATTCAACAAAAACATTGACTAGTTTACAGATTCGAAGAAAAGAACCTGTGGCTGCAAGTGCCCCTGTTCGCACATTGTAAGAACGTCGGCCCAGCCACCGATTACCTGATCATAAAAAACCAGTTCATAATACGACATGGCATTGCATGACATGACGGACTTCATAATAGAAAACAAACCTACCTTGACAGTTTTGTCATCATACATGATCCATCTTTCATGATCATGACTATAGGCAAAACAATGATAATGTTGCCCGTAATAGCAAACCTGAGAGTTTAAAATCAAACCTTACAAACCGTCCGATAAACGCAAGCAGAGAGGGAAATAGAGTGCACATACGTACCACAGAGACCAAGTTGTGTTTAATTTTGGGATCCAGACCCCGATAAAGCATGCTAATATCTATTTCATTGTTTAAGGCAGCAAGTGTTGCTGCTATGTCATTGGCACTTTCACATGTATTCTGCCAGCCAAGAACTGCGAGACCGAAAATGATAAATGTTTTTTTAAAAGGATAAACCAGCGAGTAACTAAGTATAAATTCATTTACTAGCTTCAAGCACCTGTTGTGAAAACATGTGGTGGATTTGAGAGAATGTGATGGACGTAGTTGAGCTTCCCGCAGCCACCGGCCTCTGGATCACAAGCTAGCTGATGGTTCATCTCCACAAGATTTAAAAGCCCACCAAAGGAGCTTTCTGCACACGTAACCTGAATGGTAAACAAAAGTTTGTTAGGAAGAACCAAGAAAAGAAAATCGTTCGATTTTACAAAGGATAGATACCTTCGTTGTTCGCAGTGCACTGGCATTTATATTATGAAAGAAAGTAGTGTATTTCAAATGTCTGGACTCCAGGCCGCAACTGTAGCAATTCATTTGTTCAAAGATATCCATTCCAAAAAGGGAATGCACTATACAAGCACTGTATGCACAATCCCAAGAGCCCGCGTAGTTGCTGTCCGAAGAATCACCATCAGAAATACTCAAACCAGAAGTAAAAGACCGATGAAGGCAATCAAATAGTACAGCCAACACTTCAGAAGCATCGTTCATTTGAGCCTGTAATTGCAACTATTTTTGTCAAAACTTTCAAACATAGACATCCATCTAAAATCATAATTATGGGTAATGATGGGATACTGACAATTAGAAAAGCGATGTAGAATAAAATCTGAACCTACCTCTTGGAAAAAATTACTATCCGGATACAAGTTGCTAAGGGCTATTCTAAGTGATGTAGGGGCAACCGGTTCTCTCCGTGCATCACTAGATGCGATGTTCAGGGCAGTGAAAATTTCATACAGTGCACAGACGACACATGGATCTCCCACATGGGCATGATCTGATGCTGATCTCCGCAAGAATTCATCGCGAAATTGTCTCAAGTGCCACAATGACTTCAGTTAATACCAAAGGCAGCAAATGATTAGAAAGAGGTTACATACAGGGCCATGTTCAAGGATGTTGGGCTGAAGGAGAATCACGAATCACAATACGAGAAAACCAACCTGTATAATAACATTCAGAAAGCAATTGTATTCACCAACTTCATTCAGCAGACCTGTACCAAACACATCAGTTTCATTCAAACCTTCACCAGAGACCTCATTTGCTGATATACCTTGGTTTTTTACTTCCAAAGGTACCCTTTGTATTGGTCTCGAAGACAAGGGCAGTCTCTGTCGTGCTTGGTATGTGTCTGAAAAATGACATAAACATAAGGTTAGAAAGTTGCTGAAGCAGCCAATCTACTCAATTGAAAATAAGGAACTTAACACCAAGACCATGTTTAAACAGTTTGCACAGCTCCCCGGCTAAGCTGCAATCAATTGTAAAGAAAACACAACAGAACTGAACTCTACCACAGTAAGGAATACATATGTTACAAAAACCATGGAATTTATATAAATGAAATTTATTTCGGCACATATTGAAGCATGCGCACATGTGAGAATATTCATGCAACTGCACAATAGACTGCCAAATACAGGTACACTCTCTAGCGTCAAGCCAAAACTACCAAGTTAAATAAAAATGCATAACTAACTAGGCAGTTCGTCGTCCAAATTTTTTCGCACATTAGCCAATCAAAATGAGGACACCAATACTTGACCTTTGTAACAAATAGCCAGGCAAAGAAGTTTCATCGACTCTACAACTACAGAAAAGCATTATTGACTGCAAAATATTCCTTAAATACAATATACATAGCAATTTTCTTTTAACAATAAAAAATTCATTACTGAAATCATTTCAAAGTCGGTTCATAAGATACTACTGAGAAAATTGTTGGCGAGAAAATCGTTGGCAAGAAAATTTACCAAACATACACTAAAACAGTTCTTTTACGTTCACCAAGTACGCGTGACTTGTATCAAGACACCAAACACCGAGCACAAACTAGTAAGAATAATAAGCATGAAAAAGTAACTGCAGTAACAACGTTACCAAGGCTTTGGAGAACGGCCTTCTTAAGGTCTGCTTGGAACCTTTCTTCATCGTCTTCCTCAGCTTGCAGTTGTCTTAAAGTCTTTGTACCACCTTCCCCGGGGACACCATCAACATATCTAACTTGCTCTTCCACATTGCCATGAGAGCTTCTAACTTGAATGTTCTGGTTTTCAGATGACGTGACTTGATACTTTCCGTCAAGAAGTTTGTTGTTACCCTTATGCCGTCTACCCTTTCTTCCTGCCCATTCATCACTAGGAAAAAAACCATCTTCGGGGACTGCACCATTAGATAGTCCTACATAATGTGAAAAGATGGTGATCTCCAGAGTACCATGGTGCATACTCGCCAAATTAACAAACCTGGTTATATTTCTAACCTTGTTTAAGTTTTGCAAGAGTGCCAGATGTATTAGAAGTCACTGTCACAGCTGGACCATTAGCAGTGCTCGTTGGTATGCTATCCAAATTGTTTGTGACCACGCCCCTTGGTGCCAAATGTTGCTGAAAAGTAAGTTCACACAGTTTTCTGATTATCTGATCATTCTACCCATAAAGTTAACAGCATAAAACACGTATCAGCATAATAGCACTGACCAGCTTCCCATCATATCATGTATAAAGGAAAGAGTCACCAACATATTGCTCACCTGAACATCTAGATTACCAGCATCCAAACAAGCATCATGCAATCCATTGTTTGCTTTCTCCACATATGCTTGAATATTTCTTTTATTTTGCTCAGCAAGGTGCTTCAGTTTAGCCTCATTCTCAATCTGTCTTTGATACTCCAAAGTCTCCTCAAGCTTTCTTTCCTCTGCTTCAAGTTCCATTTTTCGTCTAAATTCCTCTTCTTGCTGTTTTAAATCATCACTATTCACAGAAACAACTTCAGAATATAGATGGTTACCATCAGAAGCAACGACCACAGAACTGCAAATGAATGCACATCAACATTAGACTATGCAAAGAGAAGAATGCTTAATGGATAATGAGAATACGAGAATGGAACAGAAAGGAAACATACACTTGCTCAGCAGTCTCATCATTTTGTATGTGAAGCTCATTTCCACCAGAAGCCTGAAACAGTAAGAAAAAATTAGACCTGCACCATGGAAAATGCAACCTAAGTAACTAGAAGCTGAATATTAAAGAAAAAGGAAGTAAGCCCTGCCTTCGAATCCTTGGATTTTCTGAACTCCTTGTTCTTTTTTTTATCCTTGATTTTCTCCTGTGAATGTCTGGAATTATCACTTCCTCCTCGAGCACCCTTCATAGAGTCACGTGCAAGCTCCGCTAAAAAAGCTTCTCTCGCAGCATCAGATCTCTCAGTGGCATCTTTCTCAGACAGGTCCTCTAGGTGTGCCTGAATTCAAAAAGGATAAATAAATAAAGGGCATATCACGATATAACATTGTCTGTAAGAAGTAGAGCATCACACAAACCCAATTAGCTTAATACAAACCCTCAAGTATGATTTCACTAAAGGCAACATTATTGACTGATAATCATGAGCAGATACAGGCTCAAGTTTTTGTTCCAACTGCTGCTTCCCAGTAACTCCTCGCATAATTCGTGCATCAATTTTGCTTAGCTGCTTTATAAAATGAAACAATTAAGAATGACAGGTTAAGAATCAATTCTTTATATTGACAGTTGCCACCTAAAGCAGACGGCAGACCTCTACTGATAATTGTTCCTTCTGTCTCTGAATGGCAACTTCTATGCAGGTGTCCACTTGATGCAGATAATCCTTGGCTCTCCAGTCATCATCTTCACCAGATTCCAAGTCACATAGCTGAGAAGTCAGACCAGCATAATTATTCTCATAGCCAAATTGATTGACATTCAGTGCTTCTGCTTCTTGTAAAACATTTGCTATAGCATCTAACTCAAATCTACTGCTAAGGAACATAACATCATTCTCGGTCTCAACAAGTTCTTCTCTGCGCTTTCTGAGAACAGATTCATAGCTTCGATGAACAAATTCAGTGGCGGTCTCCCTCTTCTTACCTTCTTCAAGACAAAGATCCTCTAAAGCCTGCAATGCGTCCTCGTAGCTTATATGGTCACATTTTTTCTCACAGAGACTTTGTAGGTGATAAAACTCCTTCTCCAGCATCTGGAGAATTTCCAGTCCCTGCTGTTTTTTCTCTTCTTTCATGTGTATCCATGATGCCAATTGATCCCCACTTGAGGAGCCTGAAAAGATCCAGGACAGTAGAGTATCATCACCCCTTACAAACTCATTTCCATTGCTACCACTAGAATTTGCCAGGGCAGAATCTTTTGTAGCTGCAACAGGCAATAAATGTTCAACCAGGAGGAGACAAGAAGCATCTGCATTAAGAACAATCCTCTCTTTAACCTCAAGAATCTTAGTAGCACCATTCGCATCATCCACAGGAACAGTCTTCTCGGAATATCTAGCCAGACCACAAGAATGAGATAAATCCTGCAAGAATTTAAGGATTTTTCTAAGCTGTGTAGCTCCCAGAAAACAGATGCACATGGGAGTTTGATCTGCAACATTATTCAGAAGCTGAGAACCAGAAACCATACTCTGCAACTCATCCATTGTGAACTGTATCACCTTGTTAAGATGACTCGCAGCAAGGTACTTATGTCTAATAAGCAGTTCAAATGTAGCATGAATTCTTTCAAGCAACTTGGCACGCTCAGCATCGTCCACTGTTGGCCAACTATCCGCAAGGTGCATTGCCACAGAACCCTTGTTTCCATCACACTCTCTGCACTCAATGCTAGAAATTTTGTCACAGTCATGGCCCTCCACACTACCACAATTGTAACTATCCCCAGAGTTTTCCTTCTCAGGAGATGAATCCCATGCATCTTTGAAGCATTCATCACACCTCTCATTAAGGTTCCCTGAGACAAAATCTTCTGATAACTCTGGAGTCTGGCACTTAGACTGGTTCCCAATCATTTTAACTGCAGCAGAAATATCCAAAGGATTCCAAGAACAGTTAAGGAGCATCTCTATCCACTCACTATCAATACTCTGTGGCAAAACGTTCTGCATTTTAGGTATGAGGTTCCCCATATGCTCGTGAACAACATGCTGCAAATGAGACTCTGAATCCGCAAACTTTTCACTACACCTACAACAAAGCCAAAAGTTCCAAGTCTTATTAGCCTCAGCAAATTCTAAAGCCTCCGATAAGACACCACTTGCCAACCCATCTTTCACCAAACCAAAATATGCCTTGAGATCACTAACCCTAATCCTAAGCAGATCTCTCTTCATGTCAATACTCATTGAATTCCAAAATAATTGAACCCGATCTTTCCTTTCAGCTGTAGAACCATTCTTCCTCCTCCTCCTACCACTTCCCGAAGATAAATCCAGCCCATTCTTATCTCCCTTGCTTTGCAACAGTGGTGAAGAAGCTGCTTCAGATTTCTGCTGCTGCAACAACCTAGCGGCAGCAACTCTAACCTCAATTTCTTTCCTTCTTTCTTCTGGCGTCTTTGTAGCTTTCTTAATCTCATTAGGCCTTCTCGTTTGCGCTAGCCTAATCTCCATTGGATCCTCAGGAGCTCTCTGAACTGGAATCAATCTAAACGTCTCTTCTCCACCCCCTAAGTTCTTCATCCAAGTAAAATTTGAAGCTATATTCGATTTCTGTATCAACGACCTAAGCTCACTTTGCAAGTGCAAAATCCTTGCTTCCGCTGTTGGTGTTTTCTGTTGAGTTTCTTCTTGTAAGCTTTCTTTAGCGGGATCCACTGGATTCTCAATCGCTAACGCACGCTCGCATTCTTGAATCACTTCTTCATACTCTTTTGCATCGTTAGCCGCTTCATATAGTAAACTAGCATAAAAATGAGCAAATTCAATGGAGTTCGGAGATAATTCTACAGCCTTTTTGGCTGAATCTATTGCGTTTCTGAAATGTCGATGTTTGGCGTTCTGGTCATCCATGATGGACGCCACTTTCAGGCAGACCGTACCTTGAAATCGGTGGATTAGAGCGGCGTGAGCTGAGTTCTCGTGACGAGTGCAAGAGTCTTTCATCAACCGAAGCGCTTTCGTATGGTTGCCACGTCGGAGTGCCGTTAGGGCTCGCTCGCACTCGACCTTCACCAAGGACGACGAAGATGAACCGTCCGATTCAACAGGAACAGCCAATACATCGATCTTCTCATTATCCCCACTCAACTCAGCTTCATAAGAACGGTTAACAACCTCCGCCGACGTCGGCGCAGGCACCGGCGACTGTTTAGACCGCGGAGCAACGTTTTTCTTCTTGTGCCCCATCGATTATTATCTGAATCGAATCAACATGCATAAATCTTTGTTTTTTTTCCTTTTCGTCTTCGCTTAGTCAATTTAGTATTTCCGGAGGAAGAGATTGGAAAGGAGGGCAGTAAGGAAGGGAGTAAAGATGAACTTACTGGAAATGTGAGGGATAAAGTTGGAAATTCAGAGGGTAGTTTATCAGAAAATACCGCCGGCGATGAAACCGGAGCGGAAGAATCGCTTCGTCGACGCCGTCGTCGTCGTCGCCTTCGTCGTCTGTGTGACAGACAGAGGCACCTTATTCCAGGAAAGGAAGCGGATGAGACTTTGATTTGAGCGAAGCTAAAAATGGGATTAACCAATCTTAATTTATAAATAAATAAAAATTATTATAATAATTATAATAAATAAAATATTTTTATAAGTTAATGCTAAGACCACCCTTTTTTTAATATTTAATATATATTAATAAAGATATTTGTTTGGTACTATAGCTTTTATTTTTGGTATTTTATGTGTTTAAAAAGGGGAAATATTATAATTATTAGGAAATAAAATAAAATATATTTACATATCGGAATGGTTTAATTAATTTGATAATTTTGTATTTATGACATATTATATATCATATTATTTTTAATACTATATTATATTTTAATTAGGAAATAAAATTGTGGAGAGGTGAAGGTTTCTTCATACCAACCAACCAAGAGTAGGTGGGAGTAATATATTTTAACTATAAATACAAGTTTTAAATTTCATTCATGAAAAAGTTTCTAAGGTTCTTTCTTTTAATATTTTTAATGTTATTTTATAATTGTATATGTTTGTATATGTCTTACAAATAAAATAAGGATAAATATTTTATATACAGATGGTGGAAACTGAAAGTTTCCACAAGCGTCTTAGTTTTAGGGTATAGGGAGTTAGTTTATGATATAGAGTTAGGGCTCTAGGTGTAGGGGTTAAAATTTAGGGATAGTTGTTTTAATTTAAAGTTTAGGGTTATAATTTAGGGTTTATAGGTTAAAACCTAAATCCTCGCCATATTACCCTATAAACCCTAAATTATAACCCTAAACCTTAAATTAAAATAACTATCCCTAAATTCTAAACCCCTACACCTAAACTCTTAAACCCTAATATACCCTAAAACTAAGGCGTTTGTGAAAACTTTCAGATTTCACCGCTAGTGTATAGGATATTAATCCATAAAATTATTTAAACTCGAGTCTTCGAAGATAACATCATTTTATTTTTCATTAATCGGGTGTGTAGCTTTTAATCTCATCGTTTTATGTGATCGAAGTTTGTTCTTATTCGGATCAAAGTCTACGTTGGTCTGATCTTCAATTTAATTCTTATAAGGGTTAGTCAATTAACTAAATCCAACTAAATTTCGGTTAAGTGTTAAATTAACACGAATAAAAAATATTTATAAATGAATATATATTTTATGAAAAATATTTCATGCATTGTCAGTGTAAACTAAATCAAGAGTTTTGGGTTTTAAATTTTTAAACTTTAAGGTTTAGAATTAGATATTTAAATTTTAAGTTTTTTAACTTAAATAGACGTGCTTGTAGAAAAAAATTTCCAAAAAATACATAAAATAATTTCACTTTTTTTTCATATGCTTGACCTTGAGGAAGGAATAGGGTTTTTCTATAGTTTTACTATGTCATGTCTGCATCATTTAGTGAATTATTTGTAGTTAGAATGTTACAAGCTTGAGAACCAAGACCAGGAAACCATACCATCGCCAAATTAAGCAATTTTAACTCACCTCGTTTCTCGGATCGCTCCCACCGGCCGATGGGGTACCGGCCAATCAACGGCACCCATGTTTCGGCTGCAATCGATAGCCGACAATCAGAGCATTGCATCCAAACCAGAGTACATGGAAAAGGTAAAAAAAAAAAACATCATAGATTGAAACTTCAAAAAACTGTTCGCAAATGCCGTGTTAAGTTGGATCATGTACATAGAACTTCTCAGTCAAGAGTTTTTGCTATTAACATTAAATATATCCTGCTGCTCAATCGCCAATCTGCAGCACTCGGATACAATATCGGGTTCGAATTTTCAATCAGAAAGCTTATCTAAACTGCAACAAAATGAAGAAGCTGGCATCAGCTCCTTATTTAAAGTTAAAATGGCAGCTAAAACCTCTTCGACTTCCTGCAACAAAACTCGGTTATGCTACGGTGGACTGCAAACTACAGCAAATGCATTCTCTCCACGTACGATTGAAGTAACCATCTGTTAAGAGGCTCTCCACACCCTACAAAACATCCGGAGTTGCCATTCTCGGTGAAAAATGGAAAGCTAAAAATATTAAGAAGATCCTGAACAGCTTCTCGCACGAGTGATGATCCGGTAACCCTGCTCCGCCTGCCCCATCCAGTCACTATGTCGATCCTGCTGGGACTGACTCCTGAAACCAGCATTTGCTGGCGAAACCAGGCAAGTGTCCTAGACAATGCTGTTACAGCAGTACCGTCCGACATCACATGTAGGTTGATCAGCCAATAACATGAGCTTTTCTCTCTAACAGCATCCGGATACACATTCTTCTCCACGGCTACCTCCCAAACAGACCCAGCCTCCTCCTTTAGCCCTGATTTGTGAAGAAAATCCACAACGGCATCTACCAGCCCCCTCTTGCTCTCTCTATCCTCACTGTGCATCATATCCAAGAACTTGTCCACGTGATCCCGCACATTTCGACCATCAGGTCCTGCTGAAGGCATACTTAGCAGAAACATATGCGCAGGATGACCCGTGACAGCCAAGAGCTGGCAACAAGTCCCCATATCATACGGTGACCTGGCCTCTGTACAATAACTCAGGAGCAAGGTATAAGTTTGCAAAGAAGGATTTAAACCCAAATCGAGCATGCTTTGCAGCAAGTTATAAGCATCCGACAACCTGTGTACCCTAAGGAAAGCACTGAGCAAAGAATTGGAAGTAGGAACATTCGGGAGCAGCCCTGCTTGTAGCATGGCCTGATACCATTGCCAAGCCTTCTCGATATTACCAGCCTTACCCCATAAGTCAACCAACAGGCCATAAACAGGTTCATCAGGCACCCAATTTTTCCTTTTCATCACACCGAAAATTGCTTCTGCTTCATCCAGATATCCACAGTGTCCAAACACCTCCATTACTATGCTGTATGTGACCTTGTCGGGTTCAAATCCAGCATTCTGCATATCACGGTAAAGTTTTAACGCACTGTCATAGTTCCTCGCCTTTGCATGCAAAGCGATAATGATGTTGTAGGTGACTAGATTAGGAACACACCCTTGATCGACCATCTCACAAAACAGCCTGTCGGCAGCAGGCAAGTGCCCAGCCTTTCCAAGACAGTTGATTATCACACTATAAGTGAATGTATCAGGAGAAAGGCCAACTGCTTGCATTCTTTGGTACAAGTCCATGGCAACATCAAGAAACCCCGCTTTGGCATGGATATCAATAAGAGTACAATAGGTGACACGATCAGGTTCACAACCTATTTCCTGCATTCGATTGAACACATTAATAGCTTCATTCAAGTAGTTTGCACGTCCATAACTATGAATAAGACGATTGTATGTCACAACATTTGGCTGACATTCATCCTTCACCATCTCGTCAAGCAATCTATTTATCGCCCCAAACTGCCTTGCACGACCAAGGATACCCACCATGGTGGTGTATGTATGACTGTCGTGCTTGAATCCAGCCTTGTTTTTCAGCCAATAGAAAAAGCCAAGAGCAACTGAAGGATCTGGTATCTGCTTTAGAACTTGGTTAGCTTGATATGCATCCATTGAAAAATTGAGATTTTCAAGAGCCTGCTCGGCAGCAGGGCCCCACTTCAGCTGTTGCAATATCTGGGATACAGTTTCCACCACGTGCCCAGCGACTCCTAGAGATCTGGTCATAGAAAGTCCTGTTGCCATTTTCATGTCTCTAAAGGATTTCCTGAACCCATCTATGCCAGAATCTGAAACCTTTGCGCTTGAAGGTGTTACATTGGAATTAAAATTTGACATGAAACGACGAGATTGAGCTTTCACTCTCTGTGGTATAGGCTTCCTCCTATCATAAGTATTTGCAGAACTACTTTGAGTTTCTGATGAATCCACAAATTCGGCATTCGAAGCTCGCTTGTAACCTCTGACAAAATTGGATTTGTTGCCTCTATCTTTTGTACCATGGTAGCTAACTGTTGATTTTTCACCAGCTGCTATTTCAGATGAAGGTTTCGGATTGACTTTGGCAAAGTTCTCTCTTTTGACAGGCTTGAAAGCTGGAGATTTTATATTTGGAAGAGTCCTTGTCGATTCAACCACATAGTGTCTAGGCGAGCTTAATATTGCACCCCCATCAGACAAAGGAAGTTTATAATTCATCAGATCGGACAAGAATGACACGGCTTCAATGCCAGCTTTAACAAACTGGTCAGAAATGGTAGCTGTTGCACGTTCATCATGTTGAATGGCATTAGTGCTGTAAGCAGAATTTACAATGTTAGATCTACGCAAAGGAATAGGATGAGATACAAGCTGTGGTGGTCTCTCGGCTTCATGAGAATCTACATCTTGGGATGCAGTGATTGCAGTCCCCAACTTCACAGCTCCCGTAGCCGAGGATTTGGACAAAGCTTCATTTCTTATGTTCTGCCTTCTTGAAACACAGGTTTCATCTTCGGGACACGTGCACGAATTTCCATCTGCAGAAGTACCTCGTGAGCCACTAAATAGAAATGATCTAGCGCCATTGGACAGGTTACCAATATGCTTTGCTCGTAACATGATCTGCACAGACCAGAAGATTCTCAAGGAAGAGAATTAGTTTAACCCCCATATATCAACAAATAAGAAAAACATCGATTAGACAAAGACACGGCACTAAACAAAACCAAAGGCAAAGAGGATAATTTACATCTTTTCCACATAATGAATAGTGTTACATGCCACTAAATGCCAACTAAATCCATCAATGCCCTTTGATATCTTCACTCACATCCGAAGAAACAATAGAACGGGTTATACATCATAGGAAATGAGATGTAATTTCATCTAAACAATCCATGACGTCTATGCACCAAGTCATGAATAAGAATTACACTCGAAATTATAGCACAGAATAAACAAACATCCTGTTGTTTACAAGAGGTTTTCTATAAATAGTATGTTTCTAAAAGATTTTTCAGCTCCAACCCTCTTTATCAATTACAAATGGGAGCAATCCAAGAGCCTACAACATTTTCCCCAGCAATATCAACCATTCTGGATACCTTATCTACACTCCGCTACTGTAGAAGAATAGCTTTCCGGAACGAAAAAGAACCAATCCCATAGGTGACATTCACACGGCTATAATGTGACCGAAAAACAAAAATAGCTGAAATGAATGACAATTTCAAAATCCACTGAAAACCAAAAATACAGTGCTCTACATTGCTGATCTCCGAAAACATTAGAAAATTAAAACGAATCACACTGATCAACAGAAAATAAGAAAATTCCTTTAACCATATCTCCAAATTACACAATTTGGCAGTCCTTTCCCCTCTAAACTCTCCATGCAATTTAGCATTAACAAAGGAAAAGTGTACTCTAAATGACAACACAATCAGCCATGACTCACCAGCAAACAAATAACTTCAATTAACACCAAGTGCTCTCTTTTAAACAGCAGATCAATGAAAACAACAGAAGAACAGACAACCCCAAATCCCCCTAAGAACACCATTCATATTGCTAGAGCTTTTTTTTGCCTTTGAATTATCTCCTAATGCTTCTAAAAATCGACCCATCATGTTTTTTTCTTCTTTTTCCCCGTTAAAACATTCACTTTAAACCCAGAAAAGAACCAACAAAACATATGCGCTTAATCATCGAAAAGAACATGAAGCTGTTAAATCAAAACGGTGCAATATAGAACCAAAAGAGCTGAAACCCAGAAAAGAATGAGATCAATATAAGAAGCAAAAGGATCATAGCTTATGAGAAGAGAAATACCTGAGAATGGAGTTGAAAATTCTGGGTTTGTTTCAGAGAGAAACAAAGGCGAAGCCTTTACACATAGAGAAATGGAGGCGGCTCTCTTCTTCCCGTTCTCTATGTTGTCAACCCTCTTTTTTTTTCCAAGCAAGTTGGGAGTGGCTGTGACGGTAGTTGTTCTCACAGTCACAGCTCTTGTCTTTTAAATTTTAATCTCTTACTATTTAATTTTTATGAAAAATGTTAAAATATATAATCAAAAATAAATTGCTATATCAAAATTTATCCTAACCCGGTAATTGGCAAGTATTTTGATATCGCTTAAGCAGATTTTAAATTTATGGTTTTATATATACAGAAAATTTTTACTAAGAGACTCGTCCACTAAAATTAAGTTTGTGGTGTAGGTCAATCCGAATTAATCAGAACAAAACTACGGAGAATCGGGAAAACAGCCAAATTTTTTTACATATTTTCTAAGGATAAATATTTTATACACAGGCGGTGGAAAGTTTCCACAAGCGCCTTAATTTTAGGGCATAGGGAGTTAGTTTAGGGTATATGGTTTAGGGGTTTAGGGGTTTAGGTGTATGGGGTTAGAATTTAGGGATAGTTGTTTCAATTTAAGATTTAGGGTTATAATTTAGGGTTTATAGGTTACAACCTAAATCCTCACCATATGACCCTAAAAACTAAACACTAACCTATAAACCTAAATTATAACCCTAAACCTTAAATTGAAACAATTACCCCTAAATTCTAAACCCCTACACCTAAACCCCTAAAACCCAATACCCTAAACTAACTCCATATACCCTAAAACTAAGGCGCTTGTGTTTCCACTGCCTGTGTATAGGATATTAATCCATTTTCTAAATAACAAAATTATACTAATAAAATATGTTAAGGTTTTTTAATAAAGCATATATTTATTTGTAATTATTATTAGTGTTTTTTATTTTTATTTTTTGTGAATAACAATTTAGATTTTGGAATGTAAATATATGGAGATAAAAGGAGACAACAAAGCAACTATGGGGTGTCGTGGATGTGAGGTTTAGCTTGCAAAACAAAATATATTAATTCCATTATTCTTTAATTAATTACCATAAATTTCATACCAAAATTTACTTTGATCAATTTGGAAATTTTCGAATCAATTCGAGTCATATTTTCGAGCTGTAATTCAATTTAAATCGTCTAATATTCTTGATTTACAATAATTATATGGATTAATATTCTATATACTGGCGTTTGCGTTTTAGGGTATAAAGAGTTAGTTTAGGGTATAGTGTTTAGTGGTTTAGGGGTAGGGGTTTAGAATTTAGGGACAGTTGTTTCAATTTAAGATTTAGGGTTATAATTTAGGGTTTATTTGTTAGGGTTTAGTTTTTAGGGTAATATGGTGAGGATTTAGGTTTTAACATATAAACCCTAAATTATAACCCTAAGTCTTAAATTAAAACAACTATCCCTAAATTCTAACCCCATACACCTAAACCATATACCCTAAACTAACTTCTTATACCCTAAAACTAAGGCGCTTGTGAAAACTTTCAGTTTCCACCGCCTCTGTATAGATTATTTATCCTAATTATATATGCCTTAATTATATTTTAAAGTCAATTAAAACTCGACTTTTTAACAAAATTCACCTACTAATATTTTTTTGCATCCACAAAATTAAACTCCCAATCAATATATACTTACAAGACCAAGGTAAATAAGATACATTTTCCAATTTAATTCATTTATTTTTTTTCTACAAGACTCGTTCAACATTTTTACTTTGAATATATATATATATATATATATATATATATATATATATATATATATATATAATATTATAGTTTGATTGGAGAAGTCTCTCACGGATGGCCAGAAAATCTCATTTATTTTTTAATTTTTTTATATAAATCCCAATCAACGTCGATATAGAAGATTCTGTTCATCGCGATGGATGATTCTGGAAATCCAACGGTATTGATCTTGTGATTATAACATTTGACGCGGGGGAGAAGAGCATTGGAGCACGACTACACTATAAACACCGCGCATTCCTTTTTTTATTAAATGGCTTTTAGGTCAAATATGGCCCTCAATGAAAAATTAAAAAATTAATTAAGCTTTTATGAGTTTTTTTATTAAATTGAGCCTTCAAATTTTAAATTACGATTAATTAGACTCTCAAAATTCAAATTATAATCAATTTAGTTATTTCGTTAAGTTGACCGTTAACTCAAAGGTAATTATTATGATGGTGACATGTGACACACTCTGAACGTGTCACGTTATTAAACTCATAAATATCATTTAAAAATATTTAAAATTATAATATAATATATTTAAAATTTAAAAAAATATTTCAAAAATTTGAAAAATTATTTAAAATTATAAAAAATAAAAATAATTTAAAAATTCAAGAACAAACTAAAAAAATTAAAATGTGTAAAAAAATAAAATTATGTATAAAATTATATAAAATATTTTTTACATAAAAATATAAAAAAAATTGTAATGATTATTATATATATAATGAAATAATATTTAAAATTTTATGGTTTTTTAAAAAAGTATTTTTAATTATAAAACCCAAATTTTAAAATTTTTCAAAAAAACCCAAAATTCAAATCCCTAACCTTCAACCCTAACCATACATTTACAAATACTAAAATCATTTTTAATTTGACATCCTACATTCCCAAACCCTAACTCTATATTCCCCAAATCCCCAAATCCTAATTTTTTTTAAAATGTCTAATTTTTGAATCGGCTCTAATGCTTGATTTAGAGATTTATAGGGTTTTTTTGAAATAAATTATACTCTGGGGTTTAAAATTTCCTATTATTTTGTGTTTTTATAAAAAATCAAAGGAAAATAAAAAAAATAAAATTTTTATTTTACTTTTACTTTTTTAGTTTTTAGATTTTTTTAAATGATTTTGATGACGTGGAAAAATTCAGAGCGTGCCATGTGTCATTCTATCTTTGACTGTTAGAGGCATTGACGGTCAACACGGTGAACGTAAAAGAGGGGTTAAATTGATTTTTTAATTTTTCGTTGAGGGCCAATTTAACATTTAAGGTATTGACCGTTAGAGGCATTGACGGTCAACGGAAAAGAGGGGCTAAATTAGTTTTTTAATTTTTCGTTGAGGGTCAATTTAATCTTTAAGGTTTATTAAATTAACATCGCATATTTTTTTTAAACAATACCTGCCTAAGAGGAGGGGAAGGAAAATTTTATTTCTACTAAGTCTAGAACCCACAACGTAATAAGAAAATGAAATGTCAATTGAGAGCTTTTAACCACTTGTTCTAAAAAATTGTCCACACAACACAATTTTTATATATAATTTAACAAATATGTTGTGACATATGTCATGACATATGAACATATTATTTGACTAACCATTCGTTAGATTCCACGCGCAAAAATAATAATAATAATAATAATAATTATTATTATTATTATTATTATTACTATTGACAGAATGATATATCCCCATATAATATATTTTATTTGTTTTCAAAAGTCGATTAATACTGTAAAATACAGGACATATTTTAGTTGGAGTTAAAAAAAACACTGTTATTGTATTAAATATGAATTTCATAAAAAGATTTACGATTTACCGGGAAAGTAAAACGGAAAAAATATATATAATTGGAATAAATAATTAATTGTAGAAATAAATGTTTCGTGGAGCTCAAGCAGGATTTCGGTGGTCGTAAATCCCACGAATCCAGGGCGGACAAAACGATACTTTTGTTAATTGCTGTCTTTGCAATGCTGATGTTCGGTCGGACTCCTGCCTACTCGCTGAGTTCATTAGCCACGTGCTTTTCTAAGAATATTGCATTCAAAAATTATATATTTTGGATAACGCAGTTTTTATTTTTATTTTCTAGGATGAGTCTACCACGTGCGACGAACATCGATGAACACCACTAATGATGAACACCGATGAACACCATTAAATTAATTAATAAAGATTTAAAATTTCAAGGACCCATCATATAATTAATAATTATTTTAAAAAATTCAATTAAATTATTTTATATATATATTAAAATTTTATTTTTTAATAAGGGTAAACTATATATTTAGTACCTCACTTATTTCCGTATTTCTATTGAACCCTCATTATTTAAATATTATTTTAATTTGACCCTATTCTTTATAAAAAATAATTTAACCCTCAACTATTAAACCTTAAACCCTTAAACTCTTAAACATATACCTTAAACCATATATCATTAAAAATAATTTCACCATCATCGATTCAATTCAATTTAATGAATCGTTGAATTCTCCTAAAAATTTAATTAAATTATTTTATATATATATCAAAATTAATTAAACTCGAATCTCCTAGAATTAACACTATCATCTTATTTAAGATTTAACTTGGTAGATAAAGAATGGAGAATGGATACAACACTTGTAAAGTTTGAATTTTACTTGGAAGATCAACGCATATCGTTTGAAAATGCTGAAAATATGTTTCTTGGGAGTTAATTACCTCCTGGAATTGTGCCATTTTATAGCTGGTATGAACACAACGAATCGGAGACAGATTATTTTATAGCTGGAAAATTCTATTTCTATTAAACGATTCATTGAATTGAATTGAATCGATGATGGTGAAATTATTTTTAATGGTATATAGTTTAGGGTATATATTTAAGAGTTTAAGGGTTTAAGGTTTAATAGTTTAGGGTTTTAGGTTGAGAGTTAAATTATTTTTTATAAAGAATAGGGTCAAACTGAAATAATATTTAAATAATGAGGGTTTAATAGAAATACGGAAATAAGTGAGGTACTAAATTTATAGTTTACCCTTATTAAAAAAATAAAATTTTAATATATAAAAAAATAATTTAATTGAATTTTTAAAATAATTATTAATTGTATGATGAGTCCTTAAAATTTTAAATTTTTATTAATTAATTTAATGGTGTTCATCGGTGTTCATCATTAGTGATGTTCATCGATGTTCGTCGAACGTTGTAGAATTTTCCTATTTTTTAAATCGGATAAACAAAGGGAAATAGACTCGAGTTAACTTGAATCGTAATTTTATAAATTCGACTCGATTTAAAAAATTAAAAAAAAATTGAGTTATAAAATTTGATTCGAATAACTCAGTAGTAATTAGTAAATTAATTTTTAAATTTAAGTCTTTCAACACTGTTTAATATATGAAATAATACAAGGATATTAATATTTTCTATAATTAAATTAAATTATTTTTTTGTGTATACAATTACATAACAAAATTTACAAGAAACTAGGGATGGCCATTTGACTCATACTCAATGAGTTCTGACCCGACCAGATCTTATAACTAGGGGTGTGCAAAAAATCCGATCCAAAATCTTGAATATTCGGTCTGTTTTTTTATTTTTCGAATAATTCGGGTCGGATATCCGATTATCTGATATCCGAAAATTCAAAATTCTTTATAGATACGAATCTTGTTATATTCGATATTTTTGCTTGTTATATATTAAAATTTGAAATTTCTATGGATACAAATATTGTTATATTCGATAATTTGTTGATTGTTATATTCAAAAACTTAAAATTTTCATGGATAGGACCGTCAAATTAAAAAAAAATAATTAAATCAAGCCATAAATTCATATATTCGAATATCCGATTTTGGATATCCGAAATTTCGGATCAGATCGGATCGGATATCTGAAATGCACACTCCTACGGCTATAAGGTTGGGTTTTTCTTAAAAAAATCGAGTTCGTGTCGGATTTTTTTAAGATAAATTTAAGGTGAAAAATACCCGACCCGAAACAATAGTTTAATTTTATTCTAAATATTTAGGTATAATCGGTACAATGCCCCTCTCTTTTTATATATCTCTCCCTATCTTGTCTAACAAAAATGAAATAATTATTATAATGCTTCCTCTTTATTTGTATTTTTTAAATTAGCTCACTATTTTATCGAATAATAATAAAAAAATATAATTTTTATTTATGTCGAGTCGGGTTGGATTCAAGTTTTTACTCTAGAATTCGAGTTCAAATTCGAATAAGGTAAAACATCATAAAATGTCAGATTAAATTTAGATAGAGGTGTTAATTTTTTGGGTCGAGTGTGGATCAGCAACTCGACCCATGGCCATCTCTACAAGAAACATAAAAAAATGTTACATTATTGAATTAAAGTTGGAATTGTTGTGAATAAAATAACGAAGAACAACGAACAAGAACAAGAAGAACAAAGAGATGAGAGAAAGAGGGAGATTTGTATTATTCTCAAAAATAGAATCATATACAATGCCTTCAATGAATCATCTATTTATAGGCATAAGAAGTACATAATACATTAAACTCTAATTAATAGAGATAATATTCCTAATAATAAATAAATCAAACTCCTTAGATAAAGTTCTAATCATGATAGACATCCACATAGATAAATATTCATAACACTCCCCCTTGGATGTCTATGAAGATAATGTGCCTCGTTAAAACCTTACTAAGATAAAAACCCAGTGGGAAAAAAAATTCTTTAGTGAAGGAAAAAGAGTACACACATCTTTGATACGCATAACATGTTGCCTCATTAAAAACCTTACCAGGAAAACCCATTGGGACAAAACCTCGGTTAAGGGAAAAAGAGTGCAACGCGTATTTACTCCCCCTCATGCAAACATCACAGAAGATCTTTGAATCTTCATAATTTAATCTTGAATATCATTTTTCTAAAGATCGTGAGGGATGAAAACTTTGGAGTAATATGTTCCATGATGTATCCACTTTCAAACTGAGATATACATCTTGCGTTATCTTCACACAAGATAGCTTTTATCATATATTGTAAAAGTAAATCCACATATCTTTTGGATATGTTGGGTCAATAGTCTTAGCCAAACACATTTTTTTTAGCTTGCCTCGTGCATAACAATTATTTCTACGACATTTGAGGAGGCATCAACGAATGTTTGAAGATCTAAATGTAATGATCTTTGTATATTCATAGATATTTCTTGACCAACTAATATATAGTGCTTCAAGACCAAGAAAAGATATAATTATCTTTATTCACATCCAACAATCTTACAACTATTGGGATACTCAATAGATATGTTCTATTCATATTGAATCTTCTTTAAGATTCTTTCAGCTTATGTCTATTCATAGACAAAAGAAATATATAAAAATGCTCGATCTTCAGGTCGAGATAAACTTGATGTCAAGATTCAAGTACTTGTATTGAAAGTACTTCATGAGTTTCCAATTTGAAGCTCTTTAGGAGTTCTAAAATTATCATAATGGATCTTGATCCAAACTCCTTTATAAAATACATAAGGAAATCTGATCATTCTTATAATATTTTCTCAATTAGTATTCACTAAGGCGATTATACCAAATACGCCAAAATATTCATGAGACATGTCTAAATAAATCTCCTCAGAAATTTCTAAATGCTTATAGCATTTTAGATCCTTCAAGGATAAATATGGATCCACAAATAATTAGACGCATGTAAAATTTTCAAAACTGCCAAAGTAATTGCATCCACCATGAAGTAATTAAAACTTTTCATAAATCATAGTTCAAGTCGTATTTACGACTACTTATTTGTGCCTCACTTGCATTACACCTTTAGGTGTTTGGACTGGTGGTCCAAATACTTCTATTTTAGAAGTTCAAAGCGTCTTTCAACATTGGCCAATTCAATATCTATACTTCTGGATAGATTTTATACAAGATCCTCGATTTCTTTCTTTACTTCTATAGAAGTATTTTATGTAAAATTGTTTGTAAAATCGTTGTCGACAACTTTCCAATTTTCTAGTTCCATTCTCGTAATGACATAACTCATCGAGATCTCTTCAAGATTTCAATCTTTATTTCATGTACCTGAAACTCTTCAAGAGTTTTATTATTAGTTATGTCTTGGGTCTCTTCAGGAGCACCCGCCTCCAATATATGACAATCTCATTATACTTTCTATTTACGAGAATTTTGATCATTGGAATCATTTCAACTATCATGCTTCAGGCATGGTTTACATTCTCTCGCTCTAACATGTAATTTAAACTTAGAGCGTTTCAGCTGGTATATGAGACTTAATTACTCTCATTGGGTCAGTAAATATGTCTGGCAGTTGACATGTAATAACATGAATTATCTTATGAACTTCTAGTTCATATACGAGGATCTAGATAATGATAATTCATTTTCCTCTATCCAGCTGATTATTATCTCCCCCTGATGTTGAGAAAAATCATGTCATAAATGATTTTCCAATTAATGTTTAAGAATTTAAACATAAAAGGAGACTCGTACTCAATATATATTCTCAACCTTTTTTATTTACCCATTTTGTGCGTTGTGGTGGAGCAATTCATATCGCACATTCAAAAATCATAAAATGGGAAATGTATGGTTTCTGACCAAAAACCAATCATAACGAGGAGTTTATTATAACTCGTTGGCTTGATGCGTATAAGTGTTGCTATATGGAAACACCATATAAATAATAAGTTTTTTGTTCTCATAGTTTAGCTATTAAATAGGAGGCATCCAATTGAAATTTTGCTAAACTATATTTTTCATAATCAATAGGCTTTGTAACAACTGATATAGCCTAAAATATAAACCCACTAGCTTTTCAAGACGAATAATCTAACTGCATAATCTGAATCTTTTAGAATCAATCTCACAAACTTCTGGTTGTAAGTCGATAAAACAATGTAGATGCATCTACTAAAATCATATAAAACTTTCCACATTTGTGGATATATGGGCCCATATTTCGTTCAGATATGCAAGACATACAGTCTTAACTTCAGTACAAGAACTTTAAGTTCTAATTCTTTTGATAAGTGGGATCATCTATATCCTTTGAGAACAAACAACACAAGAACTTCAAGTTCTTTTAGTAAGTGGAATTTAATCAATTCCTTTAAGCAACACAAGAACTTCACGTTCTTTAATAAGTGGAATTTAATCCATTCCTTTGAGAATAAACACCACAAGAACTACATGTTCTTTTAATACATGTGCATGTAAATCTCAATAATTTCTGCACCATTATTGATCAGGATGGTCTAACCAATCATGCCAACTATATATACGTGTGTATATATCTCTAAATTTGTAAACTTCTTGTTTACCATAACATATAATTCAATCTTACTCGTACATATCTAGTACGACCATCAAAATTGTTTCTTTAAATAGGAATATATTTAGCTCTTTCGGAGCTTTCAATTGAAATTATCTTTTGGTAGCAATATATAACTCTCCTAGAGCTTTCAACTGACTTTTTGGCTACCAGAACTTATATCCATATTGACTTATTTCAAATGCCAATTGATAACATATGTTATCTATAATTCCCAAAGGGATAGTTTGCGAACTCATATTGCTATCTTTATGACTTTGACGAGTATAACGCACTGTGAATATGGAATAAAGTTCCATTTGACAATAACATATTTGCTCAACCAGAGCCTTTTGTGATATTAGTACTTCCAGATATAGTACTCACATTATTCCCTTGCATTTTAATCGAGAAATGCATAATTGTACACCTTTCAAAATGTGCTTTGTTTCATTTACTTCAGGTAATGAAAATATGTACTTTGTATCATTCACTTCGAGGAATGAAAAATATAAAATATAGCACATCATATCAAGTCGATTATCTATCAGAGATAAACTTTCAAGTGCTCTTCCGAAGTATTGATATTTTAGTACTTTGAGAAATACTACTCATATTTCCCTTTGCATTTAAATGGGAAAAATATTTCTTATGCTTAAGTACAATATGAGTACTTGCATTATCTGCTAGGCATAAATAGCCACAATTCTAGGCATAAATAGCAACAATTCATTGTATATTTTATTCCAGAAGTAATCATATTCTTCAAATAATAAATAAACATAAAACGTAAATAAATAATATGTGAAATAAATGAACATAAAGCAAACTAACATAAATAAATAATAAATAAAACGAATTAACATAAAAAAAACCAATTATTCATGTTATGAGAAAATTAACAATATCCAATTGAGTTGGACCAATAACGTCATAATTATTTTCGCCATAAACAAATTTTGTTTATATTTTATTTCATTTATCATTCATGATTATGGATAAAGTCCATAGTACTTTGGCGTTTGACAAGTACGAAACCAATGATTTATAACATCACATTGGTAAAATGATTTCACTTCCTTAGAATGATCTTTATCACTCTTGTCATCCTTATAACTTCGCTACCAGCGGGTAGAAGTATTCTTAAAACGACTATATTTTTCATGTGTATATTCATAGCCTCGACCACGACCACAACTTTTAATGTGATTTTTTATTCCTTCCATAATATAATCTCACATTCACTTCAAGGAATGGAGTAGAGCCAGTGGGCCTTTAAAACTTTTTTCACATATCCTTATCACAGAGAACAAAGATTTAATCCTCGTACGCGGCATTGTTAAACCTGTTCACAAGGTCCTTTAAAAACCTCCTTTGAGACCAGTAGCCTCGCAGAACGGGATGTCCAGCCAATTATACTTGGATTATATCGAAATTATGTCTCTAATTGAATAATGATTTACCATGTTTGCATTCACTTCAGGGAATGAAACAGATCCAATAATCGCATGGAATAAACATCATGCTTGCATTCACTTCAGGGAATGCCCTATCATTGATAATTGCATGGAATAAACATCATGCTTTGCATTCACTTCAAGGAATGTCTCCCATAAAACTTTTTGGATCAAGAAGAATTTTCGTAACTTGAAATTGGGAGAAGTCTATGGTCAAGTTTTTCAACGAAGAAGAAATATTGCTTTCGAGCAAATATAGACTTTATAATAATCTTCTTGTAAATTCAAAATCATCATGATTTATCGCACTTTAAAATAATAATATAAAGAATAAAAATAAAACCAAAATTTACCGATATTGATTTTTCTCTCGTGGACAATGGAGACATAGCATATGACCGAGATAGCTTCTCATAGTCCCTTTATATCACATCTCTTTCCAAGTCATTTAAGCATATCATGTAAAACTCAAAACACGGTTAAAAATATTAACTTTTACCAAATAAAATGACATAAATAATAATATGAAAAATATCAAATATAATCATATAAGTAAAAGTATGAATAAGCATACCACTAATTAACCCTTTTAGGAACAAGAGAAAACACACGTAATTTACACCAAACGCAACCTCTTCGTCTTTTGGTTTGTGAGAAGCCACAAATTTATCTCTTTCCAATGTTCGAATAAAATTAAACATACTTCCAAACTTTTCAAAAATTAAAACCAAGTTAAAATATAAAGAGAAAGACAATCGGTAACTAAAAAAAATAAGGAGAAAAAAAAACTTATCTTTGGTTCATTCTATAATCGAATTCTTCCCGGTAACTTCTTTTGAATTCGAACGATGAAGACCTCAGTTGATTAGAGTCTCGTGCTGATAACGTGTTGTGAATAAAATAACGAAGAACAACGAACAAGAACAAGAAGAACAAAGAGATGAGAGAAAGAGGGAGATTTGTATTATTCTCAAAAAATAGAATCATATACAATGCCTTCAATGAATCATCTATTTATAGGCATAAGAAGTACATAATACATTAAACTCTAATTAATATAGATAATATTCCTAATAATAAATAAATCAAACTCCTTAGATAAAGTTCTAATCATGATAGACATCCACATAGATAAATATTCATAACAGGAATATAATTTTAAAATGTATATCTAAATATTTAAATAAACTAACTCTTTTAAACAAAATGTGTATTTCAAAAAAAAAATTGTGTATTTCAATATGAATAAAAAAATATTTATCTGGAACAAAATAGAAGAAAACATTCTTCTAATATAATGAAAAGAATTTTTATAAAAAAATATTTTATTGTTTAATGTGGAAATTCCTTACCTTCCAAAATTTTCCTTTTCCATAGCTCCTAAGTTAAAGAAAAATGTGGGCTTTATTGGGCCTAATGGGCCATAGAGATTTAATATAAACTAGGGCTTGCTCCCCACCCCATCACCATAAATTGCAATAGTTATATTTTGATATATAAATTAGGTATAATTTTAAAAACATTTTTAACGATTTAATTAAATAGTTATTTTGACATTTATTTAATTTTTTGAAGTAATTTAACCTTTAACGTTTATTTTGGGTCAAAATGACTTATCTGCGGATAAAACTTATTAGTCAACTGACGATAAATGGCTTGAAATGACATAACAAACATACATGGTAGTGCATGCAGTGATAGTAGTTTTATATAGACAAATATGCTGACTTGACATAATGACATATGAGTAAAAAATAATTTTAAAAATTGAATAAAATATAAAATAAAATTTTCTTCTGACGTGACATTTTCAAGTTGTTTATCACCAGTTGAGTAACAATTTTTATCTGCAGATGAGCCATTTTGACTCAAAATGAAACGTTGAGGTTAAATTGCTTCAAAAAGAAAAGAATGTGGACCAAAGTGACTATTCAGTCAAACGATGTGGTCATTTTTTTGACATTATGTCTATAAATTATGTAAGCTAAAGTTTACGCAAATTTGTGTATCAAAGCTTTTGTTTAAATAATGTTTGAGATTTAAATTATGATGATGTGAATTGAGTAAATTGGATTGTGGTTGTCGTCTTTATAATGGATCTATATAGTAGGGTCGGCGTTTTGTTAAGGGTAAATTCGGGTCGAATTTAGGGTGGAAAATACTCGACTCGACCCGAGACTAATAGTGTAATTTCCCATAATTTTTTAGGAATATTTATAATAATACCCCTCTTTATTTATATATATATATATTATAATTAAGTCCTTAAAATTGAATTTTTATTTATAGTTTAATCCTTTAAATTATATTTTTTACAATTAAGTCCTTTAAAATTATTTTTTTTACAATTAGGTCCCTAAAATTAAGTTATTCTATATAGGTCGGGTCGGGGTTAATATATTTATTTTCGGGTCGGGTCAGGTGCAGGTTTAGGGTGTTTATTTTCTGGTCGGGACCGGGTGGGCCAAAAACGCGACCTTACCCGACTCGTGCCGATCCCTATATAATTCATACTAGTCGATCAATCAATCAATTATAAAATTGTTATACAAAAATAAAAATAATAAATTTATCCAAATTGCAGTAGCATAAAGGTTGGATCATCCATCCAACTTGATATATCGCAATTGATCTATTATTTTAGAAATTTTAAAAAATATTTGTAATCTTATTATAAAGTTTATAAATATAATTATTTTATTCTCCATTACTAGCTTATGGTTCATGTTTGGAGTAGCTCATTCCAATAATATCATCTTAAAGATTCGAATCTGAATTTTTTGGTTGAAAATACAATGTATCTGAAAATGACTAGGAATTATAAAGATGAATAATATGTTTGCTTCCAAAGTGGTTGGAACCTTGATCATCCAATTTTAACTAGATTCAGATCGTTGTAGATTAATATTTTCGACATATGGTTTTAAAATTGTTCGGATTTAAATAACAATATTTAAATAATTCATGGATAAAAATAAATTTAAAATTTTAAACAAATTTACGAATTCAAATAATAGAAAAAATTATAAAGATACACGACTCATTACCCTAGTTCAAAGATTTTAAAGCTCTTGTCTAATTTAGTAAAATGTAACTTTAAATTATTTTAAAAATAAATAATTATTGGCTTGTTATGTGCGTATTAAACTGATTTCTTTTAATGTAAAAATGAGTATAATAAAATTAAAAATCTCTAAAGTACAATAACATTTATTTTTCTCATGTATTTTACTAGTAGCTCATAACTAATCTTTTGTTTTTCTTCATAAACATTTAATATAATTCATTCTGAATTTTCACTTTCAAAAATTCTATACGATTGCAGCTATTGCACATGTTTAGAATCATTTTTATTAGAATGTTATTAATTTTAATTCCATGGCGTGGGTAGGGATGGGCATTTTACCCGGACTCGACGGGTTCCGACCCGACTCGGCCCGACCGGGTCGGATTTTTTAATGAAAAAATCGGGTTCGGGTCGGGTTCGAGTTTAGGGTGAAAAATATCTTACCCGACCCGTAACTAATAGTGTAAGTTTTTCCTAAATTTTTTAGGGATATTTATAATAATACCCCTCTATATATGTTTTATAATTCAGTCCTTAAAATTGAATTTTTATTTATAATTTAGTCCTTTAAATTATAAGTTTTACAATTAAGTCCCTTAAGATTATTTTTTTACAATTAAATCCCTAAAATTAATTTATTTTATATAGGTCGAGTCGAGTCGAGGTCGAATTTAGTATATTTATTTTCAGGTCGAGTTTTTTAAAGAATAATATCGAATCGAGTACAGATTTAAGGTGTTTATTTTCGAGTTGAGTATGAGTGGGCTAAAATCCCGACCCTAACCGACCCGTGCTCATCCCTAGGCGTGGGGCAGGCAAAGGGAAATGAAAAGGGAATTCTTTTCCAACATAATGATGGAGGTCATCTATGGCTCTACTTTTCTCTTTTATTTTATGGGGTCTACTAATCATCCCTTACAGACTATAAAGTCTTCCTCATCATTGCTTTGTGATGTTCAACTTAATAATATGTTTTTTTTTCAATTATTATATTTATATTTGACTCAATTATGAAGTCATCTAAGGATGGAAATTGATTGAAGAATATTCGAAAATCGTGGGGATCTGACTGACGGGATGGAGAATAACCAAAACTTTCACCTACAAAGATGGAGGCGAAAATTTTTTTATGACCAAAGCTTAAATGAAGACGAGGACAAAAATTGATATATCCGAACCCTGAGAATAACCGAATTATTAGACTCGAATCATATAATCTAAAAAAGGATTCAAATATTAGGGTTGCTATCATATTTGTACATATGTTGTGCTATAAATGGCATATGAACACAAGTAAACAATATCTATTTTGTTTCCTATCTTTATTGTTGATTTCATATTTTCGTAACCCTAAACATAACATCGATGAACTTACAAAATATTTTTGTTCTGAGAATTTATTAAAATTTTCTGTATACGAACTCTACATATTTCTCTATGGATTTACTAATATTATTGGTAAAATTTAGAAAATAAAAATTTCGACCTAAATACAATATCTTCGCAGGGACGGAGATATGTATAGTTTGGGTTTTTTTTTATATAATAGCATTTGAGGTCCTTTTTACTTTAAATAGTAGTCAAATAAGGTCTTTTGCCCTTCCCAATTTTTAGATTTAAAGACTTAATAGACCTTTACCCCTTTCAATGTTCGATCCTAACTTCGTCCCTGTACCTTCGTATTACCGATATTCGATACGATGCTTTAACAAAACTTAATTAGAAAAAAAATAAAATAAAGAATGTATGGCATGCATGCATAGCTTTATTCCTTGTGTGTGTGTTTTTTAGATGCCCATAGGCCATAGCCTTTACGAATTGTCAAAAACAACGATTAATGCGGGGCGACGAGGTCCACGCGTTTGCTATGTGAACGAAAATGTTCACACACTACGCGTTTAAAACGCAACGCTTCTCATACGCTTGTATAGAGGGGGAGGAGCAAACTTAGTTGATTTTTCCGTATTGTTTTTTTAATATATTGATGTGATTATATAATAGTATTTGTTTATATTTTTTTCTTAATTTTTTAATAGGTGTACATATATGTACTCGAATTCGAGTCTCCTAGAATAAATACCATCATCTTTTTTACTGAAGCCATTCATTGAATTGTATAACTGATTTTTTTCGACAATATTATTAATTGAATTTTAATTATTAAAATTAAAATACAAAGAAATTAAATTTATGGGATTGGAAATAGCAAGACTAAATTTCACATGTACAAAAGTATAAAGATTCAGAATAAAGACAGAACTAACGGCCGGCAACGACATACACCCTGAAATTATAAAATTATATTTAAATTCCTCAAAAAATAATACAAAGTTTTAAGTTAGTAGCGATTAAATTACATTTTGTCTGCTAAAATGATAAAAATTATGATGGACCTTTTTGAATATTTATATCAATATGGTAAAATGGGAGGGAGAATTACATTAACTCAACTTCAATCTTATTTGATTAAGGGTGATATTAAAGTAGAAATAAGGCAACTTAGGCAACTTTACATACATTCTTGTTTGTATTTTGCAAAACAAAAATTATCTTTTTGATGTTTCGTTCTGTGCTCTAACAATAAAAATATAAAAATTATGATTCTTAAACTTTAAAAACTAAATCGTATACGATAATCTTAAATATTAACGTTAAACTCCAATCTAAAATTTTAAACCCTATTTTTAATGTTGTGACATATATAAAAACACCAAAAAGGACAGAAGATTTATATTCGTACTTTGCCGATTTTGGTAATTTGTTTTTTGATTGGCAAAGTGGTGTAATAAATTGTGTTGACTTTCTACCACATATTTGGTAGAAGTTGTATTAATTAAGAAGGTTGGTTGATTAGGATACCTAACCAAGTTGAGCAAAGCTATGTTGTGCTTTCAAAAAGACTTGGTGTTTTGGTGACTGCTTCATATTTTCAATCCTTTTGAGTTTTGACCACGTCTCCACCTATTTTTTTTCACCCCAAAATGCCCATGGACTATATCTAAATTATGATTCAGTCACCATAGTTTCTATAGTTTTTTAAAATTTTAAAGCTTCGTTTCTGATCCAGTCAATAGCTGTGAATAGGGATGGGCATTTTATCCGGACCCGACGGGTTTTGACCCAACCCGACCGGGTCAGATTTTTTAATGAAAAAAATTGGGTTCGGGTCGGGTTTTTTGTCAAGGGTAGACTCGGGTTGGGTCGTGTTCGGGTTTAGGGTGGAAAATATCCGACCCGACCCGACCTGGGACTAATAGTGTAATTTTCCCCTAAATTTTTTAGAAATATTTATAATAATACCCCTTTATATATATATATTTTATAATTAAGTCCTTAAAATTGAATTTTTATTTATAATTTAGTCCTTTAAATTATATTTTTTTACAATTAAGTCCTTAAAATTATTTTTTTTACAATTAGGTCCCTAAAATTAATTTATTTTATATATATATCAGGGTCAGATTTAGTATATTTATTTTCTTTTTGGGTCGGGCCGAATTTTTAAAAAAAATATTGTCGGGTCGGGTCCGGGTGGGCAAAAAACCCGACCCGAGCCCATCCCTGGTCGCGAATCTTGTTCAGTCAAATTTTGCTATTATTCACGTATTATGCATGAGTTGTAGATTTAGTTTACGTTCTTCAAAATGATCAGTTTAAGTCTCTAAAATTTAGTCAAATTGTCCCCATAGTGTTAAATATTTTCCCATGTATTATTTTTAGCGTTTTAGTCATTTTTACTAACCCAAAAATTCAATCTTCGAGGCCTAACCTTTGCATTACGCCAAATGTTTTAAATGACAGTTAGAGAGAGTTAGGTATTTAAGCCGAACTTTTGCCATTTCTTTAAATAATTAGTTGAATAACATACAGATAAGTGTATCAAGGATAAGTTTTAGTGTATACCACAATAGTAATTAATAAAATCAATGTTTTAAAGTTAAAATATGGTAAAATTTCACTTTCTAGATCCTTACAACGTTAAAAAATTCAATTTAATCCCCTTAAAATTACATGAATACAATTTTTTTGACCAAAGACATGAATACAAATTAATACTCATTATATCAACTACCAATAAAGGTGTATTGATTTTACATCCTCTAGAATATTATATATTTTTGTATTAATTAGATGTATTTATAAATATAAACATAAAAGGCCAAAAAACATTATACTCATTTTTTTCATGGTTATAAATATTATATCAACCAACCCATCATCAAATAAAATAAAAATTATTGGGTCTAATATGTTGAGCAACTCCTCATAGTAAGTACAAGTTGCAACCAAACCAAATACTTAAGCATAATAATAATAATAATAATAATAATAATAATAATAATAATAATAATAATAATACAATGAGACCAACAAATAATTATTTTAATGGATTTATTAATGTATAACTTTCACTACCAACAACCAATTGATCTAACAGGACGAGACGTTAGATCTCTTAAGTAATGTTAAAAGTTCGAATCTTGACGTTGTGAATGGAGAAAACTACGTTAGGAAGGTCACCCGTTGGTTCTCTATAAAATTCGATTCGAATTAACCGGGCATATATCGGATTCCGATGGTAAAAAAATGTATAACTTTCACTACAATTACATTGAGAATAACACCTAATATAGAAACTCCATCAAAACCTAAGTTCATGTCAAAGATAACAATACTTGAATGCAATATTTGTTTCAATACGGTTCTTCTCTAATATGCATTTTTTATTTTGCGGAAAAAACAATTAATAAATAAGTGGGAACCTAATTAATAAATACTTCAAAAAAAACCCTTCGGTTGTGTGTACTACAGAGGTCTATTATTAAAGTGATATTAATTTATTTTGTTTAATTACAACGTCAAGATGTGAATCTTAATTTTATCTAAACAACATAACTATCTATTTAGAAGGGGGAAAAGCGTGGGTCACCACAAATTATGCAGCTTGAACTCGGATCACATAAGAGGAATATACCGTATGTTACCACTAAACAGTGGCAAATCTATGTGTATTGGAGAGTGTGTCTGTGTCCAACCCTGAACCCTTTAAAGTTCACACATTTGTCTTTAATCTTCTTAATTTTTATGAATTAGTCCTTGATTTTATGTTAGTCTTAAAATTCGAAATTTTCAATATATATATATATATATATATATATATATATATTGAGTGATGATATAACATAATCTTAGAGTATTATACATCATTAAAATGACTAAAATTCAGCAATTAAATTAAAAAATTGTCAAATTACGAGACCAATGTGAACAATAAAACAAGGATCAAATTGGAAAAAGGGTTAAATTCAGGGGTAAGTTAAACAATTTATAAAAAAAATGAATAAATTTACACGTTATCGACTCTGTTCTGACCGCGAATAATTTCCCTCCAATATTCCTCACTAATTAACTAATTAATCACATTAAGGAAATATAATTATATTAACAATTAAATAATCATTTTATTCTTCATAAAAAAATATAATAATTTTTATTCAAAAGATCTGTCAATATTCATATTACGAAGAAATTTTCAAACACCCCAGATTTTCTCGACTGACCAGCCACCCCGCGTTTTCTTATTTTCTTTTCTTTCTTTCTTCCTCCGCCGTCCTCCGCCCACCAACCCCGCAACGGCGGCGACTTTGTTTCAGTTGTTGTTTTATTTTTTCTTCTGATTATGGGAAATTGTAACGCATGCGTAAGACCGGACGAGAGTCCGGAAAGTAAACCGAACAGGTCGGAGCAGAACCAGAAGGGAAAGAAAAAATCCCGGGAAAGGAAACAGAACCCGTTCACCGACAGATTCGCCTCGCCGGCTCCGATTCGAGTTCTAAAAGACGTGATCCCACTGAGTCACCGAACTCGAATTTTCGACAAGTACATCCTCGGGCGCGAGCTGGGACGAGGTGAGTTTGGGATCACTTACCTCTGCACGGACAGGGAAACGCGCGACGCCCTTGCGTGCAAGTCAATCTCCAAGAAGAAACTCCGAACAGCCGTCGACATCGAAGACGTCCGGCGCGAGGTTGCCATAATGTCGACTTTGCCTGAACATCCGAATATCGTGAAGCTGAAAGCGACGTATGAAGACAATGAAAACGTTCATTTGGTTATGGAGCTTTGTGAGGGCGGAGAATTGTTCGACAGAATAGTGGCGAGAGGGCATTACTCGGAACGCGCGGCGGCGAACGTGGCGAAGACGGTAGCTGAGGTGGTTAGGATGTGCCACGAGAACGGCGTTATGCATAGAGATTTGAAGCCTGAGAATTTCTTGTTTGCTAACAAGAAAGAACACTCCCCGCTAAAAGTGATCGATTTTGGTTTGTCTGTGTTCTTTAAGCCTGGTATGTTGAGGAATTTATTTATTTATTTCCTTTTTTTGAGATTTTATCTGGGTTTTTGATGGTTTGGAACTTAGCTGATAAATTTTTTAATTCTAACCCAAAATTTAGATAATTTTTGTTTGGGTTTTTTTGCTTGTTTGCTATAATTTTAAATTATAACCCAAAATTTAGATAATTTATTCATGGATTTCAGCTTGATTGCAGGATTTATATTTGGAAATTTGGATTTATTTTTGCAGGGGAGAAGTTTTCCGAGATCGTGGGGAGTCCATATTATATGGCCCCTGAAGTTTTGAAACGAAATTATGGACCAGAGGTTGATGTCTGGAGTGCTGGTGTCATCCTTTACATTTTGTTATGTGGGGTTCCTCCCTTTTGGGCAGGTATTCCCTTTTCTTGCCTTGTTTGTATGTGTGTATGTATGTATGTATGCATGCTTGTTCAGTTCCAGACACTCGTATGTATGTATGTATGTATGTATGCTTGTTCAGTTCCAGACACTCGTATGTATGTATGTATGTATGTATGCTTGTTCAGTTCCAAACACTCGTATGTATGTATGTATGTATGTATGCTTGTTCAGTTCCAGACACTCGTATGTATGTATGTCTGTATGTATGCTTGTTCAGTTCCAGACACTCGTATGTATGTATGTATGTATGTATGTATGTATGTATGCTTGTTCAGTTCCAGACACTCATATGTATGTATGTATGTATGCTTGTTCAGTTCCAAACACTCGTATGTATGTATGTATGTATGTATGTATGCTTGTTCAGTTCCAGACACTCGTATGTATGTATGTATGTATGCTTGTTCAGTTCCAGACACTCGTATGTATGTATGTCTGTATGTATGCTTGTTCAGTTCCAGACACTCGTATGTATGTATGTATGTATGCTTGTTCAGTTCCAGACACTCATATGTATGTATGTATGTATGCTTGTTCAGTTCCAAACACTCGTATGTATGTATGTATGTATGTATGTATGCTTGTTCAGTTCCAGACACTCGTATGTATGTATGTATGTATGTATGTATGCTTGTTCAGTTCCAGACACTCGTATGTATGTATGTATGTATGTATGTATGCTTGTTCAGTTCCAGACACTCGTATGTATGTATGTCTGTATGTATGCTTGTTCAGTTCCAGACACTCGTATGTATGTATGTATGCTTGTTCAGTTCCAGACACTCATATGTATGTATGTATGTATGCTTGTTCAGTTCCAAACACTCGTATGTATGTATGTATGTATGTATGTATGCTTGTTCAGTTCCAGACACTCGTATGTATGTATGTATGCTTGTTCAGTTCCAGACACTCGTATGTATGTATGTATGTATGTATGTATTCTGATTGTGTAGTGTTTGTGGTATTTATTTGCAGAGACCGAACAGGGTGTTGCTCTTGCAATTTTGAGAGGGGTCATTGATTTTAAGAGGGAACCTTGGCCTCAAGTTTCAGACAGTGCTAAGAGTCTCGTTAGGCAGATGTTAGAATCGGATCCTAAGAAGAGGTTGACCGCTCAACAGGTGCTCGGTAAGTTCTCCGGCGATTCTTATCGTGTTGAAGTTTCTGTTAGTATCAAGGACAAGCAATTTGCATATTTAGCTTTTGATAGCATTTGAGGACACAGTGTTTGCTGTCTATACATTATGAATTGTTGATATATAGAGCGAGGTCGGGGTGGTCTCGAAAGTACAGATCCCTGCCATAATGAATTTGAGCATCGAGCTAACGTTATTCCTTTGAGCCGTTGGGTTTATAGCTTTTGGCATCTGACAATGACTCAACATTATGTATAAATTTGTCTGGTTTAAGTACTTTTTGACAGAAAAACCATTAGATGCTTACTGTCACAGAAACCATGTATTGTAGCATGCAATATATATTTTGAAGTTCTTGCAGGATCTTGTTTTCGAGATTTTGTAATTCTTGTGTTGATTTTTGCTTTTCGATCTCATCCGTCCTCGACCTGTCTTTTGGGCACAGAACATCCCTGGTTGCAAAATACAAAGAAAGCTCCGAATGTTCCGTTGGGAGATATTGTGAGATCCAGGCTCAAGCAGTTTTCCGTGATGAATAAATTTAAGAAGAAGGCTTTAAGGGTAAGCGTTTTTTTTGGCAGATCATGTGAAATTGTCTCTTAAAGATCCATAATCATTGTGCCATTGTGCAATTTGCAAGTTCCTGCAGGTGATTCGGTTTCTGTAAATGCTGCAGGTAATTGCAGATCACTTATCAGTAGAAGAGGTTGAGGTAATCAAAGATATGTTCACATTGATGGATACGGACAATGATGGGAAAGTTTCGTACGAGGAGCTGAAGGCCGGTCTTCGAAAGGTTGGTTCGCAGTTGGCTGAACCGGAGATCAGGATGTTAATGGAAGTGGTACGGTCCCTTTCTTTTGTCTGCTTAATTAACACGTTATATCATTATTACTTCGAACGTCAACTCGTGTTTCCTTTGTGTTGATCGATTTGCATCAGGCTGATGTTGATGGAAATGGAGTGTTGGACTATGGGGAATTTGTAGCAGTGACAATTCACTTGCAGAAGATGGAGAACGATGAGCATTTCCGCAGAGCATTCATGTTCTTTGACAAAGATGGGAGTGGATATATTGAACTGAATGAGTTACGGGACGCATTAGCCGACGAATCCGGTGAAACTGATGATGCACTGAACGACATCATGCGTGAAGTAGACACAGACAAGGTATGACTCAATAAATATCTGAGATTTCATTTCAACATTACACATATTTGGATGTTAGTATGGGGTATGAATGTATGATCTACCACATATATGGAAAAACTTCTGAAATATGAGCATACTCGTGTCGGACACATACCTTTACCTAACGTTCATCCTCGGGACACATACCATTAATCAGGATGGGCGAATCTGTTATGATGAATTTGTGGCCATGATGAAAGCCGGCACCGATTGGAGAAAGGCGTCACGGCAGTATTCGAGAGAGAGGTTCAAGAGCTTGAGTCTTAACTTGATGAAAGATGGTTCCTTGCAGCTCCATGATGCGGTTACGGGCCAAGCTATTGCTGTTTGAGGTAACAGGATCGATCGACTTTGTTATGCTTGTGCCTGCTTGATGCTTCTCTCTCGCCATTTGTTGTCGTTAAACGATCTATATCCGAAACGTACCAAACCGGTTGCTTCACGGAATGGCATCTAGGTTCGAGTTTAACACGGAGGTTTTTGGTGGCGAACACAACTTTCGTAACATGTTTACATCCCGAGCTTTGGTTGTTTTTGTTTTGCTGCTGCATGAAGTGTGCATTAGTCACTTGTTTTTCTTCTGAAGTGATCATAACAGCTATGAGTGGGAGAGTGTGATTCTCTGAACTCAGCATATCTTTGTTGAATTCTTAACACTCGCATTCGAGTCCGAGTAACATAGATTAGTTGTTCGCAAAATGCGAAAGGCATATCGGTATATGTATTTCTCATGTCATGTTTGGTAATTAACTTTGTATAGTTTCATTTTACTATTTTGTGCAGAATGCAGTGTAGAGTTGTTTTTATTTTGATTCCTTTATAGATAGATAGATAAATAGATATCTCTTTAAATTGCGATCGATTAAGCTCTTTCGTAGTATTGACCGTGTTGACAGGGGTCCATTAGTGCTCAACGTTACAGTCAATGCAATCAATGTAATAAAAGGACTAAATTGATTGCAATTTGAATTATGAGGGTTAAATTGGGTGTAAAAAATTTATGAGAGCTTAATTGATTTCTTTATTTTTTTATTGAGGATTAAATTGACCCTTAAGTCTATAATTTATGTCACAATTAACATTTTTATATTATATAGTGATAAAGAATTAAAAGACTAATGTTCTTCCAACGAGAGAACTCGAATTCAAATCTTAGAAAAGACATTATTTAAAGGGAGAGTCACGAGTTTCGAACAAGGACCATAAAATGAATCAATTTACGTGTAAAACTTAAGAGTTTTACACGTTTTTTGGATCGTTGGATGGGGAAAATGGATGGCTGAGATTAACTCCTTACTTTTTTTTTTCCCAAGTGATAATCTTCACATATTCTACTGTTAATCTCATCCATCCGTTTCATCCATCCAACGATCCAAAAAATGTGTAAAATTTAGAGAGTTTTACTGTGTAACTAACTGGATCATATATATATATATTATGAGATGAACTTAGCTATTGGACAAAAGCCACATTGAGGAATCTAGTAATATTTGGTACCATCAGGCCAGCATTGGATACTTTATATGCTTGCCACTTTCAGGGTTCATAACATAAGCTTGGAAGCCTAAAATGGAAGACCCCAAAACCTCCAACAAAAAGCTTGAAGGCAAAGTAGCCATAATCACCGGTGGCGCAAGTGGCATCGGCGAGGCCACCGTGCATCTCTTTGTCGACCATGGTGTACGAGCCATCGTGATTGCAGACATCCAAGACGAGAAGGGCGAGAAACTTGCTGCATCGATAGGACATCGTTGCGCATGTACCTACGTCCACTGCGATGTAACAAAGGAGCAAGACGTCGAATCTCTCGTTCAATCCACGATCCAACAGTACGGTCGCCTACACATCATGTTTTGCAATGCAGGCATTATGAGTAAATCTCTACAAACGATACTCGAATTCGACTTACCATCCTACGAAAAGCTCTTCGCTATCAATGTAGGTGGGGTTGCCGCTAGTATCAAGCACGCGGGCCGTGCCATGGTGAAGGCAAATACCAAAGGAAGCATCATTTGCACGGCTAGTATAGCCGCGAGTATCGGGAGTGATAAGCATACGGATTACGTGATGTCGAAGAACACGGTGCTAGCTTTGATGAGGTGTGCCGGTACTCAGTTAGGTCCATACGGGATACGTGTTAATTGCGTTTCACCGGGGCCGGTAGCGACACCTTTGCTTTGTGAAGTTCTCGGAGTGGGCGCGGAGGACGCAGAATCGAGCTTTGCGAATATGTTTATGTTGAAAAATAATGGAGTAATGAAGGTGAAGCATGTGGCCGATGCTGTTCTGTTCCTTGCTAGTGAGGAGTCTCAGTTCATCACTGGCCATAATTTGGTTGTAGATGGCGGGTTTCAGCGTCATGAAGGACCAAAATAAAAATAAATTAATATTTGGATGCTTGCAATGTAATTTACCATCGCTACAATATGTCCGTCCATTTGTATTAATATTTGATTGGTCTAAATGAATTTAAAATAAAATTGGATTAGTATTTTTTAAAAGAAAAGGCTTAATACATTTTTTTCCTTAAACTTCACATGTTTTTTCAACTTACCCCCTAAAATTTATTTTGATCATTTTTGTCCCTTAACATTTTCTCCGTTACCTATATTACCCCTTACCGTTAAAAAAAATCTATCTCGACCAATCAAAAAGCGCCACAATATTTTTTTTAATTTTTAAATTTTAGGGGGAAATTGTATTAAGCCAAAAATAAAATTAATACTTAAACTATGCAAATTATTAAATGAAATTAAAGCCGACTTAAAAAGGATTTAAAATTAGGGGGATCGTTCGATCGAGGTAAGTCGAGTTAAAAAATTTTGAGTTATTTGAGTTGACGCTTCATATTTTACAACTTGAACTTAATTTGAAATTTTTTCGATTCGAGTCGAGTTTATGAAATTTGAGTCGAGTCGAGTTTTCGAGTTTTTATACAAATTTAATTGTAATTATTTATCATATTATGTTACAATTTAATTCCAATTTAAACGACTTTCTCTAATCATATAAGATATGCATATGTATTTTTCATATTATTTTTTACATGTACAAGTAAGATTTATAATGTTATTTAATAAAAAATATCGTCTAAACTTCTAAAATATATTTATAATATTATTTTTAAATAAGGAACTTTTGGGATAAAATATTGATGGAGTATAATTGAGTCAATGATTTGATGTGAAGAAAAAAAATTACAAAAACAATCAGTTGAATAATCAAATTGAATAAAATATAAAGTTAAGAGACTAAATTACAAAAAGGATATATTTTTTAAAAAATGAATTGAAGTTATATAGATATTATATAGTGTTAGTGAATCACGTGGTTTAATTTTTGTCAAAAATAGTCTTAAAACGAAAGAGGAATTGAAGAAATAGGAAATCATTCAAAATTAAGGGGCTAAATTGCAAAAGTTAAAAATTTAATTTAAAAATATGAATTGAAGCTAAATATGTATTCTACGGTGGTTTTGGAGCATGCGATTCAAATTTGATTAAAAATTGACTTAAACGAATGAGGGATTGAAGAAATGAGAATTATACAAAGTTAAGAAGCTGAATTGAAAAAATACGAAATTTAGTTTCAAAAATATAAATTAAAGATAAATAAGTATTCTACGTTGGTTTAGGATATGTGGTTCAAATCCGGTAAAAAATGAACTTAAAATGAAGGAGTAGTTGAAGAAAAATGAAATCAGTGACTAAATTGTAAAATTGTAAAATTCGGTTTTTCGGTTTTTCAAGTTGGGCAAATTTCAACTCGACTCGAACTCAAAAAATTTTCGAGTTACTCGAGTTGACTCGAACAACTCAAATAACTTGGCTCGAATGACTCAAAATTAAAAAAGAATATCGATTTTTTCGATTCGAGTCGAGTTTTGCTCACCCCTTGTGATGTCATCGGGATAATATTCAATTATGACGGCCATAAAATAATCAGGATTCGGATATTATTTTATTTTAAAACCGAACTTTCCATTAATTTAAAAATATAAAATAATCATTTTTTAGTGATATCTTTTGACTTCTTCTCTGCCAAATAAGAAATTAGTGTTTAATTTAAAACGCTGTTTTTTATTATTATTTATTTGATGTTGAATTTTTCCTGGTGTTCTTTTAGTTTATAATGATGCACTAATGGCGGTTTGCTTTTATCCTAGCAAATTAGCAATGTCCAATAAGCTCGAAGGAAAAGTAGCCATAATCACCGGCGGAGCAAGTGGCATCGGAGAAGCCACCGTCCGTCAGTTCGCCGTCCACGGCACTCGTATGATCGTGATCGCCGACATCCAAGATGAATTAGGCCAGAAAGTAGTGGAATCGATCGGTTCAAACCAGTGTTCATATGTTCATTGTGATGTTACCGACGAAGAGCAGGTGAAGAGTTTAGTCCAGTCGACGGTCCAAACCCACGGGCGGCTCGACATCATGTTCAGCAACGCCGGGACGTTTAGCACGTCGGCTCAAACCGTCATCGAGCTGGACTTAGCCGGGCTTGATCGGCTCTACGCCGTCAACGTGCGTGGCATGGCTGCCTGCGTGAAACACGCTGCACGAGCCATGGTGGAGCTGAATATCAGGGGGAGTATCATTTGTACGGCGAGCACGTGCGCTAGCACCGGCGGAGATGGTATCACCGATTACCACATGTCGAAGCATGCGGTGCTCGGGTTGGTGAGATCCGCAAGCAAACAGCTCGGAGTGCATGGGATTAGGGTGAATAGTGTGTCGCCGTTCGTCGTGGGAACGCCGTTGCTCTGTCGTTACGTCGGGAAGGAGGCGGAGGAGGCGGTGCAGTTATTTGAGCCGATGACTAGCTTGAAAGGGGTGGTGCTGAAAGCCAAGCATATTGCTGATGCGGTGGTGTTTCTGGCGTCGGTAGATTCTGAGTTAATAACCGGGCATGACTTGGTGGTGGATGCCGGTGTTCTTCTCAAGTAGACACTCATGTCTGGTTCGAACAATACTCATATAACAAATAAGTACTTAAAGTATGTCATATTTTTTATATCTAAATATTTAAAGTATTTTTGATCAAAAATAAAGACAAGTGGTGGATCCGTGATGGTGAAAAGAGGGTTGGGATCGAGTGGTAGGCAAAAATATAAAATTTTTAAATTTTTGAGAAAGATAGTAAAAAGAAAGTTTTAAAAAGTTTAGGGTTAAATTAAAAATTAATTTTTTTATTAACGGATGTTAACGATCAAGAGACTAAAATAGACACGATTCAAAACCTAAATGACAAAAACAATTTTTTTAAAATCAGATAACAAAAATAAAATAAACCTCAAACAAAAAAGACCATAAATGAAGATTACTCGTAATAAATTACAAACAAGTGGGTATATGTAAATGAAAATACTTTGATGCACAAGCTTGTGTAAACTTTAGTTTACACAAGCCCTTTAATTTTAGGGTTTAGGGTTTAAGATTTTAGGTTAGGGTTTAGGGGTTTAGTATGTAGGGTATATAATTTAAGGTTTATGGTTAGAATTTAGAGTTTAGGGTTTAGGGCTTAGGGTTTAGGTTTTAGGTTGCTAGGATTTGTGATTTAAATTTTATAAAAGGGTTGTGTAAAAAAAATTTACACAGCTTGTGCATCAAAATAAAACCCATATGTAAAAGATTTAATATACAATTTAATATTTGAATTTATCATATATCATTGTGACACGATTTATTTGACTGTTTAGTATGTTTTTTTAACTTTTGGCACGCTTTTTTTTTCTTTATCGATCGTTTAGCCGTTTCTTTCATTTAATTTTCTATCAGGGTTGGACCCGGCGTCACCACAACTGATCAAGATAGCACTCTTTTCGTTTTCCTGCTGATCTTTCTGTCTCGGACCCTCGAACTGAATTTAAATACGCGATCACATCCACCGTTCTTTGTTCGCAATTGAGTTGTGGTAATGACCTTGTTGTCAAGGTGCCTCATTGTAATACGCATTTTCAAGTTGTTTGTTGATGGTTTTACCTTTCATCGTCGATCTTTGGTGATGTTTGTATCCATCTTTTGTTTCGAGTCTTTGGGTTAAATTTTTACCTTTTTCTTATACGGTCGTCTTATGATCTCGAGACTCTAGTTTTGTTTACTATGAATATGTCTAGATTATGTGTTTTTGTTTACTAACTTGTGAACTTTCATTGTAATTTCAGATATATCATCGTTCAATAAAATTAGCGAATTTCAATTCAAAAAATATTACCGTCTATATTTCAGGGGTTGAGAGTTATTTTCTGATAAGATATGAAGAAAAGTTGAAAGACTATATTATTGACAAGCTGAGACTCGAGAGTGTTCCGGTCTTTTATATCATATAATAATTTTAAAACAATAAAATTTTTCAAACACATTCTGATAACACGCTCACACACACCTTATAAGTAAGTTGTTTGAACACAATTTTTTCACTAAAACTACTCGAAAGTTTCGAATATCTATAAATAATTTAAAAATTGTAATTTCTAGCTTCACAAAAAAACAAAAAGAAGGGGAGAAATTCGAATATCTATTAAACCTAACCAAAACTGGGTCGCTGATTATTTGTTTGTTCCCGAAGTAACTGCCATATGGGACAACCAACCAAACCCCACCTCCCCCTTTTATTAATTTAAAAATCATCCCCTGTGCCAACTCCTATCATCTCTCTTTAATCCCATCCGTCAAATCTTCACTGTTGGTTACAATCCATCAACAGTTTCTCCATCCAACGGTTTAAACCATCCTACTTAAAAATCATGATACTAGAACCGGTTGTATTGGATTATCCACAGTTATTTTTGGAACTTCCCTCACTCTCGATACAAAACCAAAGCAAAACAAAAGCGAAGCAAAAGAAAATAAAAAAAATGGAAAATCTTGTTATTGTTTTGCTTGTAAGCTTACTCTCTGTCATACGCTAGCTTTCTCATGGTACATTTCGATTTATATTTTCTCTGTTTTTTTTTTCTTCACATTGTTTGTTTTTGAAAAAAACTGATGTTTCGCTGGTTTTGAAAATCAGGAACGGTAGATTTGAACTTTGAAAGTATTGCATTTGCGAGGTAAGAATCAGATCTGGTGTAAATTTTGTAGTCGCGAATGCTTTCTTTTGTTTATTTTCTTTTGGCGCCATATTGCTTTTATTTTGATTTCATCTATCAGTAGATTGTAAATGTTACGGCTAATTACTTTAATTGCTTCATTTTTTGATAATTTGGCTTTGAATTTGTTAGATCAATGGATTCTTAGCTGATTCTAGTAATTTGATTCCCTTTTGTTTATAATTATTTGTAGAACTTTTATATACTGTAGTTTGTTAAACGTAATTTCTGTTTTGGTTTGGCATTTTTTTTAATGATTCTTGTGTTTATGGTTAATGTATTCTTAAGCTGTTACAGCATAAAATGATGCTGGAAGTGGATTACAGGTATTTGCAGTTTCACGTGATCTTCGCCTAATGGGAAAATCGCCACGGAAATGGATTAAGACGGTGCTTTTTGGGAAGAGGTCTTCCAAAACTGGTTACCATAAAGGAAGGGAGGTAATATTTATTACTAATTACTGCTAAACAACAAATAGATGTTTAGATCATGTGCACGAGAAATCGCTAATAATATATTAATATTTATTTTTGCAAAGATTATGTTCAATAATAAATTACTTTTTGCAATGCTATATGATATAAAAATTAAGAAGTGTTTCCTTTGCAATGGTATAGGATTCCATTTATTGATTTTATCTAGTTCAAGGAGCACTGTATTAAAGAAATCGATTTATATATCTCTTTCAGCCATTGTTTGCCTGTTGCTTAATAAATTGTGGCTCGTTGTCACATCATAGATTGAGAGGCAAGAGCTGCTTCTTAAACTGTGCCATCCAAGAATGCAAACTCTGTGTTTCCAACTTCTTATGTCATAGTTTATCAACTGTTTTGTTTCCCTCTATGGCATGTATCTGAATAATTTTCAGTTTATGATGGTTCCTCAGTCATTTGGTTTATTTTTGGTGGCTTAGTTCCATCCACTCATAAAATTAAGTAAATGTAAAGATTAACTGATTTAAACATTAGCTGCCTGGAAATTTCTTTGGGAGCTGTTGTATTTAACATGGCTGTTTTGATGCTTTTATCTTGGGAGTATATCATTTCTTTCCTGGAGTTTTGAGATAAACATGTTTGGCATCTTTCTTCCATCAATCCTGAAATATTAATGCATGCTTTCTGTTTTTCAATTGAATTGTTGTTTGCAGAATGCTGCCAATGTAAAGGAGGTATTGGTTACGGTCAGGGCATCAGAAACTGATGTTGCTGTGGCTCCTCCCTTTTCTTCACAGCTTAATCCACATGCTAATGAGAGGGATGAAAGGAAATTAGAAGTGGAAAACAATGAGGCTGCAAATATCTCTAATCATGACGGGATATCACTGCCACCGAGTCAAGACATAGATTCTCCAAATTCCACTCTCCAAGATTCACAATATGATCCAGAGAGGATGAAGGAAAAACAAGCAGCAACCATTGTTCAGGCTGCTTTTAGGGGTTACCTGGTATTTTCTCTTTTTGCATGTGCAATTTCACTATCAATTTTCAAATAGTTTAGTACCTTTAGTTGAGATTGTCCCTTCACTAATATCAGTTAATTATGTGAAGGCTCGCCGAGCATTCGGGGCTCTCAAAGGCATTATAAGGCTGCAGGCACTTATTCGTGGTCACTTGGTTAGAAGACAAGCTATTACTACTTTGTGCTGTATGATGGGAATTGTCAAGCTACAAGCTCATGTTCGTGGAGTAATGGCCAGACATTCTGACTGTGGTCTTGAAGTGCAGAAGAACTGCAATCCAATGAACCTTCGGGTATTTTTTTTGGGAATTTGATCATGGACCAATTACTATACATGATTCATCTGGTAAATTCTTTTAGTATATGATCTCATCCTGGTTGGGAATAATTGAAATTTATCCTGCAATCACTATACTTTTCATTCAAATTTAATGTGTAACTTCTACTTTTCAACTTGACTTTTTATATGCTCCATTAAATCTTGTATTGTCCCTTTGATGGTCCATATGTAAATGAATTGATTAGACCATCATGAACCAAGTTTAGTAGAATGGTTAAAAGAGATTTTTGGCTTGAGGTTTGAGCAAAACTTAACACCACGAACTTTGGGTAGTCATTTATAATTTGATTGGTGAAAATGCTTTTGAAGTTAACCCCTTGTCATTTGCTTGTAAAGTTGTAATATTTTACTTCCAGTAATCACAATATGCCGGAGCTTGTAGCATACATGAAATTTTGAAGTACAGAACAATGAGAATATGTACTTTTGCTTATGTCCTCATCGTCCTGCACTGAATTTGTATTTATTCAAGAAATAGGTAAGCTGGCTTTTTTATTGCTTTGTTAATTCTTATTTCATTGTTTGGCAGGAGAGCAAGCCTGTGGTTTCTCTTGGAGTGAATATGCCTGCACGCATTGGAAGTTTTTCAGCAAATGCTTTTGTTCATAAGGTATGGCTGGCGTCATGCTTACAACATTTCTTTTTTATGAAATAGAAAATATATGGAATCTACCTTGATATTGTTATTGTGCCACATTTCTGGAGATGACGCCACTTATTGGCTATTATGCTTCGGTGGATTTATCCTTGTCTATAAGCTTTTCTTTATGCCAAAAAACATTATATCATTTCCTGGCCTTAGGCTTGTCTTATCCATCATATCATGGTCCTGTGCAAGAAGCAATTGCACATGATCAACTCATGCAATCGTATTTTCATTTGCTGAGTTTTCAAGAAATAATCTTGCTTCATGAGTCAAATTGATTGGCCGAAATGGATGCAGGCCTACTATTTTATTCTTGTTAATGAAGCTTCAGTGGCTAAATTTTCATGCTAATACGTACTCTCCCATTTCATTAGTATTAGGTAGGCTCCAAATATCATCTAACATTTCCTGGCAAACAAGCATATTGTAAATATGAGATGTTCGGAAGTTGATTGATAATTATCTGTCACTAGAGTATGCATAGATATTTCTCACTAGATTATACAGCACAAGAACTATTCTGCAGAATCAAACCTAAAAATCTGTCTTGTTTCTCATGGCACCTTAAAATATTGAGTGCTGAGAGGCATATTGTCAGCTTTCCCCTATCAGTAGATATGATTTCTTAAATTAGAATATCATTTGATTTGTCCCTTTTACCCTCTTTTCTGTTTCACATTGGGCAAGTGACTACTGGGTTTTTTTCTTTAGCTTGTTGCTTCATCACTTCCTGTAATGCCTTTGCGCCTCCAAGTTGATGCTGGGAAACCAAATTCAGTCTGGAACTGGTTAGAGTGCTGGTCAGCATCCTGCTTCTGGAAACCAGTTCCTCAACCGAAAAATGCTTCCGTCTCTAAGTTGCAGAGGAAACAGGCTAATGGTCATGTTGAAATTGATACAGGTCGTCCAAAACTGAGTGTTCGCAGGATTCGTCCTGCAAATCTAGATGGTACCTCTGAATTTGACAAGCCCAAGCGTAACCTGAGGAAAGTTCCCAGCCATCCCGCTGAGTCGTCAGTGCAGGAAAACCCACAAAATGAGCTTGAAAAGGTTAAACGCAACTTGAGAAAGGTTCATAATCCTGTTGTAGAAAATTCAGTGCAGTCAGAGGTTGAATTTGAAAAGCCAAAGCCAAGTTCGGAGGATGTCTCAAGCACTACTAATATAGATATCGTGGAACAGAGCCTGAATAGTTTGGCTCAGAAGACGAGCAAAGAGATGGCCTTGTTGGTAAATGGTTCAGCTGAAAAGATGAACAACGAGATGTCCATGACAGTAACTAGCTCAACTGAGGAGATGGGAGAGATGACTCCAAGAAATAGCTCAGCTGAGAAGATGAACAAAGAGACAGCCTTGAAAATTAATAACTTGGTTGAAAAGATAAAAAAAGAGAGGATCACGACACTAAATAGGTCAGCTGAGAAGACGAGACAAGAAACAATTACAGCAAATGGCTCAGCTGAGAAGATGAAGAAGGAGACAGCCTTGACAGTAAATAGCTCAGCTGAGAAGGTGAAGAAAGAGGCAGTCTCGACAATAATTAACTCAGCTGAGAAGATGAAGAAAGAGACGGCCATGGCAGTAAACAGCTCAGCTGAGAAGATGAGACAAGAGACAGATACAGTAAATAGCTCAGCTGAGAAGATGAAGAAAGAGACGGTCTTGACAGTAAATAGCTCAGCTGATAAGGTAAAGAAAGAGATCGCTGTGAAAGTGAATGGCTCAGCTAAGAAGATGAAAAAAGAGCCGACCGTGGCAGTTTCAAAATCACTTAACACTGAAACTGTGTCGGGGCCTTTCGTGATGAATGAGACATTAAATATATTTCATGTAGATCCTGCTATTGTTGATTCAAAGCCTTCAATAGATAGAACTGTTAAGGACGATAAAACTTCCATAGAAAATGTGGAGCTGAAAAGGAAGGATGACTCAATGAACAATGATAATCACAAGTCTGGCAGGAAAGCTTCTAATCCTGCAAAACAAGATCATATGGAAAATGGGCCTCAAATCAGTCCTCCACTGCCAAGCTACATGCAAGTGACAGAATCTGCTAAGGCTAAGCTGAGATTGCAACTCTCTTCTCGATCTGGCCAGGATGGAGGTGACAAAAATAACCTCACTCGTCGCCAGTCTTTGCCATTTTCAGATAACGGTAAAAGCAGCTCACAGTCACCAAGGGGACAGAGACTGGTTCATGCAGGAAAAGAAGGGAGCAAAAGCGAGAGACCATTGTCATCCAGAGACAGAAATGGTATGAAATTCTGATTCTTGGTTAGAACCTATCAGTTTTTTACTCATACAAACTTTTCTAAAGGCAAAGAATGCTTCTATGAATAGGCCTGGATCTGGACGGCGTTTGTTCTCTATAGCTTCTATGACATAAAAAGCTAAAGAATGCTTGCCATTTATTTAACCAAAAATGGTTTCCTTGTTCCCATGTTAATAATCCACTTTTTTTGTTTGATTTTGCAGCAAAGCCAGCTCAAATAGAGTGGAGGAGATGATGTTATTGAGATTTGAGGACTCAGCAATAATAGGTTCAAAATTCATATGCTTTGTGGTGTATAAAATTATTAGAACATGCTGTGAAACTTAACCCGGGTCAATAAGAGCTGTGCATAGGCCAAGTGCCTCTGAAAAATTCCGTATTTCTCGGTGTTTGTGAGTGGAGTGTAAATCAATAGGTTTTGAACTTTCAACATGGACACATAGCAATCCATCATTGTTATAAAAGTTCCATTTCGTTCGTTTGTACTAATCTTGCCTTGCTACTGATGTTTATTGTTTCTATTTATTGTTGTTATTGGCTTCTTAGATGTATATTAGAGCTTGACCTAGAACTTTAATGGTTCTGTGTTTCTTGTTAACAAAGCTAACTATTAGTTTCCATTTGGTATCTCCAGCTAATTAGTTTCAGGGAAAATGTAACCGGTGGCATTTTGCTATTTGGCACGGTCGACATTTGGAGTAAACCTATCCGGTCTACGTAGACAGGAGAGACTCGATTGGTTAGTGCTTAGCCCTTCCATCTCAAATATATATATTTTATTCGGTTTCTAATTACGTCCTTGTACCTTTCGGACTTTTGAATTTAGTCTCTTTGCCTTTAATTTTAGGAATTTAATTCCTTCACTAGTCTTGGTTTAGAACTTAAAGTCCATAAAACTGTTGATTGATTTCCGTTACATTGGAATGCATGCTATTAATTGAATTTTATTTTTTAAAATTAGATTTCTGAATATTACAACAACACATTCAAATTTAATTAAAGTTTATTAGTGCTGTTATAAATTGAACTTTAGTGTTTAATGGCATATAAAAGGGCTCAATTCCTGAAATTGAAAAATAGAATGACTATTTTTTAAAAGTTTGAAGAGTATAGGGACTAGGTGTCTAATTAGATCTTTATGTTGCAAAAGGCTCCATAGGAAATTTCATGATAAAATAACAGATAATATTAAAGTAAGGGCCTCTACTATTATTGACAAAATGTTATTAAATAAAAATATAATTACAAACTAATTTATTTACTATACCCCCATTAAAAGTAAAACAAAATAAAAACTCAAAAACCTGAAAGAAGACTATAGTGGTTTAAGCAAACGTGTAGTAGAAAGAGTATGAAAATAAGGTGTGACTATGAAGTAGGTGTTGAACTTTCATTCGGGTCGATCACAACTCCCCGAATTGGTACTCTCCGGCCAAAGGGGTTCCGGGTATTAGGCTGAGAAGCCATCGGTTGAACATTATGAGGTAATGGAATTTCGGCAGAGTGACCTGAAATGCAGAGTGTCCCGGAATCATCTTGCTCCCAGTAGACTTCAACCATGATACCTCTAGGATTCTCGGCGGATTCTGTTCCCGGAATCCCCACAAACCTTGCACCGACAGGTATCTGCATTGCATTTCAAGGTTTTTTATAAAAAAATTATGTCAAATTTCCTTTATAGTTATATACATGTGTGTGTGTGAGTGATTTTTATCATCACATTCACTTACCTGAACTGATGCACCGGATGTTATTGTCAAAGTGACCAGTCGTCCTTCAGCTGCAGCACTTTCTAACTCCGCTTGCCTTGCGATGTTCAAGAAAACTTCTTCGAGGGTTGTAAGACCAAGTTGTATATCTGCTATGCCGAGTTCCTGCTCCCTCTCTTCTAGCTCCTTGAAAAATTTCTGTTCGAGATTACAAATGTCGAAGAAATGAAGATAGTTACAAGCAAAGCAAAGAAGAAAAAAGGAAATAGATTGTTCCAAAAGAGATTCGTAAGTACTCACGGTCAGAAGCTTTTCTCGATCGTGAGGAATGATAAAAGTCAGGTAATTTTGGTTCTCCTCCTTTGGCTCCACATCTAGATGCTGAAAAAGTTTAAGCCGGAATGAGAAACGAACTGTTTGGAACTCGAAGAAATACTTAAATAAGTTGGAGTTATACAACATACGTCTTTAAAGAACCTCTTTACAGAATCCTGTTGGTATGTTGTGTCGACTGCGTCTCCATTGGGAGGGCTATGTCCATTGTTGCTTCCGGTGAAGCTAACATTAGCTATAAAACCAGTACCAAATCGTGACTTCAACCTGATTGAGGTTCCGAGGCAGCTGAGCCTACCCTTTACCATGATTCCTATACGGTCACTTAAAACATCGGCTTCTTCCATAGAGTGCGTTGTCAAGACTATGACACGACCTCTCTTTGCACGCTCTATAATGTCCCATACATACCTTCTGGATATTGGATCCATACCCGTAGTCTGCAGTCTTACGGAATTAAATACAAAGGACCAAGAGAAGGAGAAGTGCTCGTTTTTATGCGTAAAAAAGGGAAAGAAACAGAAGTACGTACTGGCTCATCCAGAATGACCAACTTTGGGTCCCCTAGAAGGGCAACTGCAACACTGAGTCGACGGCGCATTCCGCCACTGTAACTCCCAGCTCTCACTTTTGCAGCTTCTGTGAGTCTGACCTCAGCCAGTGAGTTCTCAACTACCTGGAATTTGAGCGAATAAATCAATCTTTACGGGTAGTCGAAAGAGTCTTTCTGATGCATAAGAAAAGGTGGGTAAATATTATTTTCACCAAATCTCTCTGGTACATACCGACTCGATTGTAGACGGAGGTAGGCCTTTGACATTAGCAAACAACTCAAGATGTTCTTGACCAGATAGAGCATTCCAAAGGATATCAAACTACAGAAACACACAATGTAAAAAGTGTCAAGATCCAACCCGAACGAAAATCCGTATTTAGAAATGCTGAAAATGGCAAGCACCGATGTACATGCCGATTATGAGCGGCTGCATCTCAGAGAGAGAGGGTTACCTGAGGACAAACTCCTATGATTTTTCGAATATTTGACATACCAACAGAACTTCGAACAGAGTTACCATAGATCAACGCTGTTTACAGTTTATAACATATTGTTACTTCCATAGATGATTCATTGTGCTGAATCGTACGCATCAAGAGTAAAGATTCGAGGACCAAGGCATCTTACCGTCTCCGCTCGTCACAGGTGTTATGCCGGTCAAGCAGTTGATTGCTGTGGTTTTTCCAGCTCCATTCGGTCCAAGAAGACAAAATAGCTGATCCTTTGCAAGGTTCACCCATAAGCCCTGAAGACAAGTTTACAAGTAAGCAGCAGATTTTATATAAATCTCAACTTACAGCAGAAATCTAAATTCCTATCAACATTATGTTTCTCTAGCCTTACTGCAGATATTCAGTAACTGTTAAGATCACGAGAAAAGAACAACGTGATGAATATATTGAAGACAGAACAAATACAGATACGGTGTAACATCGCCTCCGAGCCATAATGATGTGGTTGCATGAATTCCGACTTCACAGCAAGGCGGAAAAAGGATTGCTTACCTTAACAGCATGGTATGGTGCAGTCTTCTTGCATTTACAGCAACCACATGATCTGCTCCCGGGATACGTCTTCGCAAGACCGCGTATTTGAACTGCAACATCCCGATCAACTATACCCTCCCTTGCTTGTGTTTTAACAAGGTTTTCCTCTTGTAGGACATCTTCATCGTCGGGAGTACTATGCTCCACAGGTGGAGCTGAACCGATACAACTGCAAACGCCGCCCTCTATGAAGAGAAAGCCAGAAAACTACAGGTTAGTCACGTTAGTTCAAGCAGTAAAAATTCTTGAACATAAATCGAATTTCATTTACCTTGTTCCTTTCCACCTTTCCCCGTCCAATACCCAGGCATCAAGAAGTAAAATATCGGTCTTCTCACACCGGATGCATTTGGAATTATGTTATCGAAGTAGATAGCCAGAACAAACCACACAAAAAACGTTGCCACCAGCCATATGTAGATATCGTTCTGTCAGGAACATGCAGAATAAAGTATAAATGAAAGGAGAACGTAGCAGACAGATATGAACTTTCGACTTTGAACCATGGACTTACGATTGTTATTACACAGTCTTCATCATTCGGAGCACATTCGGTTCGTCTGCTCCAGCTAACTCCGATGTCTTGCGGAGTGTTGGTTGCATCAGAAAGAATATTTAGTGCTTGAGCAAGAAGATTGGGTGGGAATAATGACCAGATATTCTGAAGAGTTTGACTGAAGGTATCATCGTAGGGGAATCCGACAGAAGTAACGATCTGCAATAAATAGCTAAGATCTATGAACATAATTGAACACCTACATCAAAATCAAGAAGTTTAGGGTTGGATCATTTGCCTGAGTAAAAAATCCGATTATGAAAATGAAGAAACCGATGGTCGTGGCCGAAGATGACTTGCTGATGAAGGCTGACAGCATGAATGCAAAACCAACCTGCCCATTAGAAGCAGAAACCAACATGGGAAATCATAAGCACAAACAAATAGTCTGTGAAGATTAACTGATTAAGGAACATGGTTTTACCATATTGAGTTGGAAAAGGTAGAAGACGAAGAAGAGAACGGCGAAACTGTTGTTCAAGAAGAAATCGAACTGAAACATCATTCCGAACAGAACTATAAAGAGCGACGAAATAAGTGTCATGAATCCCTCCCACGTGAGCCATGATAACCAGTAGGCAGAATCAAGAAGACCCATCATAGTCATAGCCTGTTGGAGAAGAATCAAAAAGGTAAACAAACTAAATCCATTATATGAAGATTGCAACGCTAATCTCGGTTTGGAACCGTAAAAATTCGAGACCTGTCGAAGCTTGAGTTCTTTCTCCGACACCAACGAACCGATCTCGAACACGAAACTGAACATTGCAATGGCAAGGAAAAAGGTCGGTCCGATAGTAGCGATCGCGGAAAAGCTTTCCTCCGCCGGGTGAGCAAACTCCTTGAATTCGACAGTCCATCCAAAGTTCGGATCTGTGTTATTATACAAACAAATCAAACAATGAAACACAAATCACATCCCTCAAGTGAAATTTGTTACCTCCAATTAGTGACCTTGCAATCTCACGTTCTGCAGCAACTTGAAGTGGAATTTGGAATTTAAGAGTGGGATCTTCATGTTGCCCTCGTCTTATAATTGGAGTGGAATTAGTCTGTAAACCATAGCTAATCACACTTGCATTGAGTTCTCTAAAATGCAAAGCTCCCGGGACAAACATAGGATTATTGAAAAGCCATTCATCTACATCACCAGTAGTCCTAAACGATTTAACCTGAAAATAAAAAACTCGAAATTTTTAGTAACTAGTGGATCTATTTTCAAGTTTGAGCCGAGTCTCTTAATTCTGCATATATGAAAAAATTATGAAGAAATATATATGTACATCATATATAGTTATAGAAATCCGTTTACATTGGAATCAATTAGTAACGTAACATTATAAATATTTACAATTAAATTTGAACATAAATTCGAGCAACTCAACTCGAAAAACTATCAAATAAAGTTAGTATCGTTAACTCGACTAACTCAAAATTTTTTTACACTCAATCAAATGCTCACCCCTAATTACAGCAAAAGCTTTCCTAGCAATGCTAGTACTACGTCAATATATATATATATATATATATATATATGGTTATGATCTACTTACACCGTATAAAACTTTCATTTACCTTTATTCAACGGTTCAAAAAAATACAAAACTTTGAAATTTTACATTAGGGGAGAGGATATTTTTAAAAATATCACAACCAAGTTAATGTAACACCAAAATGGTGATTTTGCAGTTAGATCCCTTCAAAAAATTGAAAATTTTCAAATCAATGAATGGTAAAAATACATGTTGGACCTCAAAAAATTGATAATTCAATTCCGACTCCCTAAAAATTCACGGCTTCGGCGCTATTCATCATATTCATTAACAGAAAACATACAGTTCTATTTTACCTTGGTCTCGGGAATGGGTCTGCCGGGATTGTTCTCTCTAATGGCTCGAACGATTCCGTCAACGGTCCGGCTCTCATTCCCGCTCCAAACGAAGTCGTAGCAAGGTAACTTAACATAGTACTTTTCCTCGCAAGGAGGGATCGCCGGAGCCACCAACGGCTTCGGATCCCGAATGTCCTTGTACGCCGTCGAGTTGCCGTCTTGAGCATCGGTTGCTCTCTCGATACCAAATATGAGGAAAATGAAGAACAGCGAAGAGAAGAGCTGGATAAACGTCGATCGCTTGTTCCGCCATGACAGTATCAGATTCTTCTTTAACAAAGCTTTGAATTGCAAACAAAGCAGCCCAATTCCTCTCTTCGCCATTTTTTTCTTCAATTTCCTTTTTTTTCTATGAATTTTTTTGTGAGATTTCTTATATATATATATATAGCAGTTGAAAATGCGCGGTTTTTGTCTGGTTTACAAGTGAAAAAGACGAGTAAATGGGCTTCGGTTTTGAGATAATTTCAGTTTTGCCATTCACCGCCGGTAATTTCCTCGAACATAAGCGGCGAGTATATGTTTTTGCGTGTACATTGAGTTTCCTTCTTAATTTAATTAACCGTTGACTAATTAAGAATAAAATAATGTTTAAATGGCAAATAAGTGCCAAACAATATATATATATATTTTTTCAGATGGGTACTTAAAGTATTTTTCGGATTAAATATGTGTCTAATATTTTTAATGTTATTCAAATAAGTGTCTGCCGTGACTTTCAATTTAAAAAATCTCGTTAGCTAATAAAAACATGACACATGGTAGTATTAAACATTATTTAAAAAAATAAATTAGAAATTTTAAAATATCCTACAATTTTCAAATAATCTCAAAATAGTCCTCAAATCCCTAAACCCCCCAAATCGGGCCACTACCACCGACATCGATCGCGTTTTTTGCGACGTACTGAAGCGCCCTTCCTTCGTCGAACGACCTATACACCGTTTATCGTCTGTTATGCCGCCGTTCGTCGTTAATCATTCGAATGAGCAATTCGACGTTTTCGTCGTTTCGCACGGCGTCGATCGATTTTCGGCGACGAGGTGATAGGGTAAATGGTCGCGATGGTCCGGCGACGGATGTGGTGGGCATCGACGTGACAATCGGCGGCGAAATCAAGTCAAACCGATATTTGAGTTTTGGAGTATTAGGAATTTCAAATATTATTATGATTTGAATTTCTAATCTTATTTAAGTTATGTAACGCCATATCTTGTTAAATCAACTTATAAATAACATTTATTATATATTTTTAAATTCACTAAAAAGTTGTATGCAACAATTACTTGGCTTAGATGTTAAACTACGACACTTCCATCAAATTTCCATAGAGTTGCACAGCACTTTACAATCGTTGAAAATTAGATTATTTTTTTAATTTTGAAAATGTGTTTTCTCACGAAGACTATTCCAATAAACAACCACCACATAAAAATTGGTCAATTTCGTAATTATATATTAATACATATATTAAATTTGCATCAATGTTGATTTTAGGATATTATTTGTTTTATTTTATGTTTCAACTCAAACAACAGGAAAGAATTCTTCCTGTTTTGTAGAACCCATTGCTTAAAAAAAAACCAAATTTCATAACTTTACATTAATTCATACGTCACGTCAACATATTTAACGACCGATCATGTCATTATCGTAATCTTAAATTTTGATTTTTTTTTGTTAAATAGGAGTCTATTTGAAATGTCATTTCAAAAATCGACTTATTTGGTTATCGCATAAAATTACGAGGACTAATTTGTTATATAGGTCTTTAAAATTAAAATCCAAGTAATAGATTAGGGATGTTCAGCGAAATAAACCCAAATATCTTATGTGTTTAAAAATCGGTTGATGGAATCGCCATAACCGTTGAAAATCGCCGTTTGTTTTTTTTTTTCACTTTAGCAAAAAGACAGTCCAAAATAGAACCCACTGTCTTGGATTATTATACATCGTTATACAACGATTAAAAAAGAATTATGGGTTTTTCTTTATTTAAAAAAGTAATTAATTATTTTTCTAATTATTTACTTGAAGACGAAGCAAGCTTTGGGTTTCAAAACCAGTACTTTTCTTATTTTAATATCTGTGTCTGTAAATTGTTAAATTGTTTATTTGTTTAAAACCAGTTGATGGCATCGTCTTTGACCGTTGAAATTTGAGGTTTTATGGGGAAAATTTAAAAAAACGGCCGCTTAAAAAGCGGTTGTATACAATTCCTTGTAAAAATCGTATAATGTAAGGATAAATGTATAATGTACACAAATATTTATTAATTTTGTAAGGATTTATGTATGTATACAAAAGTGATAAGAATTTGTGTATGTACACAAATCCTTACCACTTTTGTAAAAATTTCGGTACATGTATACAAATTTTTACGATTTTTTGTAAGGATTTGTGTACGCGCATTTTTTTAAACGGCCGTTCCCTAGAACTTCCCGTTTTATGGCAGAAGGTTCAGGATGAAAATTATTTGCCCTTAATTATGCCCTTTTAGTACCTCACTTTAAAAAAGTAAGTTTAAGATTTAGGGTTTAAAGTTAAAGTTAAAGTTTATGGTTAAGGTTTAGGGAATTAAGAGTAGAGTGTAGGTTTATGGTTTAGGATATGGAGTTTAGGGTTAAGTTTTAGAATTTAATTTTTATTATTTTTTTAGTGTGTGGCATAAAAAGGGCATACTTAGGGGCAGAAGATTTTTGTTCGAAGGTTTGTGTTACTTTTATCCCTTGAAATAATCATTCAAGTAAATTTATTTCTTAGTTTAACTTACTAACTAGAGCGGAGCCATGAATTTATTTAAGAGTGTCATTTTTAACGGTATTTAAGAAGGTTAATTATATATAAATAAGTATTATTTTATTTATAAAGTGTGTCATTTTATTTATAAAAGAGTGTCATTTATATATTTTTTTCATTTTTATATACAAATTATATAAAAAAAATATTCTAATTTTTTTTGAAGTGTAGTTCCGCCCATGCTTACTAATTTATTGTGCACTCCATATTTTGTCTCAAACATTAAATTTGCATTCACAATCTATGTTGTATTTTCTGTGAATTATCACTTGCGACATGAAAATACTTGGATTTTGGCACTCATTAAAGGGAAAAAAAAATCCTCTACACCTTTTCAGTGTCCCTATTTATGCTCTAACACTAAAAAGCACAACAAAATTAAATTCTAAGCCTTAACCCTAAACTCTAAATCCTAAACTCTACACCCTATACCTTAAAAAATACACCATACTCTAAATTCTCTAAACCCTAACCATAATCCCTAACCTAAAACTCTAAACCCTAAACCCTAAACTTAATTTTAAGTGTAGGAGCATAAATAGAGGTACCGAAAAGGGATAGAGAATTTCCATCCCTCATTAAAAACAATTGAAATCTTTCGGTTCGTTTTTGGAAGATCAAAACTTTGACCAGATAAGTACTCATCATCTCATTCTCCGATACTCATCTCACTTGGTAATCTACTAAGTTTAGACCTAATAAACTTTTTTGATATCGAGTTTAAACAAAATAACATAATTAACAAGATATAGGGTTAAATTACTTAAATAAAATCAGCATTACATAACATCTGAGAAAGAAAGAAACGCTAATCAAGCGTTTCTTTCTTTCTCAGATGTTATTTAATGCTCAATATAGATAGGTTAGGTTCGAAGACTTTGAATTAATGCTCTATATAAATATGATAAGTTGTCCGTTCAAATTCATTATTACACAAATTTCTTTCAAATCTAATTCTCTAATAGTGGAAGATTTTTCAATTCAATCCCTAATATATAATATCATTCAAAGTTGGCATTCAATAATGTAGTTCCACCCCTTTCTCCCGTCACAATCATCAACCCAAACGTCCAAATTCCAACATCCAAATGTACAATTGTTGTTTTTTTCCACTCTCACGTTTTTTTTTTGTAGTGGTTATTTTTTCTTTGAGAATTTTTTAATAGTTTTTAAAATTTTTAAGCTAATGGTGACGATTTTGGCCGTCTACCGGCGGTGATTTTTTTATTTTCTATTTTTTGTCGGTTGTTTTAACATGTTCTTCATCTGCCGTTATGGCACATTCTTTGTCTATCTCTATGGCACGCTGATATCGAAGACGTCTGCAACATAGTGTATGTTACAGTTGAATTTTACCGCATAAAATAACGTGAGTTGGTTGTTCGTGGAAATAACCAAGACGTTTTTCTCTTTTTTTGTTGATTGGAGTAATTCAATGATATGCGCTCTTCCAGCGAGCACTCCAAAATTTCGCTGTGGTAATAGATTTGAAGAACATTGATGGATATTTTTTAAAAGATTTAAATTTGTTATGCATGTTTACATACTTTTTGCTTTTCTACGTTTATTTTTATATTTTAGGGTACGCTTATATGTGTATTTCTTTTAATTATTTTAATAAAATCTAGTGTTTGATTAAAAAATTTACAATTGTCAATTTAGATATAACATTCAGTGGAAACCTTTCTTTAAAGTTTTGTTTGATAGAGAAGAAAGAATAAGGGAAGGATGAAAAACTAGAAAGGCAGAAAAATGAAATGATATAAAAATGTATTTTTTTTATTTGTGTGCTTGATTGAAAGGATGAAACATTAAAAGAAAATATGTTTTTTTCTTCCTCATTGTCTGATACGATGAAAAAGTAAGAGGAAATAAATTTTTCTTTACTATTTTACCCTTATACTTATATTTTTTTATTAACAATTTTTGTGATGTTATTTAATTGCAATTTTTATTGAAATATATTTATTAAAAAAGATTAATAAAATATTTCATTTTTACATCTTAATAAAATTAATTTGTGAAAATAATTTTTTAAATTTTTTTTTATATAAATAGAGAAATTATATCATGGGTCATTTCTAAACGTCATCCGTGAGACTAACCAATAAAATGCATTCATTTCATTAATTTTTTCATGACATCTTTTTCTCAAGTGAATCTTCACTTGGTAAAAAATATTTTCAAATTTGATTTACAGTAAATATGAGTGAAGATTCACTAGGTAAAAAGATGAGATAAAAAATTAATGAAATTGATGTATTTTATTGGTCGGTCATATAGATAACTTGGTGGGAACTAAAAAGGACTCATGATATAATTTCTCATATAAATAATAACTTAAATTATATATACGTGTGTGTTAGAATGATCATTATGATGAAATTATGTTATGGCATTTTCGGTTAGTCCACCTAAACTTTTATTATCTTGCAAAAAAATTTCCTCATTTGTTTACTAATAAAAAATTACAGTTGTTAAAATGTCATGTTTGTCCTCTTGCTAAGCAAATTAAAGCTTCTTATTTATCATTTTCTTATAAAGCTTCTAAATCATTTTATTTGATTCAGAGTGACATTTGGGGTCCTTCTAGAGTGAAGATTATTAATGGTTATAAGTGGTTCTTTTGGTTCATATATGATCATAGCAGAACCACATGAACTTACCTAATGAGAGGAAAATCTGAAGTTGAGTCGATTTTTAAGAGATTTTAAACATGATAGAAAATCAGTTTGAGAGTAAAATTTAGATATTTTAGTTTGATAATAAGAGAGTATTTTACTACTTCTTAAGAGAATTTTTTAAAGAAAAAATTGTCCAAGTTATCTTTTGTATGGATTTACCACAACACAATAGGATTGCTCCAAATTTAACTTTTTTTTACTTCTTGCAAGGGGTAATTTGAATTTACCATTTTACGATGCTGAGGTAATTTAAAAAGGAAAATAATTTTACACAATCTTGTGTAATTTAAAGCCTAAATTCTTAGCCTAACACCCTAAAACCTAAACAACCTTAAACTCTAAATTCTAATCATAAACCTTAAATTTTACTCTTAAACCCATAAACCATAAACTACAACTTAAATCTCTAAATCTTAAAATTGAAAGACTTGTGTATCAAAATATTTTCCAAAAAGTAATATGTAATTATTAAAGGGTGATATTTTGATACACAAGTTGTGTAAAAAAATTTACACAACCCTTCTATAAAATTAAAACCTAAATCCTTAGCCTTAACACCATAAAATCTAAACCTTAAAATCTAAATTCTAACCATAAACCCTAAACCCTAAACCCTAAACCCTAAACCCTAAACCCTAAATTTCTAAACCCTAAAATTGAAAGATTTGTGTATCAAAGTATTTTCCATAAGCTTGTTACACAAGTTGGTTAAATTAAAGTTTACATAAGCTTATTAATTAATTTAGTGTTTAATTTATGGGTTTAAAATTTAGAATTTTAAGATTAAAATTTGGATTTTAGATTTTAAAGGAAGTTATCAAACTATATTAAAACCCAATTATTTTTGGGTCAAAAAATTATAACAATATTTGAGTCAAAGCCCGAGTTTAAAGTTATTTCCTGAAGGTCCAACTCTTTCTAAAATGGGCTTACTTGAGATTTACGGTTCCCTTCCTTATGCCTCGATGGATGTTTCGAATCTGTAAATTTTGATTGAGTTATATTTTGATATACAAGTCGTATAAATTTTTTTACACTACTCTTTCTATTTAATTTCATAACATTAAACCATAAATTCCTAAATATTAAACTATGGTTTTAAACCCTAAAATATTAATCATACCTTCTAAATTATAAACCCAACAACCTAAACCCTAAAATTGGTAAACATAGGTAAATTAAAGCTTGTGTATTAAAATATTTTCCTTTTAATTTATACGTGAAAATGGTGCATGGTGGTCGGACGGTGACCGTATGGTGAGGAGATGTGTGTAACCAAATGTTTTAGATTGAATGTTTTAGGTTTAGGGCTTATTTTATGACTTTAAACATCATTTAGTCAAAATTTGACATTTTTTCATAAATATTTATAAAAATATTTTTTTAGATAAATAAAAAATAATTTATATATAATATTTTACGCAAAATTTTGATACACAGATCGTGTAAAATTAATTTTACACAAGCCTGTATATTTACACTATAAAACTCAAATCCTAAATTACTAACTCTGAACAACTAAAAACCTTAAATCACTAACCTTAAATTCTAAACCCTACAATATAAACTCCTAAACTCTAAACCCTAACCCTTAAAACTAAAATACACCGTGTATCAAAGTTTTGAGTCATTTCACAGTTTTAGGTATAAAATGTTAGCAGAGTTAATTATAAATTGAATAAAAATTAAATTCAATTGGATAATCGTATTTATAAACTTATGAATCATAAACCGACCAAATATTATAATTCAAATATTTTTCGATTTTTATTGCTCGAGCCTATCGAAAGTCGAAACCAATCTGCCATCAAACATCAGAAGCGACAAAAACCAGGAGTTAAAAACTATGGAGCTGATTAAGACCAGACATCAACATAAACAATTATGAAACACAAGCAGACAATCTGCAGAAGATCAAGGAGCATTTGTTTTCACCATGCTGATTTGGTTGCTGTGAAGAAAACAGAAACCCCCTCGAGCTCGTGTTTCGCTCGAGATCTTAACAAGCCGAGCTGAGCCGACCCAAGATCGGCTCCATATATATATATATATATATATATATGTGTGTGTGTGTGTCACTAAAGCACAAGTTAATGTGTATGAACTTAAGAGAGGGGATTTCTCAGCTAAGTTTACCAACTATGGTGCCACTATGCTCTCTGTAATTCTCCCTGATAAAACTGGTCTTCCCCAATACCCTTTACTGTGAATTATGTGTTTTACAATATTTCAGAACCAACTCAATGGGTTTTTGTTTTGGTTTTGGTTAGGGAAATTGAATGACATTGTTCTTGGTTATGACTCCATTGAAGGTTACAAGGTAGGCTTCATTTATTTTCGTGTTATTGGCATCGGAGATGGACCGAGGGTGTTAGTGGGTAGTCACAGCTCTAAAAATTTTAAATTTTCGTATTCTCTAAAATTTTTAAATGTTCGTTTTATTAAATATAAAAGTTTACTCCCTAACATAAAATTTTGTATCCGTCTTTCTGGTATAATTTTTGTTGGATTTATTTCAGAATGATACAACCTACTTTGGAGCCATTGTAGGCCGAGTGGCTAACAGAATTGGAGGGGCTAAGTTTACTTTAAATGGCGTCACTTATAAAACCGTCGCTAATGATGGAAAAAATACACTTCAGGGTAAGTTTTCTTTTTTAAAATGGCATAAATGAAAAATAAGTGCTTAAAATATATATATTTTAAATTTTAAGTGTTTAATTTTTTTTTTGATAAAAATAGATGCCTTTCAACACTTATAATTTGAAGTGTTTAAAGTTTCAACACTTATAATTTTAAGTGCCTAAAATTTCGACACTTGTAATTTTAAGTGTCCGACCGTTTAAAAAATGTTACCCAATAAGAATGTGACACGTGTCATGTTTTTTAATTATTATTTTAAAAATAATATATATATATATATATAATTAAAAAACTAAAATTTCTTGAAATTTCCAAAAAAGTCCCAAAATTTTAATACCTAAAATCACAAATTCTCTAAATTGCTGCTACCTTCACCGTCGGCGAACACCACCACTGTCGTCATCAGAGGTAACCGCCCATTTCCCCCAACCATTCATTTTCGGTAACCAACGAGAGACGTACCAATTGGACGGTGAATGCGAATGGTTCTATTCGAACGACGTCCGATTGACACACTTACTAGCGGTTGTTGACGATGGGTTGTTGGGGAAAATAGGCAGTAGCCTCCGGCGACAGCAACACCGTTAATTTGAAGAATTTGTGGTTTTGGGTATTAGGGATTTGAGATTTTCTTGGGAATTTTAAAATTTTTGAGTTTTTTAATTATATATTTTTAATTTTTTAATATAGTAATAAAAAAACATGACACATGTCATGTTCTTGTTGAGTAACGGTTTTTTTAAACAGCTGGTCACTTAAAATTGTAACGGTTGAAGCTTTAGACACCTTTTTTTTTTTTATAAAAATACTTTAGGCACCTAAAGTTTAAAAAAAATATAATTTAAGCACTTATTTTTCATTTAAGCCTTTTAAAATTGATGATTTACTTTGAATTGTTGTCATCAATCTTTAATCTCAGGCGGAAGAAAAGGATTTTCTGATGTTATATGGATTGTGAAAAGTTACAAAAGAGATAGCCATGTAAAATTTAGCTATGAAAGTTTTGACGGCGAAGAAGGTAAAATTACTTTGAAGTGTAAATCGTCACTAATTTAGAATTTTCGTCACTAAAAACATTAGAACTTCTCTTGAATTTTGAAGGTTTTCCCGGTAATGTTTCGGTATCGATTACGTATATGATGCTCGGTACGAACAATCTAGCCGTGAAAATGGTGGCCAAGCCTCTCAATAAACCTACCCCGGTAAACTTAGCCTTGCACACCTACTGGAACCTTGGTGGCCACAACAGCGGCGACATCATGTCACACACACTTCAGCTCTTTGGCTCAAAGATAACCCCGGTTGACTCCGAACTAATCCCAACAGGCGAAATTGTTCCAGTTCGAGGAACCCCTTATGATTTTCGCTGGCCTCGCCAAGTCGGCAGCAAGTTTGACAAGTTGCCCGACGGATACAACATAAACTACGTGCTTGGTAAATCGAGTCCGAGACACTTGAGGAAGGTGGCTGTGGTTGAGGAAAGCAAATCCGGAAGAAAAATGGAGCTGTGGTCCAACATGCCAGAAACATTATTGATGTAAATGCACAATAACATTCAGGGAAAAGAAAAGGGTTTAGGGATTGTTTCTCCAAAATGGCTTCTAAAACAGGACATAACAGTAGACAGCAAGACAAACTTTTTGAGTGAATAAACATGTCAACAGCAGAAGATAGCAAGCCCCTTAAAATTGTTCAATGAGCAGAGTGAGTTGTAGCGGCTGTCTTCTTAAAATCGATCTTGTCGACTTTGACCTCTCCGTCGATGAGTTCATAGACATAGACCACGACTCGTAGCCCGTCGATATCCATCAGGACAAAGCTTGGGTTGACATCATAAGTCATGCTGCTATATGCACCGGTAGCAGATCCCGGGTTTATAACAACCCCGCCTTCGTGTTTGTATGCGGTAAACTGGTGGGTGTGACCTGTCACGAGTATGTCTACATCCAGTTGCCGCTGTAGCATGGCTAAGGAGTCTAGGTCACCCCAGGGAATAACCTTGATGTATCAAGCCACAATTAGAGTGATTAGCATTGTCGGAAATGTGCATATCAACATAGGTTTGGCGATATAACCCTCTATGGATCCTTCAAATGCATGGGAAAACTAGAAAAAGGAATGAGCAAACTCGTGTAGGACACATTCCCGTATCCGATACTTCACTTTTGAGACCGAGCAACATCAGTGTAGGTCACATCATTAGCATGAATTCACATATTTTTCACAACAGCAGGAGATGCATGCTTTATAAATTTATATAATTCACATCTATGGCAAGCTAATTGCTGATTCCAAAACTACTACATACCATCCGAAAGAAGAAAAAACGATTCAAGGTAAAAACAGAAACCATACCTGATGACCATGGCACAACCCCAACTTGAATTGTCCAATAGTTAGTGTTTTGGTCTCGGGATATCTTGTTTCTTCATCGTATTCTCCTCTGGTAATATGCAAGTCGGGACAAAGAGTCTTCAAGTAATCTTGAACTTCCTGAAATATCAGTCCGAATTCGGTAAGCCAGTGTAGTTTCCATAAAGCTAAAGCTAACAAATCAATTCATTCAAATACTTCACGGACTATGCAAATAAGAGAAAGGCAGCTTAAACTTAAGATTCTAAGTTTAAACTATGTACTTCAATCCTACATTAACCCCTTAACCAGTCGAGATTCCGCCACTCGAGAGCAAAACATAATAACTACTCGATGCTATGTTACACGGACTCTTCGTTTTCTCAAAAGTGACACATGTGCCCTTTACATATTTGGAGGAACGAGTTACTGTCCTCCGAATATAAGGAAAAACTTTTCAAGAACACATACCAATGTCCGAAACTCATAGCGAGTTCGGACAAGATAGCCTATATGCATTTGAGACTAAACATGACAGAAGCAAGTGAATTTCATTCTTTGCATAATGATAAACAGCAGCAAGGATATTTAGATCAAAATTACAATGATCGAACGAAACGATTATCAATTATCAGTTAAATACTAACAGTAGAATCTTGTGTATATTGTGCATACTGCTGAAATGCATGAAGTAGCAAACAAACAATATATCTTCCCACATTTGCAGCTCAAACATAAAAAAAAAGTAGGGCAAAGACATGAAATCCAGATTAAACTAAAACCCAAATTAACAAATTCAATTGCTTCAACTAGAGTCAGCTGAGAAACATAAAACCCAAATTACCCAAATTTAACTAAGATTCAGCTAGAATACAACCCAAAGAAGAAGAAAAAAGAGTGGGAAAAAACCCAGAAAAAGAAAGAAAGATGGGAAACCTTGATGCAAAGATTTCCAGTGCAAATGATATGTTGGATCTTGCCGGGAACAAGCATGGACTTGAATTTGGGGGGAAGATCAGCCGCCCGATGAGGTATATGCAGGTCGCCCAAAGCCAAAACCAGCACCATCTTCTTCTACAAATAACTGCACGATCAATTCAGAACAAGTATGGAGATTTTTGGATTGAATTTTTGGGAGGAAACCCAGAAATAAGCATAAAATTGTGAATAAATTGATTGTTTTTTGTTGTTTTTCTTTCCACCTCGTACTAATTGACGATTGGTTCCTCGGAACTGTTATGCGGGTTGTTGCCGGTCCAGTTATGTTTAATATTAGGCCTATTAAAGACCGGCCCGGTCCAGTAATTTTATAAAAAAAAATCGTACAAGTTTAATTAAAATTAGCTAAAACAAAAACCTAAATTTAATGTCAAAAAGTAAAAAGCTTTTTTCTCTCGTTTTGTACTCCCTAAGTAGCTCTCTTCCGACAGTTTTAGTATCACCGATAGCCGTCCGACTACACTATTTATTTTTGTTCTTCATGAGTTTTTTTCATGTGTCTTTCTTTTTGTTTTGTTTTGTTTGGTAGTTTTTCAGATTCTCTTTCTTATCGGTCGTTGGGATTTTATCTCTCCTGACGTCTTTTGTTTGAGAGCGGTCCTTTTGCTGAGCGGAGAAAGATCGATCCATCGTTGAATGGGTCGTGGATGAAAATGAGACTTGGTGCTTCCAATTTTGTGCTTCGTTTTTACAAGTTTCATTCTTGGTTTCGTCGTTGGCTCGGTGGCTCTGTTTCCCCTCCTACTCGCTTGACGATTCTCTGCTTGGTTAGCAGCTTATCGGCGAGTTGGGTGAAAGATTTTTCTAGCCTTTATGACCAGTCTCTTGTTGGTTATGTCTTCCCGACCACTTGAATCACCCGTCGGTTCGCCCGGCCGCCAAGGACTTCTCGTTTGGATTAGACAACCGACGCTCACTCTCCTCCACCGTAATTGTTCAATGACTACTTTCTTCTTCTTTCAGTTTGTTTTTTGGCCTGTCTGTTTGGCCTTGCTTTGTTGTGTATCTTGGGTCTATAATGAACCCATTGTGTTTGGGACTAAGATGCCCATCGTGTTTGGGACTAAGTTGCCCATTGTTCCTTGTTCTTCTTTGCTTTGGTTTGAATGAAATCTGCACTTACCGATTGCTCTAGCGTGATGAGGAGTTAGATCTCTTAAGTAAGATTCAGTATTCTAATCTTGACATTGTGAATGGAAAAAACTAAGTTAAGAGGATCATCCTCATATTGGATCTCTACAAAATTCAGGTCGGGTTAGTCGGTCAATAAATCAAATAGCGGTGATTAAAGAAAAAATCTAGCTAAACATTTTCATGCATCGATAGAACATTCTTCAAACACGAAATCTCTTATCATTTGAAAATTTTGATATCTCTAAATCAAAAAATTATTAGATGGATTCGGCTCACCACATCATATATAGTCTCAGTTAATAAGGTCTTTATTGGTTAAGACCACAAATAACATAGTAAACAAAATTCATTTAATAATTTTTCGAAGAGATATCAAAAACTTTCAAATGATAAGAGATTTCATGAGTATTTTGGTCGCCCACTCTGCAAACACATCGAGGTTAATTATTTGCATGCTTTGCTTATATATTAACAATTATTTAACATTAAATTTATTTTACACATTTACATAATTTTATAATACGATTTATATATTAACAATTTGGTTATTGTGTTCTATGTTCTATCAACGTAATCATACGCGTTACATTGTAAGTACATAAAAAATGTTCATTTTACTTTATGTAAAATAAATCAACTTTACATTTCAATAAACAATATTCTTTATTGATATATTAAAGAAAGTAAATCATGTAAAGTTGAATTTATTTTACCTAATGTGAATGCACATATATATTATATCATTTAATTTAATTTTCTTTTCATTTTATTATATGTTCTGAATGAACTGAACCTATCAAATCAACTGAATAATTTCATTTGAAGAGTATTTTTTTACTCATACAAAAATATGACGAATAATAACCTATAAGTCTTCTTGAAACAGCTCCCTCACATTGTTCGGGGGAGAATCATAACTTATTTCGCCAATCGGACCACTTCGATTAGTAATTTTTATAACGTTTACTACCTTATTTTGTTCACATGGTCTCAATCGGATCAAAATATCTCTCAAACAGAATCATCAATAATATTTCTTTGAAATAGCATAGATTTATGAACAAGAAATGTATCCTAAGTGCCTAAACTATGTCAATTTTTTGTAATAGGTGCTTAAAGTATTTTTTGACTGAAATATGTGCTTAAAGTTTTATTTTTGACTGAAATAGGTGCATAAAGTTTCATTTTTGGCTTGTTTTAAAGTCAATTGATGCGCCTACTTAGACACATATTTCAATCAAAAATAAAATTTTAAATACATATTTCATCCAAAAAATACTTTAGGCACCTATTATAAAAAAAACAGTTTAAACACTTATTTTGTAGTTAAGCCAAAAATAAAATTAAAACCATCCCACTAATTTATTGGCAAAATTTTGGTTCTTGAAATTGGTGACAATATCACGTTTGCACGTTGGGGGAGGCTTGATCAGTGGATCAAGATCACTACCCTCTTATTATAATAATTACTAATTAAATATTATTTAATTACCATTTAAAAGAAAATTATATTTAATAGTACATTTTCTTTTGATGAATTGAAAAGCTGCATTAATTATACTATTTTAAGAGTTACATACTTGATACATGTTTTTATATGCAATATTTAAACTATTTAAATCTGTATCACTTAAATAGAAAGATATTAAGTGTTTAAGCATGTTCGATCTTATATCATTTTATATGTTGTACTGATGACAATGTCAATCGAGCTAAACTCAATCGTCATTATAAATATTGTTATATCATTATTTCTATTTTATTATTCAAATAGAACTAAACACTAATTAACATATTTCTACTATTTAATTCATAATTGAAAAAAAATAAAGGATTTGCATAAAGATATTTTACTCATTGAACTTCAACTTAGGTTCTTCAGCTAGCTAGTAACAAAGCCCTAAAAGGAAATTTAAAAGCAGAAAATACAAAGGGAATAACAAAAAAAAGAGATAGATTAAGCAAACCCTAATACAAAAAGAAAACAAAAATCAAAGTAGTGAATCCATGAAACCCTAATATGAATTAGCCCTCATTTGATTACTTGAAGTGATCTACTGCATGAGCAAACTGCGGATTATGGCAGCCTGGGCATTGTCGGTCGTCGCTAAAAGTTCCGACAATCTCTCGCTGAGATCGTCGACCTCTCGATGCAAGCTTCTAATGTAGTTGCAGGTCTCTTGTAACACTTTGGCCGCTGAAACCTGTCAATGAAGCGGATGTATTAGCTACTTAAGTTGCAAATGATAATTCCGTCGGTAATACTAGCGTCGCTGATATTAATTTTGTTGAAGATATTTGTCACTAATACTTAAGTCGGTAATAGTAATTTCGTTTTTTTATTTTTAATCTCAGTCATACATTTTCATGATCTTAAAATATGTAAAACTAAAAACTTCCGCACTAACTATATATATATATATATATATATATATTAAAAATACATTTAAATTGGCCTTATCAAAATAAATGTTTTCTTTGTTTTGTGGGGGTGATTTTATATCTTATAAATTATAATCTTGAAGAGTATAAATATAATTTAAATTGATCTATAAATATTATTTTGTAATCATCTTTAGACTATTCAAAAAAAAATTGATCTCTATAATCAAACTTAAAGACCCATCCCCCCTATAGTTTAGTCTTTGTACATTATTTTAGTTAATTTTAGTTCATGTACTTTTTAATTTGTGAAATCCGAGTCCTAACCCAAAATTTTTTGGTAAAAATATTACTAAATTATATAAGCTTAAAGTGATTAAATTAAAGAACGCGAACAAATTTTAACTGATAATATACCTTGATTTAACAAACTTAGTGCTACTATTCGGGTCAATAATAAAATTTCAAAACTAAAAAAAAGACCCAATTTTCTATCAAAATTGAAGAAACTCCAGATTAGATAACTTATTTATTCCCCCATTTTTCTATCAAAATAGAAAACCAGATACATGCATCGTAAATTGTTTAAATATATTCAGAAGGACCCAATTTTCTCTTCTTTTCTTTTCAAATCAAGTAAAAGATAAACAAGGATGAGATGATTTCCTCTTCTTTTTTTTTCCTTTGATAATCTTTTCATTATCTACAGTTAATTTTAGTCATTTATTTACCTTCATCTAACGATCGATCCAAAAAATTTGCAAAATTTTCAAATTTTACATGGTGTAAGAGTATACTGTCTCATATGTGTATATATAGATAGATAGATAGATAGATATGCAGATAGATAGATAGAGAGAGATGAAAAATACCTTATCGGAGTGGGCGTTGCGCATCTCAGGGAGAAGTTGGTGCAACTTGGAAACAAGATCATTGATCTGATCATCTGTTATTCTTGAATTACTCCCTGATTGTCTTGATCTTGACCTTCTGCTCGACATGATCTTCTTAGGGTTTTATTATTACTTGACAGACACACAAATTCTATAATATATATATATAGCCTATAGGTGGGAATTTGTGAATGCAAAAGAGATGAGCTTTGAGGAACACCAAGGAATGGTGGGGAGGGAGACAAGTTATGGAGGAAGAGATATAGTTGGTGTATATCAATATATATATATATATATATATAGATAGAGAGAGAGAGAGAGGGGTTGAAACTCAAAGGAAAGCTAGTGGAGGTGTGTTGGGGAGTGGAGGGAGGGGGACAATTTGCATGGGAGTTTGCTTAAAGCTCCCTTGTCTTTAAATAGGGTTTTTAGGGAAAAAAATATTTAAAAAAACACACAAACAAAAAGAATCAAACCCACACTTGGATATGCCATCCTGTCTTTCATTTGGGTTGTTCCCAATTTTTAAACCTTTTATGCCTGATTCGTTGGTCGACTAGTTTAAATCGAAATTTATAGATGTTTAATAGGGGAGCGACACTCTTAGCTTAATTTTCTTCATTCACAACGTCATAATTCAAACTCTTCAGAGACTTAATGCCTCATCCACTAGACTAACTGGTTGTTGGTTGAGTTTTTTTTGATTTGCTTCTGCTAAATATTTAAAAATTAAATATTCAAAGTATTTATACTCGAAACACATAAATTTGAATAGAAAAAATTAATGAGACATAAATGTTTGATTGATTTTTGTATTATAAAAAATGGAAGGGAGAAAGATTGTTCATGATTTAAACCCTAAATCTAATATCAGCTGCAACCTAAAATCAAACACAATTCAGAAAAAGATAAAATAAAATCAAACACAAGTAATAGTTTCCCTATAATCAATTTTATAGAAATAAACCAATTATTTATTGCACATGAATACATGATCAAGTAATAATTTTAATCACTTTTATCACTATTGAATCTAAATATAGAAAATAACCCAATACTTACATGCACATGATCATGAAATCTTTGGCCTTTAATGTTATTAAAAAAAGTTTACATTTTAATCATTGAAATGTGCAAAATAAAATATTGGATGAATGCAAGGAAATTTAATTATTTTAGGTACTTAATGATTTTTTCTATTAATGTTTAGTAATAATATTTTTATAACGACTTCATATTCCAAATCATAGATTCCTCAATTAAATTTTTTACATTAATTTTTAATTTGATTGATATCATTTTTGTTATAATACTATGAACTTCGTGAATTAGAAAATGTTTAAATACGTAATAATTTTTTTTTGAATATGTTGGTGTGATGCAAGGGTATCATCTGTTTAACTTTCTTAGTCTTTTCAAAGACGGCACACACAACATGCATTATTGGTGCTCGAACCCGGGTCCCAAAAGATGATAGACATCTACCTTTGCCACCAGGACACAAAAGGATAAGCTTAAATACGTAATAGTTTTAAATTTATAAATTTAAAGAAATATATATTTAACTTCCTTATATTAAATAAAAAATGAAAATGAAACTAAGGGCGGTGAACGTAAGGTTAGGAGGGTTGACCGGTCAAGTCTAAGGAAAGCAAAAAGAACACACACCATGTTCTTTGCACCTCATCTCACGTGTTATCTTGGCTAACAAAACTCGACTGTTACTTTAATAATAATAAAATACGTTATTATTAAAAATTCAAATTATATTTTTTTTAAATCGAAAATTTCATCGATGTAATAAAACGTATAATAATATGAATTCAACGTCTATATTATATATACCTCTCTTTATTCATAAATCAGTGAATATTAAATATTTAAACATGATTAATCTTATCTCTTCATATATATTGTATCAACAACGATGTCAATCAAGCTAAACTCAGTCAACATAAATATTTATTAAACAAATTGTTTTAAGGCTTAAGAGTGCTCGAAGACCTTGAAATTTTGAGAAAAAAAAATCAATTAAACCCCTAAACTCTTTTACACACAGTTAAGCCCTCTAACTAATAAATTGAATTTGTTAAGCTTTTTGACCAATTCTGACCATTATTTTTTTATTTTTTTTCTTGAGATGTTACTGCCACGTGACCAGGGGCGGAGCCAGGATCGAATATTGGCAGGGGCCAATATTTTGAATTTTCAAAGATGCAAGGGCTTATCACGTATTTAAACTCAAAATTGATGGGCAATGTCTAATTTGTCTAATATTTAAATTTATAAGGACCTAAATTGTTATTGGATCAAAAAATTTGAGGATACATGCTCATTCTTCTTTAGTTCAACCTAGAGGTGTAAATGAACAAAGTGTTCGACGAATTGTTAACGTTCGTATAACGTTCGTTTATTAAGCTAAATAAACGAGCATGAACAAAATGTTATGTTCGTTTAATAAACAAACAAATGTGTATTTTGTTCGTTTATGTTCACGAACAAACTCGTTTATTGACGCATTTATAAGCTCATTTACTTGATTTCCCTTTTCTTTTTCTTTTTTACATTTTATATATTGGTGAATGTATAGACTAAATTGAACACATTGTGAATTTTTGAGTTCAAACTGTGAAGCATAATGAGCTTAAAGACTAGTGGTGTAGTTCCACCATTTTGACGAACATGTAGGTGAACATGTTAGCGGTCATATAAATGAACATGTTTGCGAACATTACATAGATATGTTCACGAATGTTAAACGAACAGGTTTGTGAACGTTAAATAAACAAACATGAATATCATCAAAAATAAATAAAGACAAACATGATATTAAAAATTTAAACGAATTGAACATGAACACCTTCAAATATAAATAAACGAACGCGAACTAAACCTTATTCGTTCATTACACCTCTAGTTCAAACCCATTTTAGCAAATAATTAAATTTTATAACAGGGGCAGGGGGCCCCTTGGGCCACAAGGGAGCTCCGCCCCTGCACGTGACGCATTACAGTTATGTCATGTGATATTTATAAATTATTTAGAAAACTATTTTTTATATTTTTAAAAAGAACTTTTAAATAAAATAAAAAATTCTGAAAATACCAAGTTCGACGTTCGATGAACTTTAAAAGAAAATCGTTTGACGTTCGACGTTCGGCTGCCACGTCGTTAATCATTTTCGGCGACGTCGTGATGGGGGAAACGACCAGCTAGGTCCGAAAAACGAAGGGGTATGCTTAGGAGTGGCGATCGGCGGCGATTTGGGGTTTGGGTTTGAGAAAATTTATGGATTTGGGGACTGTTTTGTAAAAATTAAATTTTTTGGATTTTCTAAAAATTCAAATTTTTGTGTAAAAAATTGTTTTAAATTTTTATTTTGAAAAAAATAAACAAAATAAACATGCCATGTGTCATGTTTTTATTGGTTAATATGTTTTTAACGACAATTAACTACCAAACACCTAAAATTATAACGATTAAAAGTTTAAACACCTATTTTAACACAAAAAATAATTTAAGCGCCTAAAATTCAAAATAATGTATAATTTAAACACCCATTTTTCATTTAAGCCTATAAAAAACTATGCGGCTATAATAATTGTTTTTAATTTCCCCATTGGCTCTTCCCAATATTTTGGGTTAGGGCAATCTAGCTGCGGGGAGTCGTAGAGAATTAATTAATTTTAAGATTGTTACTTTATTTGGTTAATTATCATTGTAGGCTTAGTTTTTATTTTATTTATATTTGGCAATAGACAATAAGAATATAATCATGAACTGTAATTGTATATAAATTCTTTGACGCCTATCTGTAATTGTATATTAATTCTTCCTAATAATTCTATTTTTTTAATAACCTTGCGCTGCCGGTAAGTTTCTTCAATTTTTCTGCGTTAACAGCGATCCACAATCACTTAGTTATTGATTGTCGATCGTCGGTGTTTATTATTTTCTTGTTTTTCTTTTATTTTCTAATTAATAAGAATCTCTGCCTTTATGGTACGCGTTTTCTTTGTCCTTGTGATACGCGTTTTCTTATGTTCTTGTGACATGTTTTTCTTTGTTTTTGTGGTTTTGTTTCATCTGTCGTTGTGGCATGATTCAACATACCCTAACTGTCGATCGTTACTCGTGTAGAGGTTTTAATTGACGCTAGTTCCTAATTATGATTTTGTCGGTGGTCACGGAAAGTTAGATCCCCACTCGATTGATGGCTGTTTGCTGATGTAATTAGTCTTGGATAGCGGAACATTCTGCCTGATAGTTTGGATCCCTCACCACTTGGATAGAGACAAGGAGATTCAGGAAGCTTCTGAATTTTGATGGTATGCTTATTTCTATAGAAGTTTTTCACTTTTCTTTGTTTTGAGTTGTAAGAAATTTGGGTAAATTAGTCTCATTATTTTTTCCTGGATGCGTTGTAATCGTGATATCTTCTATGGTTATAATAAAAATTCAGTGGCCATATTAAAAAAAAACATCAAAACTAAATTGAAAACGGAGTCCGAGGATGAGTATGGAAAACCCTAGCCAAAACCCTAGCCAAAACCCTAGCCCCCCTGCGAACCCTAGAAAACACAGGCGTCTGGACGATGACCCCCCGGACGGTGGCGGCCCTACCTGTACCACTGCCGACGCGGCGAACACTAACCCCTCCTACAAAGACTCCCTAATGAAGGATACTTCGGATCCCAACCCCGCTGAAGAAGCCATCTTTGAAGATGACGACATAGACATACAAGAGGGCGATGTTATCAGATCCACGATCGATGGAATCCTGGCCATTGATTTTTCTCCGAGGGTTCAATCCTTGGCTGAAAAAAGCTTCGATCAGACGTTGATTGTGAAGCTTCTGGGGCGTCGGATAGGTTACAACACTCTTCACTCCAAGATTTATGAAATCTGGAAACCAAAACAGGCTATCCGATTAATTGATATTGAGAACGACTATTTTCTGGTGACGTTCCGCTTGAAATCCGATTACCTGAAGGCTCTCACTGATGGCCCCTGGACTATTTTTGGTCACTATCTGACTGTGCAGAAGTGGTCCTCTGACTTCACTACCACCACACCGTATCCGACGGAGGTCATGGCCTGGGTACGACTCCCTGGGTTGCCAGTCACGCTCTATAAAAAGAGCCTTATAGAGGAGATCGGCGAAACAATTAGCCCTGTCATCAAATTAGATTATCAAACGGAATGGGGTCGACGTGGGCGTTTTGCTAGGATGGCTATTTCGGTCGACCTCTCCAAGCCGCTAATCTCGAAAATAATGGTTAATGGAGATATCCAGTTGGTTGTATATGAGTCCCTGCCCCTAATCTGCTTTCATTGTGGCATTTATGGCCATTCAAAGGATACTTGCTCGCACGTTACAAAACAACCAGAAAACCCTCATTTTCAACAACCAATGCAACCACCTGCAACTGCTAATCCTGAAGTCAACGACCCCCCCACGGCCTCTGATAAGGAACGCCTGAATGGTGATGACTCGTTCGGCCCATGGATGATAGCTGAGCGTAGGCCCCGGCGCACTAAAGTAGTGAAAATGCACCGAAACAGTCGTCACCTTTGCCCGTGCATGGCTCTCGTTTTAATCCCATCTTTGCTGCTGACGAAGATGCTATTCATGGTCCATCTGCTGCTAGTCCTTCGGCTCAACCGCCCCAACCTCCACCTGTCCGTAAACCGCCAGTGAAACCTTCTGTTAAAGCTAAGAATAAAAAGAAGCTTTCTGAACAGTCGGGGACAAGGCCCGTGCCGATCCGTAAGCCTCTCACGATCAACTTTGCAGATTTCCCGGTGCTTTCCAAGTTTAGCGCGAAAGCTTCCAGTTCACTTTCAAGCTCCCATGAGGGTAAACTTGATAGCTCCAAACACGTTGTCACTGTAATGAAGGAGAATGCCGATCCTAATACCATCACTTCCTCCCATAGACCCACCGACGATACACCTAACAACTCCCACCAATCAGCAAATGTGGCAAATATCTCTCTGCAAGAAGACCCCCTTGACAACTCTCAAACCCAAGCTCCTGACCCTAAAGATGCTCCAGGACTTGAGCCTATTTCAGAGTTGCCCCATCCCATGGAAAACAACGTTGATGCTTCGACTAATAGCCATGTAGTGGCTATGCTTGAATGACTAGATTATGGTCACCCCCCGTTGCTTATCTTAGTTTATGGATATTAAAATTCTAAGCTGGAATGTACAGGGCTGTGGTAGCTCTTGTTTTCTGCCGGCAGCTCGTCAATATCTACGTGATAATAGACCTGATGTGGTGCTATTTGTTGAACCGCGTATTAGTGGAAAAAATGTAGCCACTGTTATCGCCTCCTTGGGATTTCCGAATTCCCATCGTGTTGAAGCTATAGGATTCTCAGGGGGGATCTGGGTGGCGTGGTATGATACTGTCAACGTTACCATCCTTCAGACTCATTTTCAATTCATCCACTTTCGGATATCTAGCAACAGAAGCAGCTCGACTCTCCTGGCTACCGGGGTTTATGCTTCACCGTCTGCCTCTGGTCGCCGCAATCTTTGGCCCCATCTGGATCAGCTAGCCTCCTCCATTCGTAGCCCATGGATTATGTTTGGTGACTTCAACGCGACTCTTAGCCTGTCAGATAGGAAAGGTTGCTCCCCATCCTCAAAACCATCCCCCGCATTCCAAAGACTCCTCTTTGATAATGGCTTAAGAGATATGAGCTATTCAGGGCCGTGTTACACCTGGTCTCGAGGGTTTGCATCAGTCAGACTCGATCGCTTCATTTGCAACTCATATTTTGATGAAACCTATCCGATGTCTACAGTTCACCATCTCCTTCGCATGAAGTCTGACCATCGTCTGATCCTCCTGCAGATCGGGCACACAAACAATCGTGCATCTTCTCACCCATTTCGCTATTTTGCGGGATGGCTCACACATGATGATTTTCCAAGAATGGTGGCGGATAATTGGGTGCAAGGTGAATCTATCTCCGACACCATCCGTAAGTTAATCTTAGCTGCTGATACATGGAACAAAACCGTCTTCGGATACTTAGGCACGAAAAAGAGAATTCTCATGGCACGTCTACGTGGGATCCAGAAGGCCCTGGGTACTCGTCACTCCCGTTTTTTGTCCACCCTTGAAGCTGACCTACTCATTGAACTTGAACACGTTCTAGACCAAGAGGAACTCCTTTGGAAACAGAAATCTCGGTCGGATTGGATTGTGCTTGGTGACCGCAATACGCGTTATTTCCACCGTAAAGCCATTGCTCGTCGCCAGCATAAAAAAATCTCTTCTCTACAGCTCCAAGATGGATCATGGTGCGATGATGATATCGCTCTTAAAGAAGAAGCAGTACGTTTTTATCAAGCATTATTTGAAGACAGTGAACCTAGTAGGGATCCTTACCCTATACGTGGCCATTTCCCAGGTATTCCCGCTGCATTAACTCAGCAACTTGACGAGACTCCTTCAGCAGTGGAAATCCATGCTGCCCTCTCCGATATGGCACTTTTGAAATCTCCCGGTTGGGATGGGCTTCATGCCGATTTTTTCCAGAAGCAGTGGTCAACGGTTGGTCCAATGATTGTCACTATGATTCAAGGAATTTTTCAGGGTAACTCCCTTGAGCCTGAGCTGAATCGCACAATTCTTGTCCTTATACCAAAGAAAGATAATCCTCTATCGTTTGTAGACTTCCGTCCTATAAATCTTTGCACGGTGGTTTATAAACTTTTGTCGAAGGTGATAGTTCGCCGGTTAAAGCCTATTTTTCCGTTACTCATCGATCATAACCAAACGAGCTTCATTTCTGGGAGGAGCATTACGGAGAATATTATTATAAATCAAGAAGTCATTCACTCGATGCGGCAATCTAAACAAAGAGATGGGTGGATGGCAATTAAAGTTGACCTCGAAAAGGCTTTCGAACGGGTACGTTGGGACTTCATATCGGACTCCCTATTAGATGCAGGTTTTCCGGCCAATATCTGACGCATCATCATGCACTCCGTCACGTCTTCCAGTTTTCAAGTTCAATGGAATGGTAGCCTTTCGAGACCCTTCTGGCCACAGCGGGGTATCCGTCAGGGAGACCCTTTGTCCCCTTATCTGTTTGTTCTAGTAATGGAACGCTTAGGCCACTTGATCAATGATGTTATCTCCTCTGACGAATGGAAGCCATTTCGTTTTATTCGGAATGGAACTCCGGTTTCACACTTATTCTTTGCGGATGATCTCATCCTCTATGCTAAAGCTTTACGTGACCAAGCTACTACCATACAACGTGTTCTATCTACCTTTGGTTTGCACTCTGGACATCGGGTAAATAAGAGGAAAACAAAGATTTATTTCTCACCTAATACACCTCCATGGTTACAAGCTGAAATTAGTGAGATGCTGGAGTACAAACGGGTGGATCGGTTTGATAAATATCTGGGAGTGCCAGTGCTTCATGCCCGTGCCACGCATATGGATTTCAACTTCATTTTAGATAAAATGAGAGCCAAATTGAATGGGTGGGCTAGCCGTACGCTCACTCTAGCCGGGCGTGTAACGTTGGCGAAATCCGTGCTTGCTGCAATTCTAGTTTATTTTATGCAAACCTGTAGCCTCCCCAAACGAGTCTGTTTGGAGATTGAGAAGATCATGCGTCAATTCATTTGGGGCTCCTCTACTGCTGTACGTAAAATTTCCTTGGTTAACTGGGATCTTCTCTGCCAACCTATTGAACATGGGGGCCTTGGCATTCGGAAAATCTTTGATTTCAATATGGCCTTCGTTATGAAACTAGGCTTTGGTTTGGTTACTGCCTTGGACTCCTTTTGGGTCCGCATTTTACGTGAAAAGTATCGCATGCGTGAGGTTTGTCCAAGCACGGTATTTCGTCCAAACAGTACGCCTCTATGGAAGGCGATAGCTGCTGCCTGGGATGATCTGAAACCAAGCCTTGCCTGGTCGGTTGGCACTGGCCATTTGATACACCCCTTTGAAGATACCTGGGTGCAGCCCCTTGGCCCTTTGCGACCATTCATCAAGCAAACCGAAGCAGCAGAGCATGTCCACTGTATGTCGGACCTACTTGATGTGCAGGGCAATTGGGATATAAATACCCTAACGACTCTATTTGATTTAGAGGTGGTTCACCATATTTTAAACGTCCGCTGCCCTGATGCCTCTGACGTTCCGGACAAACCGATATGGGGTCTATCGTCGAGTCATGCCTTTGAAATCAAATCTGCTTACAATCTCCGTACCAGCGATAAATGGAGTCCAAAGTCCCCCAGCTGGAAGAAAATCTGGTCTCTAAGTATCCATCAGCGTATTCGTTTCTTTTTGTGGCTCCTACTGCATGGTAAACCATTAACAAATGTGGAACGATGCCGTTGGTCTCTCAGCGATAGTCCCTATTGCCCAGGCTGCAACGCGGAGCCTGAAACAATCATACACATGCTTCGTGACTGCCCACTAGCAATGGAAGTTTGGCAGAAACTTTTACATCCCAGGTACCACATGTGGTTTTTCAATTTGGAGCCAGATGTATGGATCCTTGATAACATTTCAACAGCATCGATTGTAACGCAATGGGAAATAGATTGGCCTACCCTTTTCGCGTCAGTAATTTGGCATATCTGGAAAAACAGGAATGAGGGTGTCTTCAATGGTTCTACCTGCCGACCGTCTCAAGTTCTTCAGCGGAGTGTAACCTGGGCCAGGTACTATGTTGAAGCTGCCGTGAGGGTGCACTCACCCATGCTGCCTCCTCCCATATCGCATTGGCCAAAACCCGATACATGTTGGATTTGCCTGAACACCGATGGTGCCGTAACCCAACAAAGTCACATCGGTTCAATTGGTGGAGTTTTCCGCTCTGATGATGGTACATGGTTGCTTGGTTATAACAAGACAATAGGTGTTTCCAGCCCTATACAAACTGAGCTCTGGGGCATCCTAATTGGTCTGCAGATCGCATGGGAGAATGGGTTTGAAAGATTGCTGATTCAATCTGATTGCAAAGAGGCTCTATCTCGGTTGAGCAATGCAGCGGCCGCTACAGACGCCTGCTCACTAATCCGCCAGATTGTGCAACTACGCAGTCGATGCTGGGCGACGGAAATCAAGTGGATTCCACGCGAAGTCAACGCCCTGGCTGATGGCCTTGTCAAGCTTTCCAACCTTCCCTGTTACACGGTGACCTTGTTTGATACTGCTCCTAGTACTCTTAGTTCCATTGTTAGCCATGATGCTTTAGGTTCGCTGTAATTTCTACAGTTTTCTTTATATTCGAAAAAAAACATCAAAACTAATTACCTCGATGATTCACTCTATCCACTAATTAAATATTTTTTAAAATTATTTAATACTAAACAGCTGGTAATTACGCTTTAAAATTTATGTGAGATTTGATCCGATCTTCAATAAACCTCGTAATTATGTTTTTGCCAGTCGATTAACTTATATATTAATTAAAAAACCAATCCTGCATGAATATTTTTATTAATGTTTATTTTGATAAACACGTGCTCGTGACCCACCAATAGTCGAAAAGGGTAGAAATTTGATTAATTAATTTAGAAAATATTGTTTAACAATTTTTCGATTTCTATTTTTTTAATAGTCTAAAAGGTAATTATAAGATGATATCTGTTCATACATATTCTTAACCTTCTAACAGTGCACACATACCTTTGCAGATAAAGCGATTGAACTCGGGTCACCTACGATGAATATCATTCGCTTTTCTACTAGGACCACTTGTAGGATACTTGAGTTCGACTTCTTTCACAAATAGTCTGTGAAGTATTGTTGGTCGAACATCTAACGAATTGTCAACTTATTTTTAACTGTTGATATTATCACAAAGCACATTTTTTATAGAAGTCGGTAGTTTTATTAAAATTAAAAAATATCTAAAATTAAAATAAGTGTTACAACAAGTAACCAAAACAATAGGCTAGCCACTGAAGATCATAAAAACTAAAAAGGTCATACAAGGATAATATAAAAAACTCAATCAAAATACTTGAACAAAAGATATATACGAACAATACTATTAATTGACGATGAAAGATAAAAACTCATCAACACTAACATAAAAATGCTTATAACAATGAAATTACGTTGACAAAACAATCATTATCACAATTCAATCGCGAACAAGAAACGATGATTATGAGCGCTGTTGCGTGTAAAAGAGTCTATCGCAATTGAGTGCAAGTGTACACGTCGCAAGTAATAAAGTGATACTAGAGTATCGGATATCGTCTCCACAGGGACTGGGCTAACCCTTTCCTTTGCTATCTGCACAAGGGGAAAAGAAGAGATTTAATTAAGTTGTTGTCACGAGAAAATAAAGTAAACTTAAATAAAAGAGTAATAGAATCAAGATAGAGAGAATGGGCTGGTATTGAATTGCTCAGTAGTGCAGGTATTGCAGAGTTTAGGAAATCCAGTTCTGTCGTCGCGGCAGCAGTCCGTTGATTGTCGCGGCAGCAAACACTCAACTCCGTACTTCAAGTTTGGCAAGAATCCCATATGTGCCTTGGCCTATCCCTAGGTCCAAGTCTGTCGATGATCACGTCTTTGATGATACCTCCCGGCGTGAATCGAAGGATGAACACCGATGTGGATGAATTCTTCTTTAGCCACTTAACCTCGTCCTATCCCTAGGCCCGAGATAGTTCAACTATAAACTAGAGAACTTGCTCTTATTTCTTTCGTATACTTAACTCTCCCGATGCTAAGTAAATAGATAACCTCACAATGCTCTCTCGAAGCTCTTGCAAGATATTAATAACCAAAATAAGAGAACTTGAAGTTTATTTTATTGAACTGAAAATTCCTAAAACAAAACAACCCTTGCAACTACTTTACAAATCAACCCGTGGCCCTAGGGGGAGTTTAGAACATGGTGTGGGAAGGAAAACGACTAGAGATTGAGAGAGAAGGCTAGGGTAATCGGTTATTCCTCTAGGTTAAGATATATGCCCTTATATAAGCTTTGGGATCAAGTTTTCTAATTTAACAAGGATTACAACTTTAAATTAAAGTATGATTCTAATAAAGACTAAATCTTCAAGGAATCTACTTTCCAGCCGTCCTCCTTGTTTCTTGGGATTATCTCTCCTTGAACTTTGGGCTTGGAATATCTTCTGATCTAGGGCTTGGAAAAATATGGTGATTTCACACGACAGACGGGCTGAATTTTCTCTATCTGTCGAGGTCCACTTTGCATCTTCTCCACAAAACTGCTGTCGTCCTTTGCTGTCACGGCGGCAACCATGGCAGCAACGTCCTCCTTGACTGCTCATTCCAGATTTTCTGCATCGCTGCCCAGCACCTACCACGATTGCTGCCCTGGGTGCTGCCACGGCTGCTGCCCTGGGTGCTGTCACGACTGCTGCCCTGGATGCTGTCACGACTGCTGCCATGGCAGATACCTGCAAAAGTAACCAAATTTAGCAGTATCTGCGCAGTTTTATCTAAATGTGATGTTTATGCAAAACTTAACCTAAAATGCAGTTAAACATGCTTGAGTGCAGCAAAAATAAGGATAAATGATGGGTAAAATATAGAACTTTTAAGCACTGATCACACCCCCAAACTCGAATCTTTGCTTGTCCTCAAGCAATTCAGACCTAAAAGAAAAAAAGAAATATTTTTGTTTTGGCTTTCAAAAAGTGAACTTTCCCTTACCCGTCGTTCGTTCCCTGTGACGGCAGCACCCTGTCGGATAATCTAGGATCTGTCCGGAATCTCTCTATAGTCCTCGTGCAGTGTGTGCATGCTTGTGAACAGTTATATGCCAAGACTCTCTTAGTTTCACTAGAATATTATACTTTAGCTTGTTTAGAGTTTTTTTTCTTTTCTTACGAGACTGATTTCTTTCTTCTTCTTACTAGAGCCAGAATCGGGCACCTCTAGTTATTTCCTTTTTTCTAATTTCTTCTTTTTTTCTACTAGAGCCAGTATTTCAGGCACCTCTAGTTAACTGTCTAGAGCCGGTGATAGGCACCTCTAGAAGTTTTTCTCTGGTTATCTGCCTAGAGCCAGTAGTGGGCACCTCTAGGTTTCTTGAGATTCTAGTCTCTTTTCTACTCTAAGTGCTAAGTTTTCTATTCTAGTTTGGCTAAAAGAAGTCTAAGCAGTATAACAGTCACAATGGTGTTTAAGTTTTCAGAACTATAGAAAGGCTCTAAACTTCTCCTAAAGACTATCCTAAAGTTGCTGCCACGACAGGGCTGTCACAGCAGGTAAGTTCAAGTCACAGTTTTCAGCCAAAGTTTTCAATATTTTCATTTTTTTGCATAAAATAAATGCGACACAATTAAAACTAAATGCAATATTATATTAATAATTAGGAGGACTGCCTACCCCCAAACTCAAGGGTTGCATTGTCCTCAATGCATGACACAAAAGATGAAAAACAGAAAGAGAAAAAAAATGACAGAAAAGTTAAACATCACAAAAAGATAATATATATAGCAGGCGACAGAGAAGAAGGAAAAGAAAACTTAAGTTGTGCGGCTGTCGTTGCTGCTGCTGGAGTTTTGGATGAGGAGCTGTCGGCGGGCAGTCTTTTTGAACTTTGTCGGAGGAGCTGTGGGTGCTGCCTTGAGAGTATGAGTGCTGCCGCGGCAGGGGTGGAGGCAGAGCTTCCTCGGGTTGCTTGTATCGTCATTGCAAGGGTTTTTCTCTGTTTACCTAATAACAAAAACAAACTAAAAACTAATATCAAATTTCTAATTTCTAATTCCTAAATAATAAAGATAGAATAAGATAAAGATAAGATACAATAAAATAAATTAAGTTAAATTAGGAGTGCCTTGAGGGGCATCTCCTAAAGTAACTGCTCCTTGTTTATTGATGCTTGAGGGGTCGTTTCCGGTACTTCTTGAAGTCCATCCGTACCCTCCATCTGGTGATTATTCTCATAGTGGGGGCTCCTTTCTTTCTCTTCCCTTTGTAGTCCATGAAGTCCTCCCTTCTTGGTACTGTTTCTGAGGGCATGAATATATGATTAGAAAAAATCAAATTGACATTCGGCCACAAACTTACCTTGTTTTCGTTGAATGTTGTTGTGGTTGAATGTAGCCCTTGCTGTCGTGTCTGCTGCTGCGGCAGCCAGTTATTTTGACAGTCCGTTGTCAGGTTACTTTGCAGGTCAATAGGACATTGGTAAGTGCCATCACTCTCTATACCAAATTCTGTTAACCACTCGTAGATCTCCATCAGAAGAGACTTTGATGATTCAGTGTCCACCGGTGTTGGTTCCTCTAATACCTGCAATGGAATTGGTGAGTTTTTAAAGAATTCAACATGTTCGTTTATTACCTGCTCATATTCCATCGACGAGACATTGTCATTGGGTAGCTCTTTTAGGTGGTCGTGCGAGTGCCATGACAGGGATGGATGTGTGCAATCTTGGTCGGGCATAATCGAGGTAGTGGGTTGAGAATTTGCCTCTGATGTGGTTGCTGCTTCAGCATCAGTTGCTGCTGAGGCGGCAGTTTCCGCTTTGACTGGGGTTTCTGCCTCGGAAGTGGTTGCTTATAACACCCCTCACCCCGGATTAGGGCAAGGAGCGTTATATTAACATGTGACGGATTCGGATTAGGCAGCGGAAGGATGGTTTATCAAATTCGTATGATTTTTTTTTTCTTTCTTTCGAATACAAACATATATAACTTAGCTATCTTATACTCAATCATTACCCATGTATAATCAACCATATCGAATACAAACATTATACATGTATCATACGAAATCTCATATCATAATTCTGTTGGTACTAAGGTGAATTCGTACAATTCGTTCCAACTTTTAGTCTTATACCAAATCTAATTGGAGTACAAGTTGCATAAAAATTAACATATACATTTGTACTATATATTTAATTTCTAAGTTTATTAACTATACTTCATTCGAAAGGATCAATTCAATTTCCTATTCCATACGAGCATCATTTAATCAATCCAATTTGGTGTACATTTACAATTTCCTAAATTCATTCGAATGTCATATAGTTCATTCCATTCGGATTACCCAATTTCAATTTCCTAAATTCTCCAATTTAATCATTCGAATATCATACACATAATCCAATTCAAGTAATTAATTCTACTTTTCATGATATCATGATAAAGTAATTCCAATCAATACATAGCCGAAACATTCATCATACTTATATATATAATGCATCATATCTGATTTATACATCCATACCGTTTCTAGTTTCCCTTTTTACAAAATAAACCCGGGGTACTACATCGGCTAAACCTATAGGTTGCCTATACAAAAAGTGATTTCAACAAAAAGAATCAAGCCCCAAACATATACGTGGGCGATCTATACCCCAAATATTTACCCCTTACATACATATAAAAATAGAGGGAAACATACTAGAAAGTTCATATCGAACCAAAGTAATAATTCATAAACATAACCATCAGACCAAACTGAACTAACATGTTGAACGCTAGGCCACCCATCATAAGCACGACAAAGACAGGGAAAATCATACTTAAGCTTCGTACGAGTAGAATACGGGTAGAGGTCAACGATGCTAGAACCTGAAATTTAGGGGAAGGAAGGAAAGGTTCGAGTGGTAAGTACTTCTCGTACTTAGTGAGGAAACCCTATTCTATTCGGTTTCCAATTAAATTCTTATGATCATACAATATAATTTCACTTTGCACATTAGTTTATTCGAATGGTTCAAGTAATGCAATCAATTCACAATTTAATTGCTACACAATAGCTAACAATCGATTATATGCAAAGAGAGACATATAATTTCCATTCGAAAACAAACTATAAATTTCATATCATTCATATCATGAATACAAATACAAGCCATGTAACCTAATTTAACTTCCAATTATCAACTTATCACAAATTAAAGTTTCATAGCATATCAAGGATAGCAATTCATGAAAATTCAATATTTCATTCGAATAATTCCATACCAATTTCATGAATTTACCTTCAATTTTCAGATTGCAATACTTTAATGGTACATTTTATTCAATTAGCAATGCCTTGGATAGTAGAGTATGATAGGTAATCAAGTCACGTGTAACAGAAGTTGTGAATCCAAATTCACCATGTAATAGGTACCACGTACCAAATCGTATCACATATAACATATCATAATGTCCGCAGACATTAAGCAAGAAGGTACACTTACGTACCACAATATCGAGTACACTAACGTACCGATTTTCTTATTGAGCTCAGACTCTAGGTTAGCCGTACTACCTAAACAGACTGTACACACCAAGGGCTTTGCTTATAAATCTTTAATTTAATTAGTTACTTAATCAATCAAAACTTTCAGAATTTCTCAATTAATCCTTTCGATTAATTACTCATAATTTCGATTCCAATAACATGTTATCACACATGATCATGTAAACATTTACAAGCTCAATTCACATATTTCAGATCAGCATTCGAACAGTCCAAACTCATATCATATAATTCAGAATTTCATTTCATTGTTCAATACTCAATTGAACTTATCGAGCATAATCATACCATGTAAGATCATTATATACTCACATACCATATCACAACGTCATTATTTCCACAAGAAATCAATATCACAACAAATTCCAATAATCAGCATTATTAATTTATCCAAAACAGTACAATTAACCAAAAAATCAGATTCGGAATCAAACATAACAATCATCAATTAAATTTCAATCACATACGCAATAAAATCGCATACAAAAGCATAAAATCCGAATTCCATTATTCCTTCTTCCCTTACTAAAATCGAATAATTAATTAGTCCAAATTGCATGCTTATCATAACTTAAAAATCCAATTAAGGCAGTTGGGACTCTAATCCCAACTCTAAAGTCGTTTCACTCACAGTTCGCCGAGCTAATTTTGTATCCGAATGCCCTTCGCTCGATCCGAAGCCGATCCCGGTGCAATTTCTTCTTCGACCCTTTCGCTTCTAGGATCTAAGGCATTCAAGCCAAGCAAATAGAAATTTTTCAGAATTCAATTCATGCATTTAGAGGCTGAATTTTGCATTTTTATTTAAAACAGTCCCTAAACTTTTCGGTTCAATTCGACTAGCTCCCATTTTCCTATTTTCTTTAATTGACCACTTAATCCTTCAAATTGACCATTAAAATTGGTGGATTTCACATTCCACAGTTTATAATTCAATTTATCAATACTTCATATAATCCAATTTTACCAATTTCATAAATCTCATGTTCTAATTTCTCTTCTTTTCATTTATACTCATTTCTGACCACCTAGATTGATTCATTTCGTATTTCCTGTATACAGCTCCAAATCGAACACCGTTTGTTCCTAAATTCAATTAACATACCCAATTTTAACATATCAAAAATTCAGATCAAAACTCTTAGTAGATTATTTTCTACGATTTTTCAAAGTTCACTGTCCAGCTAGAATCATTGCTGGACAGTTTTGCATGTTGCTCAATTTTATGCTTCCAGATTTCAACACAGCCATTAAAACTCTGTTTTATCATTTTTCTACTATTTTAAACATGTCAAGGTAAAACATATCCAAAATTCAGCATTAGACTCTCATTATAGAATTTTCTATGAATTTCCAAAGATGCATGCCATGTAATTTAACAAATCTGTCAACATAACTACATGCATGCTCTTAATCTTTTGTCTTTTAATCCTTAAGGATTCTTATGGATTTCTATATTTTTCCAGCAACTACACTTAAGGATATCATCTTTATGATTTTCTAGACACATAATAACATGTGATCTAATGAAATTTCCACCATAATCGAATTAAGAAAGGAATGATCTACTTACTTCAATTTTTCTTTTGAATTTTCTAAGAAGACTTCAACACCATGCAAGCTCTCCTTTCTCCTTCACCGAAAGCTTTCCAAATATTTCTCTAGTTTGTGTTTATATTTTTGGTGTGAAAGAACAATTGAGATAGGTGAGTTGGTTTGGGGGTAGCCGGCTAAGGAAAGTGAGAAAGGGAACAAATTAAATGAGATATGACCAATGGGTCATGTCCCAACTAATTCCCCTAATTATCACCCTTAATAATTTCACTAACTCATATATAAAGTCTTAATTATACTACGATTTCACCTTATTAATAGTGTTAATCCATGCCTTTTCATTTTAGCATGCAAGCCTCAACTTTTCTATCTTATTCGGTTTGGTCATTGAGCCTATTGACCGAATTCTTATTGTACATTTATCCATATTTCGATTTGGTCCATAATGAACCAAATTTCAATTCGAAAATTTGGGAAATTAATCTAATAATTCACTTAATCATTTAATTAAACCTCTAATCTTCTAGGCTAATTTTTAGGATGTTACATTTCTCCCCTCTTAACAAAAGAATTCGTCCTCGAATTCTTACCTGAATCGAACAATTGAGGGTATTGGTTTCGCATTGTTTCCTCAGGTTCCCATGTTGCCTCTTCCATATTGTGATTTCTCCACAACACTTTAACCAGTGCAACATTTTTGTTCCGGAGTCTTTTAATTTCCCTATCCAGAATCTGAACCGGTTCCTCTTCATAAGACAAATCAGGATTCAGTTCTACTTCTTCCGGCTCTAAGATGTGAGAAGGATCGGATCTATACTTTCTGAGCATAGACACATGGAAGACATTGTGGATTTTATCGAACTCACTAGGGAGTGCAAGTCGATAAGCCACTGGGCCAATTCTTTCTGTGATTTCAAAAGGTCCTATAAAGCGAGGACTGAGCTTTCCCCTCCTTCCAAACCGAAATACTTTCTTCCATGGAGAGACTTTAAGAAAGACTTTGTCTCCCACATTATGCTGGATATCTCTTCGTTTCAGATCAGCATAGGCTTTCTGCCTATCGAAGGCTTGCTTTAGACGAGAATGGATGATTTGAACTTTCTCTTCTGTTTCTCTGAGTAGTTGTGGCCCCAAAACTTTATTTTCACCAAGTTCGGACCAACACAGAGGTGTTCTGCATTTTTTTCCATACAATGCTTCAAAAAGAGCCATCTGAATAGACGACTGATAGCTATTGTTGTAGGCAAATTCAACTAAGGGTAGGGATTTCTCCCAATTCTTCCCAAAGTCAATAATACAAACTCTAAGCATATCTTCGAGAATCTGAATTACTCGTTCAGACTGACCATCACTTTGTGGATGGAAAGTAGTGCTTAGATTCAATTTGGTACCCATAGCTCTTTGTAGAGTTCTCCAAAATCTGGAGGTAAATCTTGGATCACGATCAGAGACAATGGAGATAGGAATTCCATGTAGCCGAATTATTTCCTGAATGTACAGATTGGCCAAAGTTTCTAAACTGTAATTAATGTGAATAGGAATGAAATGTGCCGATTTGGTGAATCGGTCAACAATCACCCAAATAGCATCATATTTTCTGGGAGAACAAGGAAGACCAGTCACGAAATCCATAGTAATTCGTTCCCATTTCCACTGTGGCAGTACAAGTGGTTGGAGTAGTCCGGTGGGAACTCTATGTTCAGCTTTGACTTTTTGACAATTGAGACATTTAGATACAAAATCATTGATAGCCGCTTTCATACCAGACCACCAATACAAGGATTTGAGATCCTTATACATCTTAACCGATCTAGGGTGGACAGAAAAAGAACTCTGGTGTGCTTTTTCCAGAAGATCTCTTTTCAAATTTTCATCATTTGGAACACAGATTCTATCTTTGAAATAAAGGAGACCGTTTGTATGAATACAGAATCCTTCACCAGACTTTGTATCCAGTTTGGAAATAATATCCTGAAGTTCTGGATCAGCTTTCTGAAGATTTTCAATCCTTGAGATTAAACTGGACTGAATTTGAAGTTCAGACAGAAATCCTTGCTTCTGATACACTCGAAGATGAGCATTGGTAGCAGTTGGAGCTACAAGAATAAATACCACTTTTTAATCAGAACTTTTATTACAGACATATTAAGTTTTTTTTTAAGACTCGAGAATTAGGAACTTTACCCAATATCAGTTTACGACTCAAGGCATCTGCAACCACATTGGCTTTTCCTGGATGATAGTCAATGACTAAATCATAGTCTTTCAATAACTCCATCCATCTGCGTTGTCTCAAATTCAGATCTTTCTGAGTCAGGAGATACTTTAGGCTCTTGTGATCGGTGAACAGGTAACATTTCTCACCGTACAAGTAGTGTCTCCATATTTTGAGAGCAAACACAATTGCAGCAAGTTCGAGATCATGCGTTGGATAGTTCAATTCATGAGATTTCAATTGGCGTGAAGCATAAGCTATCACATTGTCACCTTGCATTAGAACACATCCAAGACCCGCATGTGAAGCATCACTGTATACAGTATAATCTTTGCCCGGTTCTGGTTGGATCAAAACTGGGGCATGAGTCAAGGCTGCTTTGAGTTGGTCAAAGCTTCTCTGTTGCTTGTCAGACCATTCAAATGGTTGGTCTTTACGAAGAAGTTTAGTCAAAGGTAAGGCTATAGAGGAAAACCCTTTGACAAACCTTCTGTAATAACCAGCAAGACCAAGGAAACTCCTTATTTCACTGACATTTCTGGGAGGTCGCCAATCCATGATTGACTGAATTTTCTTTGGATCAACTTTGATTCCTTCTGTAGAAATTACATGACCAAGAAAAGAGACTTCCGATAACCAGAACTCGCACTTGGAAAATTTTGCGAATAACTGGTGTTCCCGGAGAGTTTGCAAGACAATGCGAAGATGATCAGCATGTTCTTCCTTGTTACGAGAATATATCAAAATGTCATCAATGAAGACGACGACAAATTTATCAAGATAGGGCTTGAATACTCTGTTCATGAGATCCATGAATGCCGCCGGAGCATTTGTCAATCCGAAAGGCATTACCAGAAATTCATAGTGGCCATAACGAGTTCGGAAGGCTGTCTTTGACACATCCTCCTCTTTGACTCTCATTTGATAGTATCCAGATCGCAGATCGATCTTTGAGAATACCGAAACATCCCTAAGTTGATCAAACAGATCTTCTATTCTTGGGAGCGGATATCGGTTCTTGATTGTGATCTTGTTCAATTGACGGTAGTCAATGCAAAGACACATTGCTCCATCCTTCTTCTTTACAAACAGAACAGGTGCACCCCAAGGAGAAGTGCTGGGTCGAATGAAACCCTTGTCCTGAAGTTCTTGAAGTTGCTTTTGCAATTCCTTTAACTCAAGAGGTGCCATCCGGTACGGAGTGATAGACACCGGACTTGAGCCAGGCTGTACTTCAATCCCGAATTCAACTTCTCTAGTTGGAGGGAGACCAGGTAGTTCCTCGGGAAACACATCAATGAATTCAGAAACAACAGGCATTTCAGACATTCCAAATTCAATTTGATCTCGTAAGACCATGGATGCAAAAATGGAAGTGGGTTTTTTTATCAATTAGGAGTACGGATTCTTTTCCTAAACCCTGAAGATACAGTCTTTTATTTTGACAATCTACCCAAGCCTCATGTTTACTTAACCAATCTAAACCCAAAATTAGATCGAACTCACAAGAGGGTAATATGTAGAGATCAATAAAGAATGGCAAATTGCTAATATGCAATGAACAATTTCTACATATTAGGTTTATGTTCGAAGTTCCTCCTAAAGGGTTTGAGACTATCAGACTTGTTTTCACATTTTCAAGTTCTAATTTCAACCTTTTTACAACAGATAGACATGTGAATGAATGAGTGGATCCTGAATCTATTAAGGCATAAACAGGATGTGAGTTTAGCTCAACGGTACCTGCAATCACTTCATGAGACTCTTCATCATCTCTACCACGAATGTGGTAAACTCTAGCAGGTGCTCGAGATTCCTGATAAGTAGTGGTATTAGAATGTGTACCCTTGCCTTTCTTCTGATAACTCGGCTGGGCTGACTTGGCATTCCTATTCCGATTAGAGGATGTCGGACTAGGAACTGCAGTGTTACGAGCTGGCATAGATTCATGCTTCTGAGGACAGTCTTTGATGTAGTGATCATCACCACCACAAGCATAGCAGAGATTTGCTTGAAGTCTGCACTGACCTCGATGTGGTTTCTGACAGAACTTGCAAGGAGGAATCTTTTCAGAATTTCCCGTACTATTAACAAACATAGTAGGTACTGAGGATCTGATCACTGTGGCTGGTTTAGAAGTGTAATTACTCCTCGGAGCAGAAGTGAAATTAGAAGACCCTTCTTTCTGAAATTTAGGCTTCTTGAACTGCCATTGAGACTTGTCGTCTCGTTTCTGCTTTTTGTCAGACTTATTGCCCCCTTTTCGCTTTTCAGCAGCTTTCATTCTAGCTTCGGTTGCAATAGCCCGATTAACAAGATTCTGGAAATCATTGATTCCCAAAGCAGTGAAGATTGGACTCAGTTCATCATTCATGCCTTCAATGAACATTCGGCATTTATCAGCTTCAGTTTTGATGTATTCTGCACCATATTTGCAATACTTGCAAAAGTCTGCAACGTACTGCTCAATAGGACAATTGGCTTGTTTGAGGTGCAAGAATCTCTTTCTTCTTTCAGCTAAGTACTGTTCACTGATGTATTTCTTTTTGAACTCTTCAAGGAAGAATTCTCATGTCACCAGTTCAGTCGGAACAGTAAGAATAGTGGTTTCCCACCAATTCATAGCTTCATCAGCTAACAGAGGCACATCACACTCCAATTTATGGTCATCGGAGCACTGTAGTTGTCTGGTTACCACCTTGGTGGTGTTTTCAAGCCAGTACTCTGCATCTTCTGGTCTTTCTTCATTAGCACCAGTAAAGGTGTATGCTCGATGTTGAGAGAGCTTATCTATCGGTGCTCTGCTAGGTGCAGTAGGGACAGAAACAACAGGTTGCTCTTGTTTCAGATTTGTCAGAAGTTGATTGAACATCTCCTTCATGCTGAGGAGACATTCCCTTTGGGCAGACTGAACCATAGGATTTTCAGGTGGAGGTTGTTCGGTATTCTGAACCGGTTCTTTATCAGATTGCTCAATGTTCTGAACAGGCTCTATAGGGATCCGTTCAGTGACTTGAGCAGGCTTTTTGGCAATTTGCTCGGTAATCTGAGCAGGCTCTTTGTTTCTCTCCTTTCTCGGAGTTTCAGTTCGAGCTGGAGAATTATCACCCAATCTCACACTTTCACCTTCGCTCGAAGATTCGTGCGAGCTCCCATTCTTTGGGTCTTTTGGGTCCGTCATATTCTATCATTCAGTCAAATAACAGAAGATCAGAAAGTTCAATACAGATATCTTGTCATGCATTACATGGGTGGCATACCTAAACAATGCAGATGCATGTAGACTCGATTAAATTTTTAGGACTTAACCTAAAAAGCTCTGATTACCACTTTATATAACACCCCTCACCCCGGATTAGGGCAAGGAGCGTTATATTAACATGTGACGGATTCGGATTAGGCAGCGGAATGATGGTTTATCAAATTCGTATGATATTTTTTTTTTCTTTCTTTCGAATACAAACATATATAACTTAGCTATCTTATACTCAATCATTACCCATGTATAATCAACCATATCGAATACAAACATTATACATGTATCATACGAAATCTCATATCATAATTCTGTTGGTACTAAGGTGAATTCGTACAATTCGTTCCAACTTTTAGTCTTATACCAAATCTAATTGGAGTACAAGTTGCATAAAAATTAACATATACATTTGTACTATATATTTAATTTCTAAGTTTATTAACTATACTTCATTCGAAAGAATCAATTCAATTTCCTATTCCATACGAGCATCATTTAATCAATCCAATTTGGTGTACATTTACAATTTCCTAAATTCATTCGAATGTCATATAGTTCATTCCATTCGGATTACCCAATTTCAATTTCCTAAATTCTCCAATTTAATCATTCGAATATCATACACATAATCCAATTCAAGTAATTAATTCTACTTTTCATGATATCATGATAAAGTAATTCCAATCAATACATAGCCGAAACATTCATCATACTTATATATAATGCATCATATCCGATTTATACATCCATACCGTTTCTAGTTTCCCTTTTTACAAAATAAACCTGGGGTACTACATCGGCTAAACCTATAGGTTGCCTATACAAAAAGTGATTTCAACAAAAAGAATCAAGCCCCAAACATATGCGTGGGCGATCTATACCCCAAATATTTACCCCTTACATACATATAAAAATAGAGGGAAACATACTAGAAAGTTCATATCGAACCAAAGTAATAATTCATAAACATAACCATCAGACCAAACTGAACTAACATGCTGAACGCTAGGCCACCCATCATAAGCACGACAAAGACAAGGAAAATCATACTTAAGCTTCGTACGAGTAGAATACGGGTAGAGGTCAACGATGCTAGAACCTGAAATTTAGGGGAAGGAAGGAAAGGTTCGAGTGGTAAGTACTTCTCGTACTTAGTGAGGAAACCCTATTCTATTCGGTTTCCAATTAAATTCTTATGATCATACAATATAATTTCACTTTGCACATTAGTTTATTCGAATGGTTCAAGTAATGCAATCAATTCACAATTTAATTGCTACACAATAGCTAACAATCGATTATATGCAAAGAGAGACATATAATTTCCATTCGAAAACAAACTATAAATTTCATATCATTCATATCATGAATACACATACAAGCCATGTAACCTAATTTAACTTCCAATTATCAACTTATCACAAATTAAAGTTTCATAGCATATCAAGGATAGCAATTCATGAAAATTCAATATTTCATTCGAATAATTCCATACCAATTTCATGAATTTACCTTCAATTTTCAGATTGCAATACTTTAATGGTACATTTTATTCAATTAGCAATGCCTTGGATAGTAGAGTATGATAGGTAATCAAGTCACGTGTAACAGAAGTTGTGAATCCAAATTCACCATGTAATAGGTACCACGTACCAAATCGTATCACATATAACATATCATAATGTCCGCAAACATTAAGCAAGAAGGTACACTTACGTACCACAATATCGAGTACACTAACGTACCGATTTTCTTATTGAGCTCAGACTCTAGGTTAGCCGTACTACCTAAACAGACTGTACACACCAAGGGCTTTGCTTATAAATCTTTAATTTAATTATACTTAATCAATCAAAACTTTCAGAATTTCTTAATTAATCCTTTCGATTAATTACTCATAATTTCGATTCCAATAACATGTTATCACACATGATCATGTAAACATTTACAAGCTCAATTCACATATTTCAGATCAGCATTCGAACAGTCCAAACTCATATCATATAATTCAGAATTTCATTTCATTGTTCAATACTCAATTGAACTTATCGAGCATAATCATACCATGTAAGATCATTATATACTCACATACCATATCACAACGTCATTATTTCCACAAGAAATCAATATCACAACAAATTTCAATAATCAGCATTATTAATTTATCCAAAACAGTACAATTAACCAAAAAATCAGATTCGGAATCAAACAGGAGAGCTTTGGAAGACAGACACGGCAGGGCTGGTTTGAACGCTAACCTGCATGGCGGACTCGGCAGGATGGGAGGCTACAGGAGAGCTTTGGAAGACAGATACGGACAAGGCAGGATGGGAGGCTACAAGAGAGCTTTGGAAGACAGATACGGACACGGCAGGGCTGGTTCGTACGCTTACCTGCATGACGGCTATAGGACTGACGATCCAAAGGTGCGACGGTACGGCGGTCCATCTGATCGTGGACCTGGATATCAACAGGAACGGCCTTTTGGTCCTTGGAGGAGGGCGACTGAGTTTCAAAAATACAAAGAAAATAGCAAGACAGAATTTGATACCACTGCTGAGCGTGGTAAGAAGAAACCCAGTAGGAAAGGCGTCGCCGTTTTTGTCAACTTTGTAAGTAAGAGGATTCACAGCAACACCCTAAGAGAATCTTTTGAAGCATATGGAAGAGTGTTGGACACCTATATTGCGTACAATAGTCCGAAGAGAAGTGGGTTAAATTACACTTTTGCTTTCGTTAGGTTTTCCACCATTGAAGAAGCTAAAAAAGCAGTGGATAATGGTAATAATCGGCGTATGGATGGCTACACAATCAAGGTCTACTTGGAAAAAAATGTCAGTAGTACTAGTTCTAGACCATCCGGTAATACTAGCGTCTTCGAAGCAAGCAGGAAGAAGGCCTTCTCGAGCCTTAAGAACGGAAGATCTTACAAGGAAGCTCTACTTGGGAACCATAAGGAGGCTAACGTGAATCACATTGAGCTTTCGAAAGATAATTTCACCACCAAACAGAGTACCCATCAAGCTTATTGTGGTAAAGAAGGAGAACAGATTGCTGTTTCAATAACAGAAGCAGAATACGAATGGCTAAAGCAGTGTGTTGCAGGTCAAATAAACGAAATGTACGATGCAAGCTTTGTGCAACAAGTTTTGCAATCAGAAGGATTTAAAGTGAAGGTTTGCCACTGGTCGGGGCATTTTGTTATCATTAAGTTTGAGGAAGAAGAACAAATTCCCATCTTTTGGGATTTAAGAGATTCGTTAATTTCGTCGTGGTTTAGGGATGTTGATACTGTCGACAATTTCATGAACTCAAAGAAACTCAAAGTCTGGGTCTGTTTGGAGGGAATTCCACTGGCAGCTTGGCAAGAATCAGTTTTTGTCTCTATTGGGAGTAGATGGGGCAAGGTCATCAAACTAGATGATGACACAAAGGACAGAAGCAGGTTGGATATGGCCAAAATACTCATTGGAGTCAGTTGTTTATCGGACATTCCAGCTTCTGTTTCAATCGTCTTTGGCGGTGAATCTTTCCGCCTGAAAGTTTCCACGGCGGAGTATGAAGACGACAGAGTTTGGATTGATCAGGATCAGCCGAATAGTCAGCCGGAGGCCGCTTGGGGAAACGATATCGACATTACAGCAGAGAATGAAGAGGGGTTTAGTTCCAAGGCAATTGGAAAATTTAATGAATCGGGGAAAAAGAATCCCAAAGTCGGCGCAGGCAGAGAAAAAGCACGTGAGTGTATTAATTTAAACGGTTATGAGGCATTTAAAAGCAGAATTATAAGCGGGCCCGACACGGGATTAGAAAAGCCCAATAGTGAAGAAAAGCTCTATGAAGTCCCACTAACCAAAGAAGAAGGGTCCATTTCGTCGTCTGGGCCTAGTGTATCCATCGAACCGGTCTTTGATGTTTTGACCGGGTTGTATTCTGTCAAACCAAAGTGGGTGAAAAACTCGAGCAGATCCCCTTTCCAGTATTCCCGTCATTGTTCAATAAAGGTGCAAAAGGGGAACTTACCCCAATTTGAGAACACAAGAACTCAGCCACTTAATTCGAGAATAATCTTGGATGAAGGAGCAGTTAGCCCATCGCTTTCAGCAAACTGTAAATCCCAAATGGAAGGTTGCTGCCCCGTCCCAATCTAGCCTCAAAACAGCTCAATGCCTGAAAAATTGGAAGCGGCGAAGACCCTGGAAGTTTGCGAAATGCTTGGGTTATCTTTCAACGCTTCAGAGGAAGAAGTTCTTAACCGGTTCATGGTTATTGAAGGGGAAAGCACGGAATAAAGCTAGTGGTATCTGGTGAGTGTTTTTTCTCAACTGAACTTATGAATAATTTTATCTTTACATCTTGGAATATCCGTGGTCTTGGTCGGTATGAAAAGAAGGCGGCCGTCAGAAAATTTATTCTCAAAACCAGAACTAAAGTGATGTTCGTGCAAGAGTCGAAGCTACAGCAAGTTGATCAGTGGGCGGTGGGTACTTTATGTGGGAAGACACAAAATTTTGGATTTCTCTTTTCTCCTTCGGTTGGTTCAGCAGGGGGGTTAATCTCTCTTTGGGATCAAAATTTCTTTGGACTCGAGAATTACAAGATTTCCCCAAATTTCATTGCTATGGTGGGTACAATTCGGGAAAAGAATCTAAAATGCTTGCTGGTTAACATATATGCGCCTAACGATGCAGGGGAGAGGCATAAGTTCTTTTCCGAAGTTGAAGAAACTATTAAGATTGCTGATTTACCGTGCTTATTAGGAGGAGACTTCAACTCAATTCTTAACGAAAGCGAAAGATCAGGGGAAAGTCATAGTAAACGGGCAATGAAGATTTTTTCTCAATTTATAGAGGATTTATCACTGGTCGATCTTCCGTTACAGGGCAGTAAGTTCACTTGGTCGAGCTTGAGAGAATCTCCCTCTTTTACCCGAATCGATAGATTTCTACTATCTGCTGATTTTCTAAGTGTTTGGCCAGACATATTGCAAAGCTCATTCCCCAATGGTCTTTCAGACCACAACCCCATCGGTCTCTCGGTTATGGGTAAAAATTGGGGGCCTCGACCTTTCAAGTTCTTCGATTACTTGGTTGAGGATAAGCAGTACTCTGACATGATCAAGAAACTATGTTGCAAAGAAGAAGGCAAGGGTGTTATAAGTGTCCTCAGAAGCTGTAGGGAAGTGACTAAAAGTTGGGTGCACAGTAAATTCAAGAAGAAGGAAGATTCTGCACAAGTGTTGGAAAAGAAGATTCATGATCTGGAAAATGAGCTTGCAAAAGGAAAAATGGTTCCTAGCCTATGTACTGAAATAAAGAAATACCGACACAAACTATGGGATGCTCATAGAAGAGAAGAGCGGGAGTGGATTCAAAAATCACGAGTCAAGTGGGCGACTGCAGGGGATCGCAATACCAAAATTTTCCATCTGACAGCCTCGGCTAGGAGAAGAGCTAATTTCATATGCAGCTTGAAAAGTGAGTCAGCTCTGTTGCACCAACCAGTAGAAATCAAGTCCGCAATAGCTAATCATTTCAAAAAGGCTTACAACGACTCAAGAACTTTACCAATCCGCAGTTTAGAGTTTGATTTTGGGAGAATTAGTCCTGAGGCCGCGGTTAGACTGGAAAGGCCATTCTCAATGGAGGAAATTCAGTTTGCTCTCTCAAAGTTAGAATCTTCTAAAGCCCCCGGTCCTGACGGCTTTAATATGGGATTCGTTAAACATTTCTGGGCAGCGATCAGAACGGAGATCTTTGAATTCTTCACCAAGTTCCATAAGGGGGATATCTCGGATTTCTCTTTCAACAACTCCTTTATATCATTGATTCTGAAAGTGCAGAACCCAACCTCAATCGAAGACTATCAGCCAATAAGTCTAGTTGGATGCATTTATAAATTGTTGGCCAAGACCCTAGCGATTCGTCTTGAAGAAGTAATGGAAGCTGTAATTGGGGAAAATCAGTTCGCCTTTTGCGCAGGAAGACAGATCCTTGATTGCTCTCTAATAGCAAATGAAATTATCGATTTTAATCAAAGAAATGGCCTGGAAGGAATTGTGTTCGAGGTGGATTTCCGCAAGGCCTATGACACGGTAGATTGGGATTTCTTGTGCATTGTGATGAAGGAGATGGGTTTCGGGAGTACGTGGTGCAAATGGATTGAAATTTGCCTAAAAAAAGCCTCTATTTCAGTCCTAGTTAACGGATCAACAACTCCTCCCTTCAAAATTAAAAGAGGCCTACGGCAAGGTTGTCCCCTCTCACCCTTGCTATTTAACCTAGTGGCGGAAGCATTAAGCGCAATGTTGAGAAAGGCTAACTCTTGTGGGCTATTCAAAGGAGTTCAGTTAGGTTCGGACCCAATTGAAGTCTCCCACATTCAGTTCGCAGATGATTTGATTGTCTTTTGTGGAGCCAACGGAGTTCAAATCAGAAATGTAATTAGAATTTTGAAGGGTTTCGAGGTGGGAGCCGGACTTAAATTAAACAGGAAGAAATCTAAGTTGCTAGGCATAAACGTTAAAGATGATTTGGTAGATTTATGGGCAGCCCTTTTTCATTGCAAAAAAGAATGTTTCCCATGTCACTATCTAGGACTTCCGCTTGGTTCCTCAAAAAATTCAGCCCAACTTTGGAATCCTATAGTTGAAAAACTCAAGAAGAAACTTGCGGGATGGAAACCAGCCCTCCTATCTTTTGCTGGAAGGATCACATTAGTAAAATCAGCCCTTGCAAATCTTCCTATATACTTCATGTCTTTGTTTCAGTTGCCGGCGAAGATTAATAATATACTGACGAGTCTTGTTGCTAAATTTTTGTGGGGTTCGAGTGAGAAAAGGAGCATACATTGGTTAAGGTGGGATACGTTATGTTTGCCGAAGTGTTGCGGTGGACTAGGTTTGATAGATTTCAAAGCAAAAAATAGAGCTCTCCTTAATAAATGGCTCTGGAGGTACGCTGTGGAATCGAACAATTTATGGAGAAAAGTTATCTCAGCTAAATATGAACCAAACTCCTTCAGATTGATGCCTATCAATCTTAATTTAAGAGGTAAATCATGGATATGGCAGCATATTACTTCACCCTTGTTAGAACCAGACAATCCATTCTCAAGCAACATACGAGTGATTGTGGGGGATGGTAACAACACTGATTTTTGGAACGATTCTTGGTCTGGTCAGTCAACTTTGAAAGAAGCTTATCCTAGAATTTTTGCTTTGGCGATCCTCAAGTCAGGACCCGTATCTGATTTCGGTTCGATGGTGGATGGAAGATGGCAGTAGTCAATTGAACTTCGCAGGAGAATTTTTGATTGGGAACTAGACATTTGGAGATTGTTTCTAGAATAGATTAATGGATCTCATTGTATTCCTAATAGGAAAGACAGTATCCGATGGGTGAGAAGTTCGGATGGTTGCTACTCTACAAAAAATTTTCTCAGTTGCTCCAAACCCCAAATCGGACAAAACAGTTTTCCTTGGAAGAAAGTTTGGGCAAATTTAGCTCCTCCTAAAGCAGAAGCATTCTTATGGAAAGTGCTACACAAAAGGGTTCCTACGAAAGTTGAACTAGTCAAAAGGAAACTGCTACCCCAAACTTCAGAGCGATGCGCTTTATGCCTATTGGAGGCCGAATCGGTCAACCATTTATTCTATACATGTAGCGTCTCTTGGAGGCTGATGCAAAGATGGTACAACTCGTGGGGTATATGCGGAGCATTTCCTGGTGATGTCAAGAACCTCTTTGAGTACTGGGTTAATGGGAATATGAAAGCTAGTTTATATGAGCTTTGGCATTTAGCTTTTGTTGCTTATGTGTGGTCGGTATGGATCTTTAGAAATGAAGTGGTCTTCAAGGGAAGCACAGTAGATGAAAAACAATTATATGATTCCTTTATCACTCGTTTGGGGGTGTGGTGCAAAGCTAAATGGCCGCTTCTGATCGGTTCAGTATGCGACTTTATTCAAAACCCGCAAAGCTTCCTAGTCACAGCAGCAGGCTCGTTACGAATTTCCAGGAGCTGTTGGGTTCCGCCTAATGCAGGCTTTCTAAAGTTTAACTTTGATGGAGCTGTTCAAGGTGGTTTTGGCAAAGCTGGGATTGGAGGAGTGTTGAGAAACGGGGAAGGAAAGTCACTAATGATGTTCTCAAAACACATCGGCCGCATTGACGCAACAACTGCAGAACTTACTGCTTTAAAAGAGGCTGCCATTGTGTTTAAAGATTCAGAATGGTCTTTGAAGTTTAGTATCATCTTGGAGATGGATTGCAGCGCTATTTTTCTTTGGATCAAACAGCCCTCTTCTTCTCCCCTCACTTTTAAGCCAATTATTCTGGAGATATCTAAAATTCTATCAGAAATCGTGTGGAAGTTGGAAGTCATTCCAAGAGAAGCGAATTCAACGGCGGATAAACTGGCAAAAGCCGGGATTTCAAGGTTGTCACCACTGTGCTGGTTCGCAGATCCTTCCTAAAATTGGTCAACCTCATTGTTTTTGGTTTCAGGAGGAAGCAGTGACAGGTGCTGCACATTGCAGGTCTTAGTTGATTGTCTCAAAACAAGGACATTATCCAGGAAATCTGCAGATTCAAAGATAAATACAACTAGAAATTTGTGTTCGAAGGAAGAGAAGCCAACAAGGATGCTCATATACTAGCAAAAAATGGTGTGACAAGGGATGAGGATTTCAGCTGGGATTGCAAACAAAGGAGCGGCACAGATCTGAGATTAGTACCGTAAGTGTAATTGATGTGCAGATTAGAGATTGGTACAGTAAGCGAAAGTGTGCAATTTAGTTATTACTGCCTATTGGTTCTTTCTTTTTTTTTACGTTTTGGTTTGGCAGTGGGGCAATGATATTCAGTGCATCAGTCCTAAAAGTGCGAGTTGTAAAATGTGTATTTGCTCTACAGGTTGTAAGACTTCGTATCAAAGTCGAATTGGTGCACTCTTTTTCCTCCACCTTAGGTTAGGGAGGTTTTTTAACGAGGCACCTTTCGATCTTTCGCATCTTCAATAAAAAGCCTATAATTTTCAAAAAAAAAACATAACAATCAATAATTTAATTTCAATCACATACGCAATAAAATCGCATAACACAAGCATAAAATCCGAATTCCATTATTCCTTCTTCCCTTACTAAAATCGAATAATTAATTAGTCCAAATTGCATGCTTATCATAACTTAAAAATCCAATTAAGGCAGTTGGGACTCTAATCCCAACTCTAAAGTCGTTTCACTCACAGTTCGCCGAGCTAATTTTGTATCTGAATGCCCTTCGCTCGATCCGAAGCTGATCCCGGTGCAATTTCTTCTTTGACCCTTTCGCTTCTAGGATCTAAGGCATTCAAGCCAAGCAAATAGAAATTTTTCAGAATTCAATTCATGCATTTAGAGGCTGAATTTTGCATTTTTATTTAAAACAGTCCCTAAACTTTTCGGTTCAATTCGACTAGCTCCCATTTTCCTATTTTCTTTAATTGACCACTTAATCCTTCAAATTGACCATTAAAATTGGTGGATTTCACATTCCACAGTTTATAATTCAATTTATCAATACTTCATATAATCCAATTTTACCAATTTCATAAATCTCATGTTTTAATTTCTCTTCTTTTCATTTATACTCATTTCTGACCACCTAGATTGATTCATTTCGTATTTCCTGTATACAGCTCCAAATAGAATACCGTTTGTTCCTAAATTCAATTAACATACCCAATTTTAACATATCAAAAATTCAGATCAAAACTCCTAGTAGATTATTTTCTACGATTTTTCAAAGTTCACTGTCCAGCTAGAATCATTGCTGGACAGTTTTGCATGTTGCTCAATTTTATGCTTCCAGATTTCAACACAGCCATTAAAACTCTGTTTTATCATTTTTATACTATTTTAAACATGTCAAGGTAAAACATATCCAAAATTCAGCATTAGAATCTCATTATAGAATTTTCTATGAATTTCCAAAGATGCATGCCATGTAATTTAACAAATCTGTCAACATAACTACATGCATGCTCTTAATCTTTTATGTCTTTTAATCCTTAAGGATTCTTATGGATTTATATATTTTTCCAGCAACTACACTTAAGGATATCATCTTTATGATTTTCTAGACACATAATAACATGTGATCTAATGAAATTTCCACCATAATCGAATTAAGAAAGGAGTGATCTACTTACTTCAATTTTTCTTTTGAATTTTCTAAGAAGACTTCAACACCATGCAAGCTCTCCTTTCTCCTTCACCGAAAGCTTTCCAAATATTTCTCTAGTTTGTGTTTATATTTTTGGTGTGAAAGAACAATTGAGATAGGTGAGTTGGTTTGGGGGTAGCCGACTAAGGAAAGTGAGAAAGGGAACAAATTAAATGAGATATGACCAATGGGTCATGTCCCAACTAATTCCCCTAATTATCACCCTTAATAATTTCACTAACTCATATATAAAGTCTTAATTATACTATGATTTCACCTTATTAATAGTGTTAATCCATGCCTTTTCATTTTAGCATGCAAGCCTCAACTTTTCTATCTTATTCGGTTTGGTCATTGTGCCTATTGACCGAATTCTTATTGTACATTTATCCATATTTCAATTTGGTCCATAATGAACCAAATTTCAATTCGAAAATTTGGGAAATTAATCTAATAATTCACTTAATCATTTAATTAAACCTCTAATCTTCTAGGCTAATTTTTAGGATGTTACATTGCTGTCGTGACATTCTCTTGAATTTCACTCAGCGTTGTCGCGGTGTTGCTCCATTCCGGCTCCTCGATCATTGCCATGGCAAGTTGTTGCTCAGACTCATCATATGTTGGGTATTCCTTCACATGGGCATCCTCGTCATCTTGCCTCAGGATTTCAGGTTCATCCGTGGCATGAATGAGGACCGGTCTGCTCAAGAGTGCATCCATCTTGGCGATACTTTTGTCCATAGAAGCCGACACTTCTTGAGTGAGTGCCAAGAAGGCTTGCAGTGTGTCTTCTAAGGATTTTGACTCCTCTTGAGGATGATGACATTGCCAGGGCATGTCGGGTTCTGCAGCAAAACTGTTATGGTATAAAAAATTTTGCGGGTTTTGATCGTACCATAAAAAATTTTGCTGCTGCGGCATCGACAGTTGCTGCCCCTGTTGCTGTTGTGGCAGCATATCTTGTTCTTGTTGGTTCCCTCGTTGGTTGTTCATATATTCACCGAAAAAATAGGGACGACTTTGGAATGCATGATTACCTTTACGGTAATTGCAAGAACTTTCTCACATCAGCTCTCGAATGGTTTTTCCTGGCATATTGATGCTCCTTAAACCTGTATTTCACCTGAGTTTTTTTTGTGATAAAAATAGAAAAATAAAAAAAAAAAAAAAAAAAAGAAAAGAAAAGTGCAGAAGCTAGGGTAAGAGTGTGTTGCCAGTTCCCGGCAACGGCGCCAAAAACTTGTTGCGTGTAAAAGAGTCTATCGCAATTGAGTGCAAGTGTACACGTCACAAGTAATAAAGTGATACTAGAGTATCAGATATCGTCTCCACAGGGACTGGGCTAACCCTTTCCTTCGCTATCTGCACAAGGGGAAAAGAAGAGATTTAATTAAGTTGTTGTCACGAGAAAATAAAGTAAACTTAAATAAAAGAGTAATAGAATCAAGATAGAGAGAATGGGTTGGTATTGAATTGCTTAGTAGTGCAGGTATTGCAGAGTTTAGGAAATCCAGTTCTGTCGTCGCGCCCGTCGCGGCAGCACCTGTCGCGGCAGCAGTCCGTTGATTGTCGCGGCAGCAAACACTCAACTCCGTACTTCAAGTTTGGCAAGAATCCCAGATGTGCCTTGGCCTATCCCTAGGTCCAAGTCTGTCGATGATCACGTCTTTGATGATACCTCCCGGCGTGAATCGAAGGATGAACACCGATGTGGATGAATTCTTCTTTAGCCACTTAACCTCGTCCTATCCCTAGGCCCGAGATAGTTCAACTATAAACTAGAGAACTTGCTCTTATTTCTTTCGTATACTTAACTCTCCCGATGCTAAGTAAATAGATAACCTCACAATGCTCTCCCGAAGCTCTTGCAAGATATTAATAACCAAAATAAGAGAACTTGAAGTTTATTTTATTGACCTGAAAATTCCTAAAACAAAACAACCCTTGCAACTACTTTACAAATCAACCCGTGGCCCTAGGGGGAGTTTAGAACATGGTGTGGGAAGGAAAACGACTAGAGATTGAGAGAGAAGGCTAGGGTAATCGGTTATTCCTCTAGGTTAAGATATATGCCCTTATATAAGCTTTGGGCTCAAGTTTTCTAATTTAACAAGGATTACAACTTTAAATTAAAGTATGATTCTAATAAAGACTAAATCTTCAAGGAATCTACTTTCCAGCCGTCCTCCTTGTTTCTTGGGATTATCTCTCCTTGAACTTTGGGCTTGGAATATCTTCTGATCTAGGGCTTGGAAAAATATGGCGATTTCACACGACAGACGGGCTGAATTTTTTCTATCTGTCGAGGTCCACTTTGCATCTTCTCCACAAAACTGATGTCGTCCTTTGCTGTCACGGCGGTAACCATGGCAGCAACGTCCTCCTTGACTGCTCATTCCAGATTTTCTGCATCGCTGCCCAGCGCCTGCCACGATTGCTGCCCTGGGTGCTGCCACGGCTGCTGCCCTGGGTGCTGTCACGATTGTTGCCCTGGATGCTGTCACGACTGCTGCCACGGCAGATACCTGCAAAAGTAACCAAATTTAGCAGTATTTGCGCAGTTTTATCTAAATGTGATGTTTATGCAAAACTTAACCTAAAATGCAGTTAAACATGCTTGAGTGCAGCAAAAATAAGGATAAATGATGGGTAAAATATAGAACTTTTAAGCACTGATCAAGCGCGTTCCAAATCCAACTCGATGGTCCAAAACATGGAATATCATCATGATAAACAAATAAGCGTTATATTGATCAGTCGAGAGGACGCCAAATCTAACATTGAGAAAAAGTAAAAATGAGAAGACCGATCAAACGACTATTAATGAAACTAAAAATGTGCTAAAAAGGCAAAAAAAAATGTCAAAAGATAAAGAAAAACGTGTCACAAAAACGAAATTATTCTTATTAAAAACTAGAAGAAAAAAAAACAAAAACAAAAAATAATAAAATCACAATATTCAATATTAGACGATATCAATTGTCGGGGAGTTGATCGGCGGCCAACACTTTGCAAACTTTTATCGAATAGTCAGAAAATCCCTTAATATTTTAGTTTGAAACCTATAATTTTTTTATAAAAATATTTTGTTTCTTTTCTATGTCTCTTTCTATGTCTCAACACTATAAAGAATTTTTATCTAATTTTTCTATAATTATATTGGGATATCATCTAAATTTAAGTTAAGTCGAGTTGTATTCTTAAATACGAAAATAAATACTCTTTACATTCTTTTTTTTAACCTAGATTATATTCAACAACGAAAGGAATACAAAAGAGTCACTCCTTTTACAAGAGAGATACAATGCAGAACAAAACAACAAAAACATAAAAGTGTGAAAAGACGTTAAAATACCATAATACTGTCAGAAGAAATCTTCTGAAATAAAATTTTAAAAAATTTATAACTTTGCCTTAAGTGCTCTTTGAATATAGTAAAAATTCTCCCGCTACTTGTTCTTGGCATGTCGGCACAACCACAAAAGAGAATCATAACATGTATAGAACGACCTTATTCGTTGAAAAGCGCTCGTTGATAATCGTCACTCGAACGCATAACTGTTAAAAGATTGACTATTGTCATAAAAACAGACAAAACTACTAAAAAATAGACTCATAACCTTAATTTAGAAATATTTTATTCTTTCTCTCGATCCAACTATCATTAAGCAAAATTAAAAGTCGGTCCATCGAGAAGATTATTTTTAATAAAATAAAATCCAAGGTACACAGAAAATAATACAAAAAACAAGATTCTCTGTAAATCAATGGGAAAAAGAATATTTGATGATGAAAGACTCATGTGTTAGTGAAGTGTTCAGCGTGCATTTAGGGAGCACATGACACTTAATCCAATGGCCAGCAATGACTCTGCTCAATCTCACATAAAATAATATATATATATATATATAAGGTAAACTACACAATAGGTCACTTTCGTTTCATTTTCTTTTATTTCGATCATTCATCTCTCAAAAGTTACATCGTCCTCACTTACTAGGGGCGGAGTTCCCTTGGGGCCCAAAGGGCCCCGACCCCGTAATAAAACTAGAATATACGATAGATTTTAGTCTAATTATAATCTGCCCCCTGTAACAATAAATATTCAAATTAAAAAATATAAGAGTTTATTAAATATATAATCAAGTAAGGGTTGAACTAAAGAACAATGAGCTCGCATTATCAAATGTTTTGGTCTAATATCAATTTAAGTCCTTATAAATTTAAATATTAGATAAACTAAGCCTTGCCCCCACGAATTTTGAGTTTTAAATACTTGATAAACCCTTGCATTTTTTAAATTCAATATTTTGGCCCCTGCAAATGTTCAATCCTGACTCCGTCCCTGTCATTTATGTTATCGATTAATCACGAAATGGTCCCCGAGTGTTAACTCGTTACATTAATGAATTTGGTATTCTTTTACAATTTTTTAAACTATATTTTTGTAAATTACTCGATGACATAAGCAACCGCAATGTAACTTCTTAAAATTGAGTAACCAAAATAAAAACGGAATTTTTTTGTAGTTTATATATATATATATTTTTTAAAGAACCCTCTAAATATTATATATTCATGTCGAATATATATTTGAATTTGATATTTTCTTTTCACTTAAAAATTGATAATAAACATCTTACATCCAATTTAATTTTGGAATGGAATAAATTAACCTCTTTATAAAAAAAATAGTCTCAAATGAAAAACCAGTCCTTAAATTATGGTATTTTTTTTTTGCTTTTAGCCCCTAAACTATTTTTAGTCAAAATAAGTACTTAAAATATTATTTATTGTCACTTTAAGTATCTAAACTATTTTTGGTCAAAATAAATACCTAAACTATGCCATTTTTTGCTTTTGGTCCCTAAACTAATTTTTGGTCAAAAATATTTATGATGTGTCAACATCTAATTGGTAGAAATAATTTTTTTAAGTTATATAACTACCGAATTTAAAATGAACAAAAATAATAGTTTAGGTACTTGTTTTGATCAAAATATAATTTAAGGGCCAAAAGTAAAAAAAAATGTACAGTTTAAGGGCCGATTTTTCACTTGGAGCTGAAAGACAAATTGGGTTAAAAATTTAATTTTGATTAACGAAATAAATGAATTTATAATATTTTTAATGATTGCATTTTTAAGTGAAAATGATAACTAAAATTTAAATATTATACAAAAAACATAAAGATATTAGTGTAATTCGTTTCGTAATTGTACTCAGGTGAAGTTCATTTAACTATTTAAATATTGAAAATGACTTAATGAAAATTTAAATACAATTATATTTATTAAACTAAAGATTCAAGCCAAATTAATTTAGATTAATACAATCTATTCCATTTTCAATTCAATTCTATTCAAATTTATTGAACAAAACAAGTAACGTGAATACATATAATAATTCAGCAAACTAATGTCTCTAAAATATTTGAAAACAAAGTTTAAAACAAGCTTCAAGTACTATACTCTTTAAATATTTGAATTTTGTTTTTTTTAAATATGCTGGTGTGATGCAAATGTAGCATATGTTCAATTTTTTTAGTCTTTTCAAATACAACACACACAACATACATTACTGGTGCTCGAACCCGGGTCCCAAGTTTAAACATTCAAGTCTTTATATTTTCCAAATTTAAACATTCAAGTCCAAATACTAACACCATTAAAAAAGTTTTGTTAAATTCAAGTCCACTACAAAACATCTTTTTTGTTACATGGTTGGTAATTTGGTATTATTTATTTCAAAAATGTAAACGGACCTCAATTTAACCCTTCAAAAAATTTAAATTAAACTTTTAAAATTTTTAAAGCTTTAAGCTGCCCCAAATTTCGCCACTAATCGAAAGGTTCCCAATTTTAACTTTTTCAACATTTTGGGTGGACCACCATTATTACATGATATTTTTTTTAACAACTTGACATGTTTTTTTTTCTTTAAAAATAGAAAACAAACATTATACTCATAAACATAACCTAATTAAAATAGTCATAATTTGAAAAGAAAGAAGAATACATACATTGAATTGGGATCCACAATACCATATAAATATAGTTAGTTTTATTTATAAAATAAAAAAACTAAATATTATATTTCATGTGTAACTCTATATGTTATATTGTGTGTAGGGGTGCAGTTATGACAGTTAATGATTTATATATAATAAAAAAAAACACAAAGAAGTTTAGAAGCAAGAAGTGCATGTGTTGTCGGTGTTGTTTAGTGAACGGGAGGGGTTTGGGTTTTTATTTTTATTTTTATTTAATGTAAATTTTAGTTCCTGTTAGTTTTAATATCAATCAAATTAAGACTTATTCTTTTCATAGATTAAATACTTGTTAGGCTCTGTTAAACATGAAGTTAGATAATTTTGAATAAAAATTATCTATTTTTTGGGTTAATTTTTATGACTTACGCTAAAAAAATATGTTTAGGATTTAGGGTTTAGGGTTAATGTTTAAGGTTAGAGTTTGAAGAATTATGGGTATGATGTATTTTTTAGGGTTTAAAGTTCATGGTTTAAGATTTTAAATTGGCTAAAGGGCCAAATTTGCCCCTGTAGTAATCCGAAATCAGCAATGTTGCCCCTAACTTTTTTTTCCCGTAATTTTGCCCTCAAAGTCAGTCAATTGTAGCAATGTTGCCCTTTGACCGATTTTGACCGTTAAATGCTGACGTGGCAGTTAACGGTGCTGACGGGGCAATTTTACCCTCGAAGTCATTCATGCAATTTTGCCCTCGAAGTCATTAATTGCAACACTTTTACCCTTGGTTTATTTAGTTTTTGAATAAAATTGGATAAATAATTTGGTTTTTTCGAGTTGAACTTTAACAAACAGAATATATGAAAAATCGATTAACAAATTGATGTAAATATCCTTTGAGTCCCTAGTAATTTTAAAAATAAGCAAAATGAGAACTCTCACAAAAAATCAAAATATTATTCAATTTTTTTTAAAAAAATCTATAAACTTAATAAAACTAAATACGATATTCAAAAAAAATTATTGAAAATAAACCAACGAGAAGCGTGTTAATTGAACGGTGAACGCGAACTATTCTATTCGAACGACGTTCGATTGACACACTTACCGACGATGAGTTGTTAGGAAAAAATGTACGATGATCTCAGACAACGACATTAGTGGTTTATTTCACGTTCACCGCTCAATTAACACGCTTCTCGTTGGTTTATTTTCAATAATTTTTTTTAAATATCGTATTTATTTTTATTAAGTTTATAGATTTAAAAAAATGAATAATATTTTGATTTTTTGTGAGAGTTCTCATTTTGCTTATTTTTAAAATTACTATGGACTCAAAGGATATTTACATCAATTTGTCAATCGATTTTTCATATATTCTGTTTGTTAAAGTTCAACTCGAAAAAACTAAATTATTTATCCAATTTTATTCAAAAACTAAATAAACCAAGGGTAAAAGTGCTGCAATTAATGACTTCGAGGGCAAAATTGCATGAATGACTTCGAGGGTAAAATTGCCCCGTCAGCACCGTTAACTGCCACATCAGCATTTAACGGTCAAAATCGGTCAAAGGGCAACATTGCTACAATTGGCTGACTTTGAGGGCAAAATTACGGGAAAAAAAAGTTAGGGGCAACATTGCTGATTTCGGATTACTACAGGGGCAAATTTGACCCTTTAGCCTTTTAAATTTAAGTTAGAGCTTAGAATTTAATTTTTTAATTTTGTGACATAGAAAGGGATACCGAAAAGGGACAAAAGATTTTTCTTCGATAATTTTACTCTAATTATCTAATCAAAACTCTTTTCTTGTTCTTTGTTTTATACGCCGGCTTGCCTTTATTGTGTGGTTTATGAATGCATTGTTTCTTTTGTTGCGGTCTATGTTTTCTTGTATAATTTTATTGGAATAAATTGTTGCGGATAAAAAAAACGTCACATTACATTCTTAAAGAGAGACTTTATGTTCGAATCTTAAAAATAATATTTTTAGGAGGAAAAGTTACGAACTCTTAACATAAATTATAAAATATGCTTAGACTATACAAAAATAAATATTATTATGCTAATATATTTTTACTAAGCCGATAATATTTCATTAATAAAGATAAAACCCCACGGTAGGGATTACAAAGAATAGGGTGTGGGTAATTTACATTTTAGATCACCGAACTTAACATTCACTTTCATTTACATCACAAAACTTTAATTTAATCAAATTACATTATTCAATTTTTATTATTTATAAATCAAGTCATTTATATTGATACAATCAAATAATTATAATGGAAAAACTAAAATTGACACTTTTATTTAACATATTTTCACATATCATCAATAAATAATTTTCAATTGGTAATTTAAATATTTTTTGTTAGGATTTATAAGAAATTTAGTTAGTTTTCCTTTGAATTTATTTAAATAAAATTTTTAGAAAACTCTTATAAAAAATATTAAAATTATCAATTAAACATTATTTGATGATGATATGTGAAAAATATGATCCATAAAAGTGTTAATTTCACTTTTTTCATTATAATTATTCAATAATATTAGTATAAGTGAGTTACTTTATTAATAATAAAAGTTAAATGATGTGATTTGATTAAATTAAAAGTTTATGATGTAAATGAAAGTGAAAATTAAATTTAGTGGTTTAAAATGCAAATTACCTTATAGGGTGTTACTGTTAGCCCTACTTAGACGACCTCAAAAGCCGATAATATTTTTTTTCTAAGTCGATAATTTTGTATTAATATTAAATATATATTTTTAAATTATTTTCAATAAATATATACATATCTATATATTAATTGAACAATCACATTGATCGATATTGTTTCAAATATACAAGTGCTCAAAGAACCATAAGTATGAATTTAATCTCTCTTTTTATTAACTTTGAGAAGTCAATCCCTTTATTTTAAATTGTTAGAATTTGGTCCTAATACTTAATGAAAATCGTGAAACTAATCTAAATTAATAAATGTTGCTAAAACCTTATTTTAAAATTTCAATTCAAGTTCATATGTTTACTGACAATCGATTCGATTTCTCTATTTTTGTAAACCACGAAGATCGAATTCTAACAAATAAAAGTAGAAGGACTAACTTCTCGATTTTTAAAAAGATGTGGTAACTAATTGAAATTCATAATTAAACCAAATATGTCTTACATTCGACACACACATACATAAACTGAGAAACCAATATTGTCTGTCTTCAGACAAAAATGGAGAAATTAAAGAAACAGGACCCGGGGATTTCACTGTTGCAGCAAATTTCGAACAATCTCAGCATCAAAACCACTTAAATCCATGGAATCTAAACGTTGGGACAGCATTTGGCTTAGATCATCGACCTCGTTTCGCAATCTCCTGATGTAATTGCAGATTTCGTTCAACACTTTTGTTGCCGATACCTGGTAAAAAGCATGCACAACAAAGAGTCACGGTAATCACATGAATCTCGACTATATCAAGAATTAGATTGAGTCGGATCTCTGAAAGGACGAAGATGTCCTAGCACTATTTTTTTCATCGGCAACACTCGATATAGCTGAGAAGAGAAACCAAGAAAACTAAAAAACGGACTGAACCGTAGTGTTTAGACGGTTTAAGATTCTCACATTTAAGAAATTGTGGTTAATCAAATCGAATTTTATTTTTAATTAATTTTCATGGTGTAAAACTGTGTATTTTACCTTTCAAAGAGTGAAAATAATTTTATAAAAAATTAACTATTAGTTATTTTTATTTACTTAAAAAAATAGTTTTTTTTTAAATGTACTCATGATTTGTTTTGAGAATTGACCAAATAATTTTAAAAATATTTATAAAGACATTTTATCAAAATACAATCCAAAAGGTCAAAACCCAAAATTGATATAAAATATTAAGAATCAAACCGAATAAAATCATTATGAATAGTTTAAAAAATTAGACTAAACTACCAACAAATAGAAACACTAGATGTTTTAGGTCAGAAATTCAAATCATAATTAGTGAATAGAGTACATTGGGTTAGAAGGTCACATTTATAATAGGCCTCAACAGTATTCAGTCCAAATTAGTCGGCCAATAAATTTGTTACTAGAGGTTATAACAAAAAAAAAACCCCAAACCAAGCCAATCTTATTCTTATTATGTGAAGTGTAAACCTAAAATCTTTAAGACATCAAATACTCAAACTCCTTATCATTTGACGCGGTAACTATAAATTCCCATAGTTGAACTTAGAGAATGTGAAGAAAAACAAGTCAGACACTAACATGATTTTTCTTTATTCAAAGTTTGACCCGACTTGACTCGAAAAAACAAATAAACAAGAGAGAGAGGGGGTCTACCCTGCCATGGCGGGCATGATTAAGCTGAGGCAGCAACGTTTGAAGTTTAAAGATGAGAGCATTGAGCTCCTCATCTGTGATTCTGTCAGAACTTGTTGAGCCTTGGCCAGACATTGAACAGAAATCTTTAGAAAGACATTGAAATTTTAGAACATGAGAAGCTGTAATAAATAGACACTTTTTTTGAGGATGTAAAATTACACGACACGGTAGTTGATAGTAATAAACATGCATGATAAAAATGTTGGTTTCTTCTACGGTACTACACCAGTTGTCATATACCATGCAGGTACATGTTAATTGCGTTTGGTTCACGAAACGAAGGATTGTCAGAGTAAAATCATTGTCGATGATTTATATTCGAGAATTATGTTCTCATGTTTGGATTAAAATAAATCAAACATAATAGTATAACATATTTGATATAATGTGATAAATAATGTTACATTATAATAATCCTGTCGCAGTTATAAATGTCTCATTTTCTATATGAATTATGAACATATCACAATTATTTTAATTAAATTTTTTAATTAAAGTAACAATTACAATTATAATTGATCATTGAATAATGTAACTAATTTATTTTCGACATAGACAACAATTACAATCAGAATCAATCATTACAAATACAAAACTAAATAATTAACTCAACTGTTAAATTAAACCTAACTAAAAAACTCATACAAAATTTACATAAGATAAAACTCGAACTTATATATATATAAAAGATTAATACTTAACTATGTCACATATGTCTCAGATTTTAAAGTCATAAATTCAAAGAAAGTACAGATGTTTACATTCTACCAAATTGATACCTTTGTCTCATTGTTATTTTGTTTTTGTATATTGATTTTATCCATATAATTCATATCCCACATTTACTAGTTGGTCCACCTAAATCTGCTCTACATATTATAGGATCTAGATTATTGTTATGTGATTTTAATGAAAAGGTTTGCCTTTGTTTAGAGGGTTGATATATATAGATAGGATATTTTTACACCGTGTGAAATTTGAAAGTATTATATTTTTTGGTAGACCGTTAGATGAGGGTAAATGGATGGCTGAGATTAATAGTAGAAAATGAGAAAATTTTCATAGGAAAAAATAATAAGATAATCTTAGCCATTTATGTAGCCTCATCCAACAGTTCAAAAAAAGTATAAAAGTAATTGAGTTTTGCATGATATAAGTGGATCATAACTTTCTCTCTCTCTATACAAGGTAATTATTTGATACACCGTCAGTGGAAAGCGAATAATCTTTAATCGAAAAGTTTTAATTCTAGTCATTAATTTTCACTCACTCAACGATCCGAAATTTTTTTACACTATGTAAATGAATCTCAACCTTATATAATCCATTATAGATTTGGGGAGGGAGAATGGGTCATTACAATTTGAACTTGATTTTTTTTTTTGAAAGCGAAACTATCATTTTATTAAAAGAAACAAAAACAAAAACATCGGCCTCATTAAAAAACCTCCCTAAAGCCTATGGAGGAAAAAGAGTGCTCGATGAGATTGTTACGCACGACCCAAATTTGAACTTGATTTTTAGTGTCAACTTATGGAGAGGTTGAGATAAAATTTTAAAAATGGAGGGTCAAAGCTAATTTTTATGGTGCTAAAATGGTTGAAATTGAATTTTTTATTTTTGGGAGGGCCAAAATTACAAATTTCCGGTTTATATGAAGGCTAAAAAGGACTAAATTGAATGTAATCATGGTCCTATGCCCTGAACAAATTTAGACTACAACTAGGCGAGAAGCCAAGCATATAGTGTAGGGGTTGAGAGAAAGTTTAAAAATTTTGTGGAGTCAAAGCTATGAATCTAGTGTTGAAATTGAATCATTAATTTTAGAAAGGATCAAAAATGTAAATTTTCATATTACTAGAGGTTTAAAAAGAACTAAATTAATATTAAAGAAGGATTAAGATTGCGATTATATCATCTAATCAAAGAACTCAAAGGTTGTTATCAAATTAATATCTCAACAAAAATTATAAATTATAAACAAGACTTGCAAGTTAGGGTTTGTTAGAATTTTGACCCAAATTTTCTGAACTAATCAATCAGTATGGAACATTACTTCACCTTTTAGGTATACGTTAAAAAGTAGTAAATTCAGTTTGAGAAATAATTACTTTATATGTAAGTTTTCCTTGTAGCCAAACAACATATTTCTATAAATAAATATTAAGGATTAAGTTTAAATTCATCAGTTATAATCTCTTTCGACACAGTTAAAATTTTCTGCTCCTATGTCCGTGTTTTTTTTTTTTTGTAGGGGGCAGGCCGAGCTATATAAACAGTGTGTGTACCACCATTTTGAAGGGGAAATAGTGCAATAAGCCCATGTGAATGTCAGTGGATTATAGCTTAGCTTCCTATATAGCTTTGGACCACCCTTTCTCTATACCTAAATTATGTTGCAAATTTGTCCCCGGCCATTAAATTCTAGACCCCCCTTGCACTTTGGTTTTTTTCTCAAGGCTCATTTAGGTTTGAATGTTATTATTTGTTTTATATTGACAATATTTTTATAAGGAAAAACTACTTCAGTGACCACCGAAGTATTGAGGATACCTATTTGAACCACCGAACTATAAAAAACGTCAATCACACCACCAAATTTACTAAATCAACCTATTTTGACCATCGCCGTTAAAAAGATAACGGAGGGGTGACGGAAGTGCCACGTGGCAGTTAACATGACATTTTTAAAATTACATGGTTAGTCCTTGTTATTTACTTATTAAATCAATTTGATCCTAATTTTATTTTAATTAAATAAAAATTAATCAACCAATCAAATGATGACACGTGTCATCACCCAATTGGATTAATTTAATTTATTTTTAATTTATTTTGTTTAATATATTTTTTTCTATAATCAGGTGGTGTGTCACTAGACCTGGCAAACTTGACCCGAGACCCGAAACCCGAACCGAAACCCGATTTTGACCCGAACATGATGATTAGAAGTTGACCCGAAACCCGAACCGACCCGAACCAAAATTTTTTGTTGAACCGAAATGGACCCGAACCGAATGAACCCGAACCGAATGGACCCGAACCGAATGCTACCCGAACCGAAAGCTGAACCGAATATCGACCCGATTTTAACCCGAATATCTATTTTTAACAATATAATAAATAATAAAATGAAGTATAGAAATTTGAGATCTTGGTGACTAATTTTATAATTTCATCATAAAATATAGCATAAAATTGAAATTGTAGACTAAATTAACAATTTGGAAGTGGAGAAATTTGAGAGTCCAATGACAAATTTTGTAATTATACCATATAAATAAATAGGGGTCAATTTTGGCTAAAAATTAAATCTTTGAAATTAAAATGAACGAAAATATCAATATATTAAATTAATAGACTAAATTACAAAGATTAGTTAATTTCAACTAAAAGTAAATTTTTAGAGACTAAATATCACTACGGGGAGGGAATTTCTATATCCGAAGTCTAAACCGTGGGAATACTTGTGACTAAATTAAAATAAACTAAAACTTAAAGTTGACTAAAATGTAACATTTTAAATGCAACATGACCTAAAAAGTAATTAATCTCTAGCTTAAAAAATTGGTGGCTTATTTCCCTCCAAAATTTTGTCTTTTCTCTCTCTATTTTTTCCAATTGTCTTTTTCTTTTTTTTCAATCTAGCTTAAAAAATTGGTGGTTTATTTCCCTCCAAAATTTTGTTTTTTCCCTCTCTATTTTTACCAATTGTCTTTCTATTTTTCTTAAATTTAATTGAGTTTCAATTTAGATTAATTTAATTGAAATTTCACATTTAGTTTTAAAATTATTTTAATTATGTCCGGTGGTTCAAATAGGTATCCCCAATTTGTTTGGTGATCAGTGGTGTAGTTTTCCCCTTTTGTAATTAGATGTGTGATGCAATGGTAGCATCTGTTCAACTTTCTTTTAGCCTTTTTTCAACGAAGGTACACACAGCATGCAATACTGGTGCTCAATCCCGGGTCCTAAAGAATGATGAACATCAACCTTTGCCACCAGGACACAAGGGGATGAGCAGATGTAATGAAATTATTAATTGTGCATACCATGTTAGATTGAAATACATAATAACTTGTTCAAAGATCAGACTTATGAAGTCATATTTCGAACTTTGAACAGGTTTTACGGAGCTTGATGTATATTTTCATTTAAAGTTTGGTTTTAATATATTACACATGATACGTAAATTTTGATTTCATTTTTGACCGTGTAAATTTTGAAAATGACATATCAGTAAAAATGACCAAAAAAGTGATTGTCCGATTGGAAACGGACCACAGAGCCACATTGGATGGCAAGTGATAACAGTCTGTTATCGCTGGCTCTGTGAAACCAGCCTCACGCATTGCCTTCCACTCTAGGAGCTGCAAGACCCATGCCTTCGCACAAGACCTGAAGCCCAACTACTCGCTTGGAACGGGCAGGCCAGAGACTAGACACCATGGACCCGACTCAGTGGATCGAACCAAAGTCCAATCACCTTAATGCCCCCACTTGAGTCACAAGCAGACGTTACCCTGCTCGGCAGACAATTCTCACCTTCACATATTATTTAAATAACAGATAGTCTATTAATTTCATCGATGTGGGATTATTTCTCCTCTTTACAATATTTTCAACTGTAAAAAAAATAAAAAAAGGTACACATTTAAGCCATTTCAGTGCCTGGTGAGGCCAAATTTTTGTACAAGATTCTGCATATTAGCAACAATGGCCAAGCTATTACTAACAGACTCTTTAAAGCTTCGAGTTTGGGATTTGACTTCATCTCCAGCCGTCCATCCCATCTCTTCCAGCCCATCATTACATGTTTCCTGATCAGTCATTGCAGCACTGATCCATGTCTGGATATCGTTGATCTTCTCCTTGGTCAACCCTGGCTGAGCCTTCGTTGCAGATGCTGAGTCATTGAGTCGATTCAGGGCGTCATCGAACAGGGTCAGGCAGTCTTTTAAAGCAGGCTGGGGGTGGAGATCGTTGAGGGATCTGAACGAAGAAGAGAGATTGGAGAGATGGGTGATGGAAACTCGGAGAGAGAGGTCGAGGAAGGCTTCTGGGTCGCGGCTTTTAGAGGCGTTGAGAGGAGATAGAGCGGCGAAACAAGACTCGGGGTACCGAGTCACGTTGCAGACGGCCTTGATTGACTCGGCTGAATTGGTGGTGTCTTTGTCTTTGATGGGTGCTTGGAGGGTTAAGGCGATGACCAAAGCGAAGATGAGAATAGCAGCGATGACGATGAGGATGACGGCGGTTGTGGAACGCCTTGTGGCGGTTTTTGGGCGGGGGTTTTGGTTTTCGAGGTGGCTCTGGCTTACTTTGTCATAGCCTTTGAAGTGGTTGACGGAAGCCATTGTTGAGTTTCTTGTGATCAATCTATGGGGTTTTAAAGTTGTTTTCTAAAGAGAAGTCGGTGGATTGGAAAGATAACTCTTCTGTTGCGTTTACTTTTCAATGGACGCGGTCTCTTTTGATCCAGCAGGCAGCAGCTGTGAATTTTTTCTATATATAAAATAATCCCAATAATGAATTCAAAATCGAGTCGAGTCGGATCGAATTCAGACATTTATAACCTTAATGAAATGTGGGATACTTTTAAACAAGATTCTACAAATTAACAATGTCCAAAAATATCATTAATCCAGAAAAAAAAAAACACCAAGACATTACTTTCTAGATCATGGAAAACTAGCTTTAGCTGAGATAGTCCTACTGTGACTAGCCACGGAGGATCGAAAATCCCATTACTTATTCTTCGTCTTCTTCGTCTCCATCTCCGCCGGCAGCCTTCTTGGCAGCGGCCCTCTGGTTCCTTCTCTTCACTCTTCCAGGACGTCCGCCACCAAACGGACTAGTGAGAGAGAAATCGATGTGCTTCTGTGAATCAACCCTTACCATAAATGAGGGAATGTTGACTACCTGCCTTCCAACCCTGTACGATCAGAGGGAATCGAGCAAAGTATCGATCAGCAAATGATAGTAACGACGCAGTAACATAAACAGATATGAAACAAAATAGAATTGAATCAACCAACATAAATAGATTGCACATGAAATAAAAACAAAACTTGTTGTGTTTGGTATAACACAATGATCTAATCAAGTAAGCCTAATTTATATATCTAATTATCCAGATCAAAGAATGCATCAGAAACATGCCGGAGAAAAGTCGAAATCAATATAATTATTCGGAAGAAGTTTCAATATGCTCACCTGATATGTCTTTGCCTGATGAGCACTCGGGCATGGTGGATAGATTTGGCCATACCAGACTTGAACACAAGAGTCTGAAGGCGACGCTCAAGGAAGTTCTCGACCGTCAATGCCAACACATAATCGAGCTTGTTCTGGCTCTCATCCAAGAGTCCATACCGATTCATCCTGCGGAGAAGGGCCTCGCCCTCAAAGATCCGACGCGGGTTCTTCTCGTCGAGGGTCAGGAGATCCCTAGCAGCATTTCGAATTCGGCTCAAAGCATACTGAACTCTCCAAAGCTCCCTCTTGCATCGCAGCCCGTACTCTCCCACCAGCCTCAGCTCGGCATCCAATCGTTCCTTCTCGTAAGGACGACGAGGCTTCTTAAATGTCTTCCCATCTGCCACCAATATCAAAAGAGAAACAAATTCATAATCCAAAAAAAAAACACTTAGCAATTCAGCTCAGAGCGCCCAATTTTATTAGAACAATGACGACCCAAGAAACCCTAGATCCTCTCCTCCACTCAAACCTCCATTAACTATGCAAATCTAACTAAAATCGCAAGCAACAAAGAATTAACCCTAGATCTATGACAAATACCCAAAGCAGATCAAAGTTGAAAGAAACATTTGTTAAATAAAGGAGGAGATCGAGCTTACAGTTGCGGTAAAAGGAGACGTGAACCATGGTTTTCGGCCGGCGGCGCCGCTTCTCTTTAACACTGTGCCACTGCTAAGTGAATCTACCCACCGGCGAAAGGGTAAAAAATGGTTTTATAAGGCAACCCTAACTGAACAAAATTGATGTCGCTAAACAAAGGGATTTGATTTGAATTGAGCTACTCTCTATTCTATTTAGGCCCAAATAAAAACTAAAAGTTTAAAAGCCCAATTTGTTTTTTTATAACTACTTGTATTCGAATTCAGATTAAATATTGTAGAAGTTTATTATAAGATGATCCTTCTAATTAAGGATGTTTGATTGTTCGTTCTATTAATTCGGCCACCGACTAAATCAAACTAAACAAAATCAAATTAATTGAATATTTTTCTTTAACGGTTAACCGAACTAAAATTTATACCAACCCAATAGGACAAAGTTCGTTTAATTCGGTCGATTTTCGAACTAGCCGAACTTTGTTATAGCCCTGTTTGGCAATTAACGGATAGCGGATTACATTAGCTGATAGCTGATTGCATTAGCTGATTTGACTAGCGGATTGTATTAGCTTATTGTATTAGCTGATTGTATAAATGTGTTTGGTAAAATTAACTGATAGCTGTTAGATTATTTAAACAAGAAAAATGACATATAAGGACATGATTATATTTAATACTTGTTTGAATAGTTTATTAGTTATCAATATTTTGTATCTAATCAATATTAATTAGATCTATAAAATTATTTTTAATTTAATTTTTCTAAACATATTCAAATGATTTATATATTAATTTATCATTTATATAATTATTTTAATATAATTTAATTAATTAATAAATTTAAATACACATATAAATATGTGATAATAAAATGGAAAAAGTAAATAAGATTAGCTTATAAATAGGTTGAAAAAATATTTAATTTAGGTTATTTTGAGATTTTTGGTAATTGGTAAGGGTAAAAGAGTCTTTACAACTCTAATATCAAACCTCTAATCTCAAAAAGCTCATATTATGAGCTTTTTCAAAATTAGCGGTTTCACCTCAATCCGCTCTTTCAATCCGATATTTACCAAACAACAATATTAACGGATTTGACTGGTCTGTTAAGAGAACAGTTTAGAAGGTGGTTAGCTGTGTGGTTAGTTGCATGGGTTGTTAACAGATTAGTTAGTAAATAACTAATTAGTTAGAATGATAGCTGGCTAATTATTTTGTATATATATGATGTACTTACTTAGATTTCAATATATGAGAAAATCCTTCAATTCTCTCCCAAACAGATAGTTTCTTCATTCTGTAGAAATCTTAACATGGTATCATTCGCTGAGTTCTGATCCTCTTTTCCGATAGCTTCCGTCGGTGTTTCTTTTTCCGATCCTTTTTTTTTCTTCATTGGTTTTCTTCTTCTTTCTTTCGTTCTGTTTTTTTTTTTGGGATTTTCAGTTGTCATGGTGACCATTGGCGATGTCCAGCTTGATCCTTCTCATCGTCTTTATCTTCATCCTTCAGATACTTCTGGTACCTTGCTTGTTTCTCATCAACTCACTGGTGTTGCTAATTACAGTGTTTGGAGTAGATCAATGCACATTGCTTTGCTTGCAAAAAACAAGGTTGACTTCATTGATGGCTCCTGCTCTCTTGATGATGTTACCACGGAGTTAAAGCCACAATGGGAACGATGTAATGCACTGGTATTATCCTGGATCTTAAATACTGTTAGTCAAGATTTATCTGCTGAAATTGTTTTTGCTTCTAGTGCTGCGCTTGTTTGGTCTGATTTGAAGGAACGTTTTGATAAAATTGATGGATCTAGGGTTTATTTTTTGCACCGTGAAATTAGCTCTCATGTTCAGGGTACGTTTTTAATTTCTGTTTATCACACACGTCTTCGTTTGCTTTGGGATGAATATGATGCCATTGCTCCTTTTGCTCTTTGCAATTGTGAATCCTCTAAGAAGAATGCTGACAATCGTACGCAGCAACGACTTTTTCAATTTCTCATGGGCCTCAATGAGTCCTACTCGATGGTGCGTAGTCAAATCCTGCTCATGCGTCCTTTACCGTCTGTCAATCAAGCATATTCTATGCTTATTCAAGAAGAAGGACAGCGTTCCACTGCTGGCCAGTCTTCCTTGCTCGTTGATCCTACTGCTTTATATTCCGGTGCTTCTGCGTCTTCTGCCTCACGTAGACGTTTTTCTGGTACTTGTGATTATTGCCATATCAAAGGACATAAGAAGGAAACCTACTACAAGTTGATTGGTTATCCTGCCGATTTCAAGTTTACCAAACGTAAAGGACCTTCTGCCAACAATGCTATAGTTGAGACTGTTTCTGATTCGCCTCCTGTTGGTGATACTTCATCTCCTCCTTCTCCAGTGTCGGTCTTTACTCCAGAGCAGCATAAACAAATTTTAGATCTTCTTGGCCAAGGTTCTGGGGTGCAGGCTTCTGCACACATGGCAGGTACTTCTTTTGGTCCTTCTTCTAATGATTGGATCCTTGATACGGGTGCCACTAATCACATGACATTTGATCTTGGGCGTTTGCATTCTCCAGTTGCTTGTGCTTCTCCTTCCTTTGTTCAGTTGCCAAATGGTAAAACCACTTCAATTGCTCATATTGGTTCTTGTTCCCTTTCATCTTCTCTTTTTTTATCCAATGTATTGCATGTTCCTGACTTTCATTTTAACCTTTTGTCTGTTTCTCAACTCACTAAAGACCTCAATTGTTGTGTTCTTTTATATCCTCACTTTTGTCTTTTACAGGACCTTTGCAATGGACGGATGAAGGGGATTAGTAGAGTCAAAGGAAATCTTTACACGTTCTATTCCTCTCCACCTGCCTTGCCTTCTACTTCACCTCAACAATTATTGTTTGTTTCTTCAGAGTCATGTTTTTCTTCTAGTTCTTTACCCAATTCTAGTGTACTGTGGCATGCTCGACTTGGTCATTCCTCTTTAACTACTATGAATAAGTTGTCTCAGCTGGATTGTAATTTTTCTCATTGTGATCATGTTAAACACTGTGGCATTTGTCCCTTAGCAAAGCAGTCTCGTTTACCTTTTCCCATTAGTGTTTCACATGAAGATAAGCCTTTCTCTCTTTTGCACATTGATCTCTGGGGTGCCTATCGTGTGTCTACACACAGTGGCCATCGATACTTTTTTACTATTGTGGATGATTGTACTCGCATGACATGGGTTTATCTTCTTCGCCTTAAGAGTGATGCCATTGTCATTCTTAAGGATTTTGTTACTTATGTTGCCAATCATTTTTCTTCCTCTATTAAAACAATTAGAAGTGATAATGGCTCGGAATTTTTTAACAGTGCTGGTCATGATTTTTTTACTTCTCAAGGCATTGTTCATCAACGTTCTTGCGTGCACACCCCACAACAAAATGGGGTGGCAGAACGTAAACATAAACACCTTCTAAATGTTGCGCGAGCACTTAAATTTCAATCTTATGTTCCTATCAAATTTTGGGGTGAGTGTGTGTTAACAGCCTGTTATTTGATCAACCGCTTACCTACTTCTATTCTAGGGTGGAAATCACCATTTGAAATGCTTTATAACCGTGTTCCCAATCTGTCTCATCTTCGTGTTTTTGGTTGCCTTTGCTTTGCCACAGTGCTTAACAATCATGATAAGTTTACACCTAAGGCAACTTCTGCTGTATTCATGGGCTATTCCCTTCTTCAGAAGGGCTATATTCTCTTTAATATTACATCCAAAACATTCTTCATTAGTCGTGATGTTGTCTTTCATGAAAATATATTTCCATTCCAATCTAGTAATTCTTCTTCTCCATTATTTCCTCTTTCTTCTTTGCAATCTGTTGATCATGAATTTCTTCATATCCCAGTCATTTCAGTTATTGAGACCTCCATTCCACCGTTTACCTCTCCAACACCTATTCCTCCAGTTGTGGCTTCTTCATCTTCCCCTAATACTTCTACTATTCCTCCTAATGACACTTCACCCTTGCCTGACATGCCTTCAGTTGACCCTGTTGTACCTTCACCTTCCCATGTTACATCCTTTTCATCTGTTGATCAATCTTCTGTTGTTCAATCTCTTCCTTTGCGTAAGTCAGCTAGGGTCACTAAACCTCCCACCTGGTTATCTGATTTTGTTTGTCCTGCCAATCCTTCATCATCCACTTCATTGCTCACAGGTTCGTACCCTATTTCTTGTTGCATTGGTTATAATCACTTACCATCTACTACTCGTCAGTTTGCTATCTATTTATCCTCTATTGTTGAACCTCATTCCTATCGAATGGTAATTACTGATCCTCGGTGGGTGGAAGCCATGCAACTTGAGATTCAAGCGCTTGAGGCTAATGGCACGTGGGCTGTGGTTGACTTACCTCCTGGCAGGAAAGCGATTGGCTGCAAGTGGGTGTATAGGGTGAAATACAATTCAGATGGTTCGATTGAATGCTTTAAAGCTCGTTTGGTTGCTAAGGGTTACAACCAACGTGAAGGGATTGATTTTCATGACACCTTCTCTCCCGTCGCGAAGCAGGTGACTGTGCGCACTATTATCTCGTTGGCTGCCATTTATAACTGGCCCTTGCTTCAGATGGACGTCTTCAACGCTTTCTTACAGGGTGACCTGCATGAGGAGGTTTATATGACCTTACCCGAGGGTTTTCGCAGCCAGGGGGAGTGTTCACCTCGAGTTTGCAGGCTGCTCAAGTCATTGTATGGTTTAAAGCAGGCTTCTCGTCAGTGGAACTTGAAGTTGACAGAGGCTCTTGTTGCAAATGGTTATTCACAAAGCCTGCATGATTACTCGTTGTTTACTAAAGTCAAGGGTGCCAAAATTGTGACAATGCTCATATATGTAGATGATCTTCTTCTCACTGGAAATGATGAAGGGATGATTAAGGAACTCAAGGAGATATTGCACTGCAATTTCAAGATGAAAGATCTTGGAACTCTTAAATATTTCCTTGGCATTGAGGTGGTACGTTCCAAGGAAGGTATCATATTGCATCAAAGGAAATACGCTCTTGAGTTGATAGTTGATTCAGGCCTAGGGGGAGCACGTTGCACATCAACACCGTTGGATCAAAATGTCAAATAGACTGCAGCAGGTATTGACAATGGTGTTTGTGATAATTCTATGGAAGAATTATTAGAAGATGTGTCAGTGTACCAAAGATTAATAGGAAGATTACTCTATTTGACACATACACGTCCAGACATCATTTTTGTTGTTCAATGTTTGAGTCAGTTTATGCAAGCACCTAAGAAGATTCACTATGAGGGAGCTCTGCGTATTGTTAGATATGTTAGACAGCATCCAGGCCAAGGAATTTTTTTATCTGCTAGCTCTAACCCTGTAATAACTGCATATTGTGACTTAGATTGGGCTAGTTGTCCAATAACTCGTCGTTCTGTATCTGGTTTCTGTGTCAAGTTGAGAGACTCCTTGATCTGCTGGAAATTAAAGAAGCAAAGCACGGTCTCTCGGTCTTCAGCAGAAGCTGAATATAGATGCATGGCTACTACAGTTGCTGAACTTGTCTGGTTGAAAGGCCTAATAGAAGAACTGGGGGTCAAGCACGATGCACCAGCAACATTGTTTTGTGACAGTCAGGCAACTTTGCAGATTGCTGCCAATCCAGTTTTCCATGAGCGGACGAAGCACATAAAAATCGACTGCCATTTTGTGCGTGAAAAAATACATAAAGGAATTGTTCAAACATTCCATATTTCCTCCAATGAGCAGCAGACAGATATTTTCACGAAGAGCTTAGGAGTTGCCCAACACAACTACCTTATAAGCAAGTTGGGGATGAAAGACATATATCATCCTCCAACTTGAGGGGGAGTGTTAAGAGAACAGTTTAGAAGGTGGTTAGCTGTGTGGTTAGTTGCATGGGTTGTTAACAGATTAGTTAGTAAATAACTAATTAGTTAGAATGATAGCTGGCTAATTATTTTGTATATATATGATGTACTTACTTAGGTTTCAATATATGAGAAAATCCTTCAATTCTCTCCGAAACAGATAGTTTCTTCATTCTTTATCAAACAAAGCCATAAATTTTAGGGATCTTTTCTTTAGTTATATTAAAATAATTTGAATATTTTTCATTTTGATTAACAATTAATCCGGTCTTAAAATTTTAATAGACCTAAAGTTAAATGTTAGTTGGGTTTTTGACATTTTAATGAGTGTAGACTTATATATATATATATATATATATATATATATATATATATATATATATTATCAAATATTTAATAATTTCTATTAATTAGCCCATTACATATATATTATCAAATATTTAATAATTTCTATTAATTAGCCCATTTTTTAATTGAATTAACCAGTAATTGAAATTTTGGGGGAAAATTACCTGTTAACCGAACAAATATTATAATTTATTAGAACAAAAAGTATTAATCAATGTCAACACTATGGGTGGGAATTGTCGGGTACCCGATTTATTCGGGTACCTCAATATTTGGCCCGTGTTTCGGCCCATCTCATCTGGGTACCCGCATATTTTTTTAATTCTATAATTTAAAAAAGAAAATCACATATTAAACACAAAAATATTTTTAAAAAAATTTAAACTTAAAACTTAAAAGTATATAATACAAACATAAAAAGAATTTAGGGATCTAAATTTAGTTTTAGAGTAAAAATATTAAGAAACTTAAAATAAAAATATAATTAAAAATATTAAATATATATATATATATTAAATATTATCGGGTCGGGTACTCGGTAACTTAAAAATCCCGGCCCGGGTACCGGGAAAATTTTCGGGTCGGGTAACCGGCTCAGTCGGCTAATATTTTTTAGAAAATTACCCGGTATTTTTAAGTTCAGGTCGTCGGGTCAGATCAATCGGGTTGGGTATTTTTGCCCACCCCTAGTCAATATACAACAAATGCATTGCATGGCTTGCTATCCAAGTGAATCTAACTCTATATATGCATCCAACATGGGAATGGAAATCTAACCCATTCTTCACCAAATATATACCAAACATATGAAGCTTCCAAGCTTTCTTCATCAACTTTGATGTTTATCCGAGGTAAACCGGGCTCGGTTCTTGCCCTTGCAAGCCTAGGTTTCAGGGCAACACCTCCTCTCTCGATTCTCTAAAACATAAAAAACGAACTCCTCCACATTTTAATATCCACTAATCAACTTGCCCTCCAATCTCTTGCTGTTGTTTACTTGATCATTGCCCTTACATGCATACTTACGAGTCTGGCTTTGCGCTCTGAACTTGATTGGACACCGGAGTATGAACAAGAATGTGAATTCGCGAGTGAACCTCTCTCAGTTGCCTGGTGGAGTTGATTGTTCGGGTTCTCTTCCGTGCACGGTTCTTAAAGAACACTTAAGAGACATACTCATATCTAACACTCTCACCCGAGTTTGAGTAGCATAGCACATGCTACTCAGGTGCACCCTTGACACCGTGGCCTAATTGACCATGTGCACCCTTTCCCCAGGTGTAAACCTTAGCATTTGAACAACGAACAGCTACATGACAAGAACCACATGCCATCTCTTCAATTCGGCTGTTTTTGATATTGCCCTTGACACAAGTGGGAAGCTTGAGACTTCCAGAGCTTCCAAGGTTTTCACGACCATCATTCCCCATGGAATAGACTTTCCCTGTGTCAGTTAGACTTTCCCTGTGGTAATAATTAATCACCATATCTGCTTTGATATGCTTTTTTCACATATAATTTCACATATAAGACTGAGGTATCTACGCCTTCATGATATGTTGATGTTGCCCAGCGGAATGATGGTGAAGAAGAATTACAGAGATGAATCATTGAATTACAGGTTGGTAATTAAAAAACTATCAGTTCTGAAACACAATTCGGCATATTGTTAGCATTCAGACACTATAACAAAACAAGTTTTTGGCGGCGCTTTTTTAATCTTATAGTGGCGTTTTCAAGCGCCGCTAAAAACACTCCCGACACTAGATGAAGCACCGCGAGAAGTGCCACGGAATCGAGCGCCGCAACAGTTAGCAACGTTTGTGAACAAAAAACGCCGCAAAAAGTTCATCATCTATAGCGGCGTTTGATATTTAAAACGCCGCAATAGCCTAACTTTTAGCGGCGTTTTATTTTTCAAATGCCGCTATATATGAGTGATATATAGTGATACTTTTATTGACAAATGCCGCAATAGCCTTATAGTGGTGTTTTGCTTCTAAAATGCTGCAATAGATTCACTTCTAACGACGATTTATTTCTCAAACGCCGCTATATGTTAGTGATATTTAGTGACGCTTTTATTAATAAACGCCGCATTAGCCTAACTTTTAGTGCCGTTTTATTTTTCAAATGCCGCTAAGCTTGATTCTAAGGGAAGTAAATTTATAATAAAATTTAATTTTTCCATGTTTCTACTTCGTCAAAAATTTAAATTACAAATACAAAATATTTGTTAAATAAAATATTTATTTCATCCCAAAAAATATTGTGACAATTAACTTAAAATATTTGTTAAGCAAAATATTTATTTCATTACAAAAAGTACATTTTGTCACAATTTAATCCCCTCCACATATTTCATTCCTAACCCTAAACCTTGATCCACTACCTCTCAGTCACCATTACTGCCGACCACCGTCCCGAATTCCTATACAAAAAAAGTTAAATACGAGAAGTTAAATACAAAGCATACGAATGTATTCGGGAGCATAAAACTACATATTGTACCTTCTCTGTGAGTCTTAGTATCATAGTTTCAACTGCAGCAACATCGACAGATGATTTATATGTTGCCTCAAGAGTACATATTGCAACATCAGTATCCATGTTCACAGATGAGAATTCCCCATTGTCATCCTTTTACAATGTAGCAGTTTATATATGAGTATTTCACACAAAAGTAGCAACTTTAAAGACTTGAAGCCACTATTTATTGTAAAATGCAAAACTATATAAGCAGTTCATATTAGCAATGCTAATCTAACGATTTACATAATGAATTTTCTCAAATTTGATGACCTTAGGGAGTAGCAACAGGGGATTTATTTTAACAACATGCCTTCTTATTTTCTGCAGAAAGCGAGTTCTTTGCAAATCTGGGTGGAAGAACAAGCTTCGATAGGCATGTTCGAGCATTATTTCGGGCTTATTAATCGTATATTTTTTGTAAACATTCAGTTTGGGTTCGTAGTACTGGAACGCGTCTTTCATTTGACACCAATTTAGTCCAGTTCGGTCCGTTCTAAACCTAGTAAAATTCAAGTCGAAAACGGTATAGTAGCTTGTTTTGTGAATGTATGAAAGTATAAGATGGCCTCATAGGCTCTTTCTGCAAGAACGGCAAGCCGAAAAAAAAATTTAAAACGAATAAGACTTAGTTAATACGAGGGCTTGAGCGATTAGGACACTTGTTCTTTGCGTGTCCAGGATTTTTACATATACTGCAATGTTTCTTTTGTCCGGTTTTTTCTCTATGTTCGACCAGATCCTCGGCATAGTAAATTCGTGTCGATCGTGGACGTCCCTTTTCTCTTATTAGTGCTGGATCTGGGCGTATGGTCGGTTCAGTATCAACGACATAAGGATCAATTTCATTTCTGATGGGAGGGAACTCTTTTTCGTAAACCTTGAATATCGTTTCGAGTAAGTATACCGGATCAAGCAGTCTCATGTAGTTAATATGTTTGTTTGAACAAGCAACAATGGCGTGTGGGCACAGGTATTTGAATGTTTGGAATACTCCGCAGTCGCAGGTTCTTTTCCTAAGATCTACCACGTACGCGTTGTGCTGTATGCCTTTCAACGGTCTGGAAAATTCTGAAACACGGAACAAATGTCCTTCTCGCGAGAAGAGAGTTGAAGTCATCTCATTTGAACGACGCACTTCAATTTGCATTTTTTCACGAAAGTCTGGGTAGACTTTGTGGCCACCTGCCATGTACTCAGTTGCTTGCCTTCCCAAGGTTGCAAATAGGATAGCCAAACGATAGTAGGTCACTTTAACAACAGAAGTGATAGGCAAATGCCACACTCCCTTGAGTGCTGAGTTGACCGCCTCAGTCAAGTTCGTTGTCATGTGACCATATCATTTACCCTCGTCATATGATCTAAGCCATTTTCCCTCGAGATTTTGTCAAGGTAGTCTGAGCCATTTTTATTTTCGGCTCTCAATTCTTGGAACAGGTCCTCTACCTCCTGTACGTAATGCGAGTTGCCTAGGGAATGACAGTTGAATAGTTAGGGGTGAACAATACATGCAAAGATATCATAAATGAAAATGACCTAAAAGACGTACCCATTCGAAGCATAAGAGCACGTTCATCATGGTTCTTGAACTGCTGCAAGTAGTTCGCCGCAATGTGTCGCAAGCAGTAACGGTGGTAAATGTACGGAGGCTCCCAAGAATCACCCAAACGTTCTATTACCCACAAGATCGCTGTGCCTCTATCGGAAATAAGACATATCCCATCGTCCCTTGCCCGTAATATAGGAGAAAGAACATATTTCCGTAGGTTCTTAAGGAAGAACACCCAAGACTCGAGATCTTCCTTTTGGATAATTGTGAATGCTATAGGCACGGTTTTCCGATTGCCGTCTTATGCAACCGCCAGAAGTAGGACATGTGTATATTTCTCGTACAACCATGTATCGTCGATTTGAACCATCGTTTTGCAGTGCTTGAATGCATTAATGCATTGGGGGAATATCCAAAATAGCTGGTGGAACTGACAAGCACCTCGAACGACATGATCATTTTCGTATGCCGGAACCGTATGAAGTTCGACAACCGTTCTGGGTATGTGTTTCTGCATCAGGTTTAGCCACGAGCGCAACTCATTGTAAGATTCCTCTCATTGGCCAAACAGTTTTTCTACGACTCGGTTCTTTGCATACCATGCTTTATGGTAATCAGGATAGTAGAGGTGGACCTGTTGAGCTGTAGCCTGACAGACGCGAACCGTGACACGGGGATTTGCTTTTACTAGTGGCATGAAGGTGTTGTAGAGGACGTGCACATCGAGGTTCTTGTGATCCTGACTTACGCTAGTAACGGTGCATGTATGGGGCCCTTCCAGTTTTGTGATTCTCTACAGGCCGCCTGCCTTCTTCAATTGAGATACACGAATTTTCCACTTATATCCTTAATTCTTCTTGTGGACGCACACCGCCTTGTAGAAACTCGCTTGTGTTTTCTCCACATTCGTCGTAACAGCGCGACGAATGTTGTACTGCTTAATTGCGGCCATCGCCATTTCTTTTGTAAGGAACGTCATCCCAATGGTCAGTTCACCATCAGCACGGTTGTTTCTGCCGTCAATTGTTTGGTATTGGTATTGTGAGAATTCTGGAACGTCCAACGCATCCATATCAACCGTCGTGAAGTGGGATGGTGGCTGGTAATAAGAAATAGGTGCGGCCGATACTGGAACGTTGCTTGTTTTTGGGTGTTCTTCGTTGCCTTCCAACTCATCCATATCAATTGTTGGAATGATCACGTCTTCTGGTTCTTCATAGAAGGGCCCTTGCTCATCACCTTCAGGTCCGGGTTCCCTAAGTAGTTCTTCGTCAGAATTATCTCGAACCGGTATAGTTCAGCGTCGTCGATCGTTACCCTTTCAGGTGAGCAGGTTGGTCGTCGATCGCGAGACCGCTCATGAACCGTATTTCCAAGATCAAATTCGAGAGCACCAACACAAGAATGTCTCCCCATAGATGGTTGAACGTACTCCGTGTTAGGGACATATGCTGAGTATCGTCCATATGAGGAATCATCGAAGGGGTTGAATGCTTCATGATCGGACCTTATGTGGGATGATGACGCTGCCTCCCCCCATAGTATACTAACTATACGGATTGTACGTTGCATGTCTTGGCGCATCGAATTTATCGTTCGGGGGTTGGTTCAAGTCGAACCCGAAACTAGCTACGCACGAATGTCTTGGCACAGCAGACGACGATGCACCGAACTCGTTGTGTGGACTGTATGTAGTTAGCAGGTTGAAATCATTTCGTAAACTGGCCATCGGGCTATCAACATTGGCACTCAAATCAAAGTCAAAGTTCGCCCGTCTCCATGTTGGGATTTCGATAGCAAGATTAGAATCAGAAAACGATGCATACAACTCTAGGGAACCGCCTAATGAATACTCCAAGTGGGTTGACAGCATCAGCTCCACATCACCGTTGTTCGCAATGCAGCATACGGAGTACGTTAACAGATCTATAGAGATCGGCAGACGATACTTCAAGTCGGACAAATTTTGGTTTTGGCCATGCGGGACATTGCTCTCCAATTCCTTAATCAACTTAATGTAGGATAATCTCCTCGGAATCTTCAGTGTTACAATATTCGATGACTGAAAAATGACTTTGAGTGAGGCATCGGCGATTATCTCGCCATCGTAGTATACTAGAGCAGCAATACCTCCTCGTCTCGACATTTTTTCCAGCAATTGAAAGACTTGTTTTGTGAATGCTATACAATATCAGTTTTGCATTCTGCTTCATATAAGAGAACAAAGTGACTTCTGGTATCTTATTCATCCGAAAAATCCCGGAGAATCTCGCGTTTGCAGACATGTCAGGGAACTCGCTTTCTGCAGAAAGCGAGATTCTATGAGATTCGATGATCTCGCGTTTCACAGAACGTGAGTTCTTTTGGATGTCGCGTTCTACAGAACGCGAGTTCCTTATCGAGTCAGGCACAGACAAAGCTGGACTGACACGTCTGAAAAGGTAAATAATAATTGTACTATGCACAATGATATATCAAACCGAATTGAATACATGTTTGAATAAGTGAGGCAATGAGAGGTGGAACCATTAACGTACAGAATGCCGACGTCGTTAGAACCATTAACGTACTCATTATTCCACATTATGGACGACACTGATGTGGAAATGATGGTGGAATCTCATCATCAGTTTTGTTCAGGGTGGGCCCTTGAGCTTGAGCTTTATGTAATGTTTTCTGATCATAGTGATGTTATCTGAGTCAGAAATAATATGTAAATCGTGTCATGTAAAACGCAACCTCGAAAATTGCATCCTATAATATGCGACTTCTTTGAATAATGTCGAAAAATGCATCCTATAAAACGTGGTTTCTATCTCCGCAGGAAAAATCGCGTCCTCTAAAACGCGACTTTGACAAATTATTTGGACATTGTTCAACCCTATAAATGTTAAGCCGGAGTTCCAAAATTTTTACAAACTCAAACAACATTTTTACACTACTCAAATAATTTCTTTGACAAATTATGGCGCGCTTTTCTGCTACTATTTTCTTTTGTGGAACCTACTTCTACACTTCTTTCAATGAGAAAATCACAAGAGGTGAATTGTTTGAGTTGATTTCAACAAGAGTTAATGAGTCTAAAAGCTCCAAAATTTCTGCGTTGTGTGCCAAAGTTTCAGTCAATCAGCCCAGCCCAGAAGAACACTGCATGCTAACACTATCCAATCAGAAAGATATGCGCAAGATGTTCCAGGCATACAAACGTGCAGGGAGTACGAACATCGAGCTTAGTGTAAACTTTGATACAGGCTCCAGTTCTTCAACATTACTTAATCTTGAAGATGAGGACGCGGTATTTACACAAAATTATAGGAGACAGCAGGAGAAGGAACAAACAATTGAGGAACTAAACTTAACTTCTGACATAAGTACCAACTACGAGGGCAGCGAAAATGATCCGTTCTCGTAGATTTAAGTATGCTTAGTAATTTAATGCTTGTGTACTTCTTTCAATTAACAATGTTGTACTACTTTTGTAATAATATAATTATCGCAAATTTTATTTTCTACATTTGAATCGCTTCGAGTTTCAAACAATTAACAATCACAAAATATGCAATTAACAAACACAGATAAGCATTGAAACACGTAAAATATTACATGTGAATGTGTAATATGTAAATTAAATTTTTATTTTTCGTATGTTAAAAATAATTTTCACCAACACGATACAAATGTCACCAACACTGGTGTTCTTCCACGATACAAATGTCACCAACACCATTACATGCGGGGGTCTTAGCATAGCTTCGAAAACACCAAAAATGGTAAAAGCTTTGACCCGCATTATCAAATGTAATCGGCACGCGCAACCGGAGAAAAGCCTAGAGAAGACACCTCAAGTTGCACCCGGCATGATTTCGCACGTGCCATCGATCCACTATGAGCCACTGCATCATCTTCTTGATTAAGAAAATGTACCCTTACACTGGCTCGCCATGTTATGTTATCTTGTACAGAAACAACAAAAGTTACCTGATATTGTGATTTGTCGATCATGTTACACAAACACAAACGATACATTGCAACACATCTTCTACCCAACAAATTTTTTAATCATTCAAATACTCAAACTTTGCAAATCAATACAAGTGCAAATATTCAGCGACGTTCGAGTATAAATAGCTCAAAGTCATCGAATCTCAAGGCAAATCGTGTTCTGCAAAGAACGACTTTGGCAGGAATCGGATTCCTGACGTGTCAGTAACCTCGCGTTTTATGAACCGCGGGTTTCTAAAAACCTCGCATTTTAGAGAACGTGCGTTCGCCACATCATCACTATTTTCTGGTTCTATAAATACCCAGTTGATCAAGGAAGGGAAGCAACACTCAGTCAGGAAAAAATTGCCTTCTCAAATTGAGTGTGTGAAGTTTTAGATTGTAACTAATACTAGCAACAAATCACGTATCGGGAAAATTTATTCCCAAACTAATTTCCCTGATATTGTGATTTGTCGTTGCATATATATATGTTCAGCAGATGTTAACTATTCCGACATACCCTAATCCTTTCAATTGTAAAAAATAAATATTTAAATCCGATTTTAAATGGAATATATCATTTGAAATTAATTATATTATTCAAATGTATTAATAAATATACTATACTAACAATACCATATCACAATGTATTATATTATATTATTCAAATGTATTATTATACTATACTAATAAATAAATAAGTATAGTATAATACATATACATATAATGATATAATGATTTTATTATTATAAGTATGTATTAATAAAATAAATAAGTATGTATTAATTAATAAATATAGCCATTATTATAATGATTTTATTATTATTTATTAATATATATTATATTTTATAGGCTAAATTTAAAAATCCAATGACCTCGCGTCCTACGAAGAGCAAGTTCTTCGAAAACTTGCGCTCTGCAAAACGTGAGGTCCTCTCTGCCTGTTCAGTGTACGCACCTGTTGCGATGCCGCGTCTCTTCAATGAAACTCACATTCTGTGTAAAGCGAGTTCTTTAGGATATCGCGTTTCGTAGAAAGCGAGGTCTCTTTAATATCGCTTCAAAGGGGGCGCGATTTCTTCTATAAATAGTCGGTCCCTACCCCACACACATATCACAAAGCGAGTTCTATTTCATCTTCTAGTCTAATATTTTTCATACTCCATACAAATAGAAGGTTTATTGCGACTAGACCAGCAACACGTGTTCGACTACTGGAGGGCAACTAATGAGGTAATATTCTTTATATTTTTATTTTTTTCTTTTTACCTTATTTTATTTATGTAGTAATTTATTTATTTATTACTATTTTTTATTTATTATATATTGTTTTATTTTTTTCAAGCACTACAAACGCGCATTGACGTTATACGTCAATCGTATCACCGTCGCACCGGATCCAGAGATTATGCCGTTCATTGAGGAAGCTGGTTTTGATCACGTCACAAAACTCGTGGGCGGTACGAAGTTGAATCGTTCTCTGATTAACGCCTTAATTGAACGATGGAGGCCAGAGACGCACACTTTTCATTTTCTGTGTGGCGAGGCGACAATTACACTAGAAGATGTCTCATACCATCTTGGCTTGCCTACGGACGTCGATCTTATTACCGGTATAGCCGATGGTCACTGGCCAACCCTGTGTCAAGACCTGTTGGGAGCGGTGCCAAACACGTTCGGCGGTGGCAAAATCTACATTACTTTTTTGGACCAACAGTTTTCAGTCCTCCCCCGATGCGGATGACGAAACAAAATGGGTAAACATTTTTTTATTATATATTTCGGGTTTTTTTAATAATTAAAATATTATATATATATATATATCGTGCCTTTTTTTACTAAAATATTTTTATTATATATTTTCAAAGCGGTTTGCTCGTGCACACATACTACGCATTATTGGAGGGATTTTGATGCCTGGTAAATCCCGCAACAAAGTGCATGTCATGTGGCTGTATCATCTAATTAATTTTGCGAAATCAAGAGCAAAATGTTGGGGAGCAGCGGTCTTGGGCTTTCTGTTCAAGGAGCTTTGCAGAACCGTCGACTCTGACAGACAAGCAATCGGAGGGTGTCTTTTGCTCCTTCAGTCTTGGGCTTGGTTTCGTATGCCATTTTTAAGCCCACAACCTAGACAGCCCACCCCCTACATATTTTCACTTCTTCGGAGGTACTATTAAAATTATTTAATTGAATATATATTTTTAATAATTTCTTTAATGATTTATTTATTTTCCATTAATAATAGGTGGGCCGGTGCACTCACCCACCAGGGACTGCCAACCAATCAGCGAGACTACAGGCTTGTGATTGACAAGATGCGCCACGATATGGTAATCCGAAAATTTATTTATAGTTCTTAATATTATTTCTCTAATCAAATTTCATATAATTAACGTTCAAATAAAATTTTTCAGTTCGTGTGGACTCCGTTCGCTAGTCTTGCGATTCGCCAGATTACTCCGCCAGACATTGCGCAATCCTCTCACGTATGGTTGCTGCGAGTGCCACTCATCAACTACGAAATTATCGAGTGGCATCCTACAGACCGGGTTCTGCGACAATTTAGGTACATCCAAGGGGTTCCGCATCTACCACCTAATTTGGATGAATTACATCAGTTGAAGCGGCAGGAGAAGACAGAAATTCATTGGGGCCATCATCACGCTGACTGGGTCCAGCAATGGATGGACCGATATGCCAGTCGACCGCCCATCCTCGCACCCATTGTGGATTGGGCCATGTCCGTCACTTTCGACTATTTTCAGTGGTACCTCCATAATGGGAAGCCACATATACTTACTCCGGAGGAGCGCGAGCGAGAAATTGAGATGCCTCCCCAAAACCGCCCACGCCCTCAATGTCGACCTAGCCAAAGCCAGTCGAGGCAGCACGATCCAAGACCGCGAGCTCACACTGCAGGGGCATCATCTTCTGGAACATCGTTTCAAAATTTCACTGGTCCTTCCACGTTTCCGCAGATGAGGCCTCCACCCGAGTTCGGCTTCTCAAATGCCTATCGTCCCTCCATGCCGATGAGTGGTTCTCCGGTGATCGATGTTCCACCGTTGGCATCATAGTTCGATTACAGCATTGTCCAGCATACGTCGCCGGACAGCTTCTTCTCCACCCGCCCCGGGCCCAGTAGGAGTCCGCGTTTCGAGGACATCTTTGGAGCCGATGATGATGATGTTGTTGCTGCTGCTAATGATGATGATGAGAACGACCCTGGAGCCCATGACATTCGGAGAAATCCGCCACGGGATCGTCGTGCACCCCGCTACGGAACGGGTGAACATAGACATCATTAGGGCCTTTTTTATATTTAATTATGTTTATTTATATTTATGAAAGAAATTATTTTTTTTATTTTGTAATTACGCAATTTTAATTTTCTTTAGTAATTTTTTTATACTTTTTCTAATTTATATTTAATTTTGTTTTTTAATTACTGTTATTCGATTAAAGGCAAATTCATTAAAAAAAACTAGGATACTGTTTTCTAAGTGAATTTAGGTCGGTTTAGAATGGACGGAAATTGCCCATATTGGTGCCATATGAAAGAGAATTTCCAGTACTACGAACCCAAACTGAATGTTTACTAAAAATATTCCATTAATAAGCCCGAAATAATACTCGAACATGCCTATCGAAGCTTTTTCTTCCACCCAGATTTGCAAAGAACTCGCTTTCTGCAGAAAGCGAGTTCCCCGCGATAAATTCAGCCGCCTCTTGAAATTCTCGAGGAACTCGCGTTTGGCAGAACTCGAGTTTCCGTAAAGTTCGTTATTATGAAAAGTGTTGCCACGTATGCAGAACTCGCTTTCTACGTAACGCGAGTTCGTATCTCGCAACCCCCGAAACCCGAGTTATTCATACGTTGCAGATTTGGGGTCATTTTTTTATATAATAGTTGTGGGGCCATTTTTCTAGATAATTAATTAAAATGGGTCCAAGTAATCCTACATTGGTAGGATATTAATCTATGTAGTTATTTATACGTAAGCTCTACTTTTGTAAGTAAACATGTTCTGCTTTATTGTCTTGCTAGTTTGTAATGTAAATTCTTTTACTTTGACAGGTGTGGGCAATTGTATATCTTTAACAAATGAAACCACTCATTGTCCCCATTTTGAGTTATAAGCTCACTGGCCAACTTCGGCCCAAGCTATAAAAGTGAACTGAAATTTGATTACAAAGATCACCGTCAAATGAATGATCATTTTGATGGAGAGCTTCTCGAGCTTAAAACGGTACACGGTGTATGCGAGAAGTACGAGATGTTAATGTCGATTCAGCTGTAATGTTTGCTAATTTTGAATGCCAGTGACAATGAGTTCCGGCTGTTTTTAATAACGTTTTCTTCTGATTTTACATTCATTTGACGTTGATAAGTTCGTAAGTTCCTTCTTATTTTTCGTATTTTCGTTTCTTCTGAACTTACTAGGAATTTCCGTATTTTCATTTCTTCTGTTGTATTTGACCTTCCACATTTTGAAATCTTTCGATTTAGTCACCTCCTTGTAGATTTTGTTTATGTTGCATTTTGGTCTTTTATTAAGTTTATGCTTTCTTTAATTTGCTTTTCTCTCTCTCTCATTTGCTTAATCATCCATAATTTAGGTAATTTGTTTCTAATCTTTCTTTGTGTTTACATGTTATACGAATAGATTGGTGCTTTTGTTTTAATTTATTTAAATGTTTCTTTCGTTGTTTATTTATAATTTATTTTTTTTCTTATTAATTCTATATCTGTTCATTGTTTATATTTGGTATGTTGATTCATTTATTTGTGAATTTAAATTTTATTATTATTTTAATTAAATCTCATATTCCTTGCTTTTATATTTGATAAATGTTATATTTTTGTTATCTCTTATTTTTATTACTATATTTTGTAAGTTCGTAAGTTCCTTTTAATTTTTCGTATTTTCATTTCTTTTTTAAGAAATTAAGATAATTACATTTTTTTATATTTATTTTCTGATTTTACTTGGCATCTAGCATTTCATTGCTTTGCTGAAGGTCTGAGAGGTAGGGGTGTTCATTTCGGATATTCGATCCGATCCGAAAATTCGGATCACCTAAATAGCGATCCGTATCCGATCCGAAAAAACCGGATATCCGAATTTTCGGATCGGATACTCGGATATCCGAATATCCAAAATTTATGAATTTATTTGATTATTTTTTTAATTTGTAACGCCCGTGTTTTGGGGTTAGGAGTTAGTTGGGTTTGTGGTCCGAGTCGGTAAAATTAAATTAAAACACTTTGGTCATGACATGAGTTAATTGAAATTAAATAACAATGGGAGGGACCAAAGGGGTAAATTGACCCTAAAGAATTTAAAAGGAATATAACTTTAAAGAAAAGGCCATCATCTTCTCTCCCCCATTCCCCCTTCTGGAAAAGCTTTCAAACCCCCTAACACCCAAAGTTACTATTCCATTGAGTCTCACCTCCATTTCAAGACCATTTTGAAAGGTAAAATCATATTCTCACTCTCCTCTTCATCCCTTATCTATCTATGGTTCTAGATTTTAAAACTATGAGCTTTTGAAATGTTAGGGTTTTGATAAAGTTTGAGTTTTTATGAAGATTTCCTTTTTATTTCGAAATATGGAGTTGGGTTTTTGATTCTCCACATTAAAATGCTTAACATATGTTAAAATGGTTGGGTTTGGGTGAAAACCCGAAATGGGGTTTTAAGGCAATTTTAAAGGTGTCAAAAACTTGATTTTTGGTGGGTTTTAGGGTGGAATTGAAGGGCTGATGGTTTAGGTATGTTAGGAAGGTGATTTGGAGTCTTTTGGGTGTCATTTGGATGATTGAAAATGGAGTTTTCAGCTAGGTTTTAGGGGAGCTCGAAAATGGGTATTTTGGATTGGAATTCGGTTAAAGTTGGCTTGTGGTTATGAAGTGAGGTGATGATTGAGTTTTAGCATTGAATTGTGAAGTAATAAATGTGTTTTGTTTGGCTAGAAGCAAGAGGAAGCGTTGGAGAGGCATCGGGGTCGAATCCGGGCTTGTAGGAGATTTGCTTTGGTTGCTAAGGAAGGGTGGTGAGTGACTTTAAATGTGTTTTAAAGTTTGGTTCGAGTGTGTGAAGTGTGTGAGTTGAAATGTGCTTGGTAGGCCATTTCTATGTGAATTCATGTTGTTGATTTTAGCTATTGTTTTCCATTAAATGCTTTTGTGCTTTCCTATCTATGCTCTAGTGATATGTGGTTAATTTGTGCCTGTATACCATGATATGTATATGCGATGAGCATGAGATGTGGTTGATGGATGTGTGATGTGGTAAATGAAAATTGGCACTAATTAATTTACCGGGTGTAAATGATCGATCATTAGGATTAGTGTGCACACAAATTGAGTCAAAACGTACGTGGCCTTGATGGCGTTAAGTCATCAAGGAGGAGTACGGTGATGTAATATTCCACCGGAAGCTTTTATATATTCTACAGGATGATGAGTGGAATCCCATCCGTAGGGCATGTGGTGATGAGTGGAATCCCGCCCATGCAAGGTCCGGTGATGAGTGTAATCCCACCGAGGTAAAGTGAATGTTGAGGTTTAATCCGCACATCCGGGTAACTAATAGTGGCCAATTAAACTTGTTCATATAATTGTGATATATGATGTTGCTATATGATGTTGATATTGATGTTTGAGCTTAGTATGATGTAAGATGTCATATTATGCCACTTGAAAGACTAGCTAGGTCTACTTGTGAAATTATCTATGCATGTTAGAAATGAGCTTTAGGGAATACATGCTTGAACCCTGCATTGTTGATGTTTTCGGTTTTAGAGCATCCTCACTAAGCTTATAGCTTACGCTCTCAATGTTCAACAATGCAGATCATTAGCGTGGTGTTAGCTCGGAGCAAGGCAAGAAGGGCTTCCAAGTTTTATGGCTCAAGTACGGTTCATAATTTTGTAGTAGTTTAGCAATGTGGCAAGGGTGTTTTGTATGAGCTATGTATGACTCAATTATATGTTGGTGTTTTGGATTGACTATGGTTTGTAAAGCATGATATGCCATGATGAATGTTTGTGTGTGATGGCATGCTTTTAGGTGTTTAGGTTGCCTTGTTGGTAAATGCAAACCTCAAACATAATGACTTGTGGCTTTGACCCTTTTGAGCTTTCATGTATGACCACATATGCTAAATTTGCCCTTTCGGTTGATTGCCATGTATGGATGCTTTGCTAGTGGTTTTGGTTGCTTCCCCTGGTTGATGTATGTTGCTTAAATGTTTGTAAGTGCATAGGGGAGTCCAATAATGCATTTAGAGTCGTGTTTGAGGTCACCAAGTTGAAATTGGTGGAATTGCAGTGCAGGGCGTATCGATACGCCCAAGGGCCGTATCGATACGGCCTTGCCCAAAGGCCACAGTTTTAGCTGGGTGTATCGATACGGTCTCAAGTCTCTGGAATTCAGTAGGTGCCAGGCGTACCGATACCCTGGGGGTACCGATACCCTCCCAACTCACTGGAATTTTGAGAAATGGGGATGAGTAGGGCGTACCGATACGGGGTTTACGCGTATCGATACGATCCTACTTCGTTGACTAAGGAAGGTTGACCGAGGAGGGCATATCGATACGCTCGAGGGCTGTATCGATACGGTCTTCCCGGAGTTGACTATCTGGGTTGACCTGGTCAGGGCGTATCGATACCCTCTGTAGGTGTATCGATACAACCTGCTTAAAAAGAAAATGGGGTTGTTCAATTGCATGTCTCGTGAGTTTGTATCCGTGTTTGCTCGCTGCGTGTCCTACCACATAGGAGTAATAAAAGGCATCTAGAAAAGATAAGAAAAAAAATTTAGGGTTGCTAACCGAGGGGGAACCTTAACGGGTTTCGCTTCGGTTTTCCCCGTGTGGCCCACTCAGACCGGTCATCCGGCCAGACCGGGACGAGGGGGTTACATTTGTTGGTATCAGAGCCTGGGGTTACTGAGACCTCGGGCAGATAAGTGAGGTAAGCTTGTTATGTTAAGTGATTGTGTTGTTCAATGCATGCCTTGCCATGAATTTTTGATATTTGAGTGTTCGTATGATATTTTGAAGCATGAGTTATTGTGTCTGGTGTAGAGTGTGTGCCCATTGCTACTATTACTTAATTTAGAAAAAGGATTTTTGGAAAAATAAGTACTTGAGCACTATTGGACCCTTGCTTTGACTAACGTAATCCCTATTTGTTTGTTGTTGTAGTTATTACCTTGCTAGCTGTACCATGAGACCACGAGGGAGGCCTAGGATGGTTCGACCGGAACCACGGGCAGCGGCTCCAGGAGTTGAGCCAGTAGTGAGAGTTGAGGCTCAAGTAGGAGAGCCTGTGGTTGGAGTTGGAGCTCCTCCACCACCTCCACCACCACCACCTCCTCCACCCGGAGAGGGAGGCGAGGCCGGGGCCGAATGAGAGGGGCCTCAGGGAGGTCAAGGTGGCCAAGGACCGGCCGGGATTGACTTAGCTCCGTTGGTTCAGGCAATAGCCGGGGCATTTCAGGCTGCAGTAGCTGGGGGTCAGGCAGCACATCATCAGGGTGAGGGCGCTGGTTTGCCTTTAGAGAGACTTCGGGGCCTAGGGGCCGAAGAGTTTAGAGGTTCTACTCGGAGAGATCCGAGTTGTGGTTTGAGAAGATTGTCTGTATCCTCACACAGATGGGATGTACTGGGGAGCGCAAGTTGGGGTGCGTTGAGTCTTTGCTTCAGGGTGATGCCTACACCTGGTGGGTCACCGTTACATCGGGTATGGATGAGGCCGAGGTTACTTGGGAGTTCTTCGAGTCAGCATTCCGTAAGAAGTATCTGGGTCCGCAATACCTCGATGAGAGGAAGAGGGAGTTTATGGCTTTGCTTCAGGGGAGTATGTCCGTGACAGACTATGAGATTCGATTTGTCAGATTGAGTCAGTATGCACCTGAGCTTGTTCCTATTGAGGTGGAACGTTGTAACCGTTTTCGTTATGGGCTGAGTGAAGAGATCAAGACGTATACGCTAGCTTCAGACTACACTGATTTTGATGTCTTAGTCTCGAGGGCCAAGGACTTGGAGCACAGTTTGAGCTTGACCAGGCGGTCTGGTAGTTCTAGTTCGGGTAAGAGGTCCAGTAACTTTGATAGAGGTGATGCCAAGAGGCATCGGGACAACAGGCCTCATTATGGTCATAAGTGTGGTGGCGGTAACCACGGTAGGGGCCAACAGGGCCAGAGAGCTGGGGGGAAGTTGCCCACATGTGCTACTTGTGGGAGGAACCACACCGGTGAGTGTTGGGGAAATTTCTATTCATGTTGGAGTTGTGGGGCTAGAGACCACATTAGACGTGACTGTCCACATTAGGTGGGACAGGCACCAGCTCAGGCTCCTGCTAGAGCCAACGACTTTCAGAGAGGCCGCGGGCGCGGTAGAGGTAACTTCCAGCCGAGGAGCGATGGTCAGAGGAACATAGCACATGTAGTTGCAGTTCAGCCGGAGGGCGGAGGTCAGGCCAGAGTTTACGCTCAGCGCGGGGATCAGCATGACACCGATGTGATCGCAGGTAACTTCTCGATACAGTCTTTGGGTTTGCTTTCTTTGATTGACTCTGGGTCTACACATTCCTACATATTGAGTGAGCATGCACAGTCTTTGAATTTGCCTTGTGAGATGTTAGAGGTAGGAGTTAGTGTTACTAGTTCCTTTGGGGACACGGTAGTAGTTAGGAAGATGTACTGAATGTGTCTGTTGATGGTTCAGGGACATGTGTTTCCAGTGGACATGATGGAGCTACCTTTCTATGGTTTTGATGTAATTCTGGGTATGGACTGGCTCACGGAGCATAGAGCTAGGATAGATTTTGAGACTAAGAGGTTTTCTTTGAGGCTCACAGATGACTATGAGATTGTAGTGGTAGGTGAGAACGTGAAGTTCTTGTCCAATGTGGTTTCAGTTTTAGAAGCTAAGAGGTTAGTTGAGTTGGGGTGTGAAGCATACTTGGCGTATGTGATGAACCCTAACATGAGTGAGGTTAGACCTCAGGACATCCGGACAGTATGTGACTTTCCTAGTGTGTTTCCGGAAGAGTTGCCAGGGCTACCACCGGACAAAGAGGTAGAGTTCACCATTGAGACTTATTCTGATTCAGCTCCTGTTTCGATTGCTCCGTATCGCATGGCACCGAAAGAATTGAAAGAGTTGAAGACTCAGTTGCAAGAATTGACAGATAGAGGTTTTATTCGGCCTAGTTCTTCACCCTGGGGTGCACCAGTTTTGTTTGTGAAGAAGAAAGATGGAAGCATGAGAATGTGTATAGATTACAGACAGTTAAATCAGTTGACAGTGAAGAATAAATACCCGTTGCCTAGAATTGATGACTTGTTCGATCAGTTGAGAGGAGCATCGGTCTTCTCGAAGATTGATTTGAGATCGGGTTATTACCAGCTAAAGGTAAGAGAGGTTGATGTACCGAAGATGGCCTTTAGGACCAGGTATGGTCACTATGAGTTTTTAGTCATGCCTTTTGGGTTGACTAATGAACCGGCTGCTTTTATGGACATGATGAATAGGATTTTTCATCAGTATCTAGATCAGTTTGTAGTTGTGTTTATAGATGACATCTTGGTGTACTCGCGAACTGGAGAAGACCATGACCGACACTTGAGACTGGTTTTGAAGACTTTGCTAGATCATCAGTTGTATGCGAAGTTGAGCAAGTGTGAATTCTGGATCCGAGAGGTAGTCTTCTTAGGACATGTAGTGTCAGCCGATGGGATTAGAGTTGATCCGAAGAAGATTGAGGCCATTGTTGAATGGAAGCAACCGAAGTCTGTAACAGAGGTACGTAGCTTCCTAGGCTTAGCCGGATACTATAGGAGATTTGTAGAAGGTTTCTCTAAGCTAGCCGCTCCATTGACACAATTGCTTCAGAAGAGTGTACAGTTTGAGTGGACAGGTGCAAGACAGAGAGCCTTTGAGAAATTAAAAGAAGCTTTGACCCAAGCACCGATCTTGATTCAGCCTGAGTCCGGGAAGGACTATGTAGTTTACAGTGATGCATCTTATGTAGGGCTAGGATGTGTTCTCATGCAAGACAAGAGGGTAGTGGCTTATGCCTCAAGACAGTTGAAGACCCACGAGCGCAACTATCTGACCCACGACATAGAGTTAGCTGCAGTTGTGTTTACTCTGAAGATTTGGAGGCACTATTTGTACGGTGAGAAATGCACAGTGTACACCGATCATAAGAGTTTGAAGTACATTATGACTCAGCGAGATCTGAATCTCAGACAGCATAGATGGTTAGAGTTGCTAAAAGACTATGATCTTACCATCGAGTACCATCCGGGTAAGGCCAATGTAGTGGCCGATGCATTGAGTAGGAAGATAGCCGTGGACTTGAGAGCCATGTTTGCTAGATTGAGCTTGTCCGAAGATGGTGGCTTGATAGCCGAGCTTCAGGTTAGACCTACTCTAGGTCAGTTGATTAGAGAGAAACAGCTCTTAGATAGATCTTTGGCACCTCACGTGCAAGATATAGCCGAGGGTAGATCTTCAGACTACAGTTTCAATACCGATGGGGTTTTGTGTTTCAAGGATAGAATAGTTGTGCTAGAGGACAGTGACTTGAGACGTACGATCTTGACTGAAGCCCACAGTAGTCTGTTTGCTATGCATCCAGGAAGTACGAAGATGTACCGCGATTTGAAGAATGAGTACTTTTGGGTTGGCTTGAAGAGGGATGTAGCCGACTTTGTGAGTAAGTGCTTAGTGTGTCAAAGAGTGAAGGCGGAACATCAGGTTCCCTCAGGTTTGTTACAGCCGTTGAGGATTCTGGAATGGAAATGGGAAAACATCACCATGGATTTTGTTTCGGGTTTGCCTTTGACTCCTTCGAAGAAGAACTCAGTTTGGGTGATAGTAGATCGTTTTACGAAGTGTGCTCACTTCTTGGCAGTTAACACTACTTACACCCTTGATAGATTGGCCGATTTGTACATTGGTGAGATTGTTAGATTGCATGGTGTACCGAAGTCCATTGTGTCAGATAGAGATCATCGGTTTACTTCTCGATTTTGGGAGTGTCTGCATATAGCTTTGGGTACCCGTTTGAACTTCAGCATGTCTTATCATCCTCAGTCAGATGGTCAGTTAGAGAGGGTCATTCAGATTTTAGAGGATATGTTGCGTTGTTGCATCATTGACTTTCAGGGTACGTGGGAGAAGCACTTGCCTCTAGTAGAGTTTGCTTACAATAATAGCTTTCAGTCGAGCATTCAGATGGCTCCGTATGAGGCCTTGTATGGCCGAAAGTGTAGGACTCCAGTTTGTTGGGCCGAAGTGGGACAGAAATTGCTACCTATGCCGGATTTGCTCAAGGGGACAACTGACAAGGTAAAACTGATTTGTGATCGTTTGAAAGCTGCTTCGGATAGGCAGAAGTCCTATGCCGATTTGAAGAGGAAGGAAGTTGAGTTCTCAGTGGGTGAGAGAGTATTCTTGAAGGTGTCACCGTGGAAGAAGGTGATGAGATTTGGCCGAAAGGGGAAGTTGAGTCCGAGGTATATAGGACCATATGAGATTGTGAAGAGGGTTGGTCCAGTTGCTTATCAGTTGCGTTTGCCATCCGAGCTAGAGAAGATACACGATGTGTTTCATGTTTCGATGTTTCGTAAGTATAGGTCTGATCTATCGCATGTTATGCCCGTAGAAGAGATTGAATTGAATTCGGATTTGACATATGAGGAAGAGCCAGTTGAGATCTTAGCTTCTGACAGTAAGGTGTTGAGGGGTAGATCGATTGAGTTAGTAAAGGTGCGGTGGCAACGTCGAGGTGTGGACGAGGCCACTTGGGAGAGGAAGGAGGATATGGAAAGGCAGTTTTCGTATCTCTTTCAGTCAGGTAATTTCGGGGACGAAATTCCTTAAGTGGGAGAGAGTTGTAACGCCCGTGTTTTGGGGTTAGGAGTTAGTTGGGTTTGTGGTCTGAGTCGGTAAAATTAAATTAAAACACTTTGGTCATGACATGAGTTAATTGAAATTAAATAACAATGGGAGGGACCAAAGGGGTAAATTGACCCTAAAGAATTTAAAAGGAAGATAACTTTAAAGTAAAAGCCATCATCTTCTCTCCCCCATTCCCCCTTCAACGTTGGAAAAGCTTTCAAACCCCCTAACACCCAAAGTTACTATTCCATTGAGTCTCACCTCCATTTCAAGACCATTTTGAAAGGTAAAATCATATTCTCACTCTCCTCTTCATCCCTTATCTATCTATAGTTCTAGATTTTAAAACTATGAGCTTTTGAAATGTTAGGGTTTTGATAAAGTTTGAGTTTTTATGAAGATTTCCTTTTTATTTCGAAATATGGAGTTGGGTTTTTGATTCTCCACATTAAAATGCTTAACATATGTTAAAATGGTTGGGTTTGGGTGAAAACCCGAAATGGGGTTTTAAGGCAATTTTAAAGGTGTCAAAAACTTGATTTTTGGTGGGTTTTAGGGTGGAATTGAAGGGCTGATGGTTTAGGTATGTTAGGAAGGTGATTTGGAGTCTTTTGGGTGTCATTTGGATGATTGAAAATGGAGTTTTCAGCTAGGTTTTAGAGGAGCTCGAAAATGGGTATTTTGGATTGGAATTCGGTTAAAGTTGGCTTGTGGTTATGAAGTGAGATGATGATTGAGTTTTAGCATTGAATTGTGAAGTAATGAATGTGTTTTGTTTGGCTAGAAGCAAGAGGAAGCGTTGGAGAGGCATCGGGATCGAATCCGGGCTTGTAGGAGATTTGCTTTGGTTGCTAAGGAAGGGTGGTGAGTGACTTTAAATGTGTTTTAAAGTTTGGTTCGAGTGTGTGAAGTGTGTGAGTTGAAATGTGCTTGGTAGGCCATTTCTATGTGAATTCATGTTGTTGATTTTAGCTATTGTTTTCCATTAAATGCTTTTGTGCTTGCCTATCTATGCTCTAGTGATATGTGGTTAATTTGTGCCTGTATACCATGATATGTATATGCGATGAGCATGAGATGTGGTTGATGGATGTGTGATGTGGTAAATGAAAATTGGCACTAATTAATTTACCGGGTGTAAATGATCGATCATTAGGATTAGTGTGCACACAAATTGAGTCAAAACGTACGTGGCCTTGATGGCGTTAAGTCATCAAGGAGGAGTACGGTGATGTAATATTCCACCGGAAGCTTTTATATATTCTACAGGATGATGAGTGGAATCCCATCCGTAGGGCATGTGGTGATGAGTGGAATCCCGCCCATGCAAGGTCCGGTGATGAGTGTAATCCTACCGAGGTAAAGTGAATGTTGAGGTTTAATCCGCACATCCGGGTAACTAATAGTGGCCAGTTAAACTTGTTCATATAATTGTGATATATGATGTTGCTATATGATGTTGATATTGATGTTTGAGCTTAGTGTGATGTAAGATGTCATATTATGCCACTTGAAAGACTAGCTAGGTCTACTTGTGAAATTATCTATGCATGTTAGAAATGAGCTTTAGGGAATACATGCTTGAACCCTGCATTGTTGATGTTTTCGGTTTTAGAGCATCCTCACTAAGCTTATAGCTTACGCTCTCAATGTTCAACAATGCAGATCATTAGCGTGGTGTTAGCTCAGAGCAAGGCAAGAAGGGCTTCCAAGTTTTGTGGCTCAAGTACGGTTCATAATTTTGTAGTAGTTTAGCAATGTAGCAAGGGTGTTTTGTATGAGCTATGTATGACTCAATTATATGTTGGTGTTTTGGATTGACTATGGTTTCTAAAGCATGATATGCCATGATGAATGTTTGTGTGTGATGGCATGCTTTTAGGTGTTTAGGTTGCCTTGTTGGTAAATGCAAACCTCAAACGTAATGACTTGTGGCTTTGACCCTTTTGAGCTTTCATGTATGACCATATATGCTAAATTTGCCCTTTCGGTTGATTGCCATGTATGGATGCTTTGCTAGTGGTTTTGGTTGCTTCCCCTGGTTGATGTATGTTGCTTAAATGTTTGTAAGTGCATAGGGGAGTCCAATAATGCATTTAGAGTCGTGTTTGAGGTCACCAAGTTGAAATTGGTGGAATTGCAGTGCAGGGCGTATCGATACGCCCAAGGGCCGTATCGATACGGCCTTGCCCAAAGGCCACAATTTTAGCTGGGCGTATCGATACACGGGGGTGTATCGATACGGTCCCAAGTCTCTGGAATTCAGTAGGTGCCAGGCGTACCGATACCCTAGGGGTACCGATACCCTCCCAACTCACTGGAATTTTGAGAAATGGGGATGAGTAGGGCGTATCGATACGGGGTTTACGCGTATCGATACGATCCTACTTCGTTGACTAAGGAAGGTTGACCGAGGAAGGCGTATCGATACGCTCGAGGGCTGTATCGATACGGTCTTCCCGGAGTTGACTATCTGGGTGGACCTGGTCAGGGCGTATCGATACCCTCTGTAGGTGTATCGATACAGCCTGCTTAAAAAGAAAATGGGGTTGTTCAATTGCATGTCTCGTGAGTTTGTATCCGTGTTTGCTCGCTGCGTGTCCTACCACATAGGAGTAATAAAAGGCATCTAGAAAAGATAAGAAAAAAAAATATAGGGTTGCTAACCGAGGGGGAACCTTAACGGGTTTTGCTTCGGTTTTCCCCGTGTGGCCCACTCAGACCGGTCATCCGGCCAGACCAGGACGAGGGGGTTACATAATTTAATGGTTATATCCATGAAAAATTTAGGTTTTCGAATATAAAAATTAATAAATTATTGAATATAACAATATTTGTATCCATGGAAATTTCAAATTTTCATATATAACAAGTAAAAATATCGAATATAATAAGATTTATACCTATAAAAAAATTGAATTTTCGGATATCGGATATCCGATCCGAATGTAAAACCACTATCCGTATACGATCCGAAATTTTCGGATATCCGATCCGAATTATCCGAAAAATAAAAAACGGATCGGATATCCGAGATTTCGGATCGGATCAACGGATAATCGGATCGGATCAATCGGATCGGATTTTTTTGAACACCCCTACTGAGAGGTACATATATTAATTTGATTAGAGCTTTCTCGCCTGATGTATTTTTTATCTGTATTCTTTTTTTTTCATTTTCTTTCTCTTTCTCTTTTTCTCTTGCTTGTATTCCGACTTGTTTTCTTTTTGTTTAATTTTTGTTTCGTCTGTTTTCAATAACGTTTGCTTTTCGATAAAGTTGATAGTTTTTAAATAGCAATCAATAATTTTTTTTCACGTAAAATGACTTGACTTAATTGTAGCGACTAATTTTTTGAAAAACACTTGTATAGGTGTATATGTATAGGTGTAGGGTGGAAGGTGTATTTTAGAAAATTTGAAATAAGGGTTAAAAAAGGAATTTTGGGAATTGAGGGGTGAAAATAGATTTTAGAAAGATATTTGAAAATAAGAGGATTCTTTTTTTAAAAAATAGATAAAAATAGGGGAGTTAAAAAAGGTTTTAAAAATAGAAGGAGTCGCCACCGGCCACTTTGAAATGGTAGATCGGACACCGAAAATAGAAACCAGAGATTCGAAAAGGGTTCGGGAGTCGGTTACACGCGAGGAAGGGTTAGCACCCTCGACGTGCCCAAAATTGGTACCTAAATTTTACCGCTTAATTAAAATCAAATTTTGTGAACCGAAGTGACAATTTTAACCGAGACTTGGTTATACACGCGAGTAAACTTCGAAGATCCTAATATTCGAGAACAAACGTCCGAACCACCACCACTACGACTGGTACTGGCCTCGTTCGTTTCCGAATAGAAGGACATCGCACTTATATTTTCGTAAAACAAAATTAATTTTAAAAACCTAAATGCATGAATATATGTATGAGCATCCGAAAGTATACCGAGAATAAATAAATAAATAAGGCGTAGACCGATGCGGATAAGCCGAAAAAAAACACAAGATAAAATAGGGCATAGAAAATCATAAACGTGAAATATTAAACCAAATGGTCATGATTAAAGACTGAAAATAAAAGCATAAATCTGGAAATGACCAGATTGAATAAAAGGAGACAATAATGATAATAAAATGCGAAAAATTAAATTACACCAGATATGGGACTTGATTTAAAAATAAAGTAAAATACGAAAAATTAAATGAATATCCGGAAGGGACCGGATCGAATAAAAATTAAAATATAAAAAAATATAAGCTGAAATTAAATGTTAGCAAACAAACCGGGCCATAAATAATACAGATCATACCCCGGTTCGGGTCACCGTAAGGCCGATAACAAAACATGATTGAACAATCAAAATTAAAATGCTTAAACATGAATCAAGATGCTGAAAAGAAACTATACAATATATATATATGATGCGTAACATATATAGATACAATATATAGGATGTAATAATATAATATAGGTACATAAACATATAATATATATGTGCAGATATAATGGGCTATAATATATACGCATACATCATATATAATATAATATATAACGCCTAAATAAATTGCAAATGAGAAGTAATAAAAAAGGGCTAAAATAAAGGAGACACGGCAACTACACTTCCATTCCCATTTTCAAGAAATAATAAAAAAGAAAATTAATGTTAAAATAATGGAAACACGGTAACTAAGGAAATATTTTTTAATATTAAAAAATATTTTTTACACGAAAATGGAATAAAATATAGAAGAAAAAAAAGGGGCAACTTTACACCTTTATTTCAGTTTTAGCAAAACTAAAAAAGGGAACAAATAAAACTATCCTAAAATCAAAACGTTTCACATTCATTCAAAATAAAAAGAGAAAAAATCAATTAACGCTAATAAAAAAAGGGAAATGACATCTGAAAGGTTGAAAAGGAAACCAAATAAAAAAGAAAATCAGTGACATTTCACTTCGTTTAAAACAACATAAAAAGAAGGGTTTTCTTTCTTTCTTAGGGCCTGTTTTTGGTTGCGTTTCGCAACCAAAAATCACTTTTTTAAGTGCTTTTAGTTAAAACATGTTGTTTTTGGTTACTTTTAAAACTAGCTTTTCCACCCAAACCAAGAAGCTGGATTTTATAGCTTCTTGGGTGGAAAAGCTAGTTTGAAAATAAAATTAATTTTTTACCCTTATTATTTAATTATAATTTATTGTTAAAATAATGTTTATGCATACATAATTGTAAAATAATATATATTTTATAATATTTATATTAAAAATAAAATTGTTTTATTTGTACTTTATTTTATATTTATTATTAATGTGTAAGTGATATGCCCGTATATAATCTAGAATGTAGTTTATATTTTCAAATTAAATTTTATAAAAAAATATTTTTTTATTATAATTGAAATTGATTTATTTCATAAATCATAACATTAATTAATTTGAATAATCACCCAAATTTACTTTTACTTTTCAATATCATGTCTAAAATAGACATTTTATCTCCTCAAAATCACTTTTTGACATCAATGACAAACACTAACCAGCTTTTCAAAACTACTTTTCAACAATTAGTTTGAAAATCACTTTTTTCACCGCACTTTTTAAAAGCAACCACAAACTAAGCCTTAGTCTCTTTCACTTGACAGAGCCAACATTAGGCACCGTTCATCGGCGGCGCCGCCTCCTCACCGGGAACCCCAAACGACGACCGAAAGGGCCGATGGTGAACCGGTCCGAACCCCCTAACCCAGCTTACAAACGAAAACCTCGAAACACCACCCCAAAAGTTTCAGATCTACCTCGAAAAAAGGATTTTAGAGAGGATGAAAGAACTCGAAAGGTATTTTCTCAATTTTTTCTTCTTCTTGTATTCATTTTTCTGAAAGGGATACAACGTTTTGGGGCTCTTTTTTTTTTTAATATTCGAATCCCCTCTCGAAAATTCTCTCTCGATTTTTATAACCGAAGTCACAGAAAAAATAAAAACAAAATTACAAGGATTTTTTGCTTTTGCTTCTGATCATTGTCGATGCCCTTTGTTGTTTGGTCTGGTTGACTTTCTCTTCCGTTTTTTGTTTTTGGTTCGTTTTTGGCATTCTGAAATCCTGCATTTGTGTCTTGCATGTTGGGTTTACCCGATCGGGAGTGCCGGGGCGTGCATGTGGCAGAGCGTCTGAACCGGCAGAGAGCTCTGGTGCGTGGGGCAGTCGTACGAGCGCGTGGGCGAGCGAGGAGCTTCTGGATCCTTCGGGCGTCGTTGTGAGTCGTTAGATTTCGGATGAAGGGATCTGGACCGTTGGATGGTCCCAGATCCGATGGTGTTGGGTCGTGCGGCGCTGGGTATCAGGAGTGCTTCGCTAGGGTTTCTGGTCCGGATAGGATCTGGATCGTTAGATTAACATCTCAGATCTAACGGTCCAGGATGGGCTGCGCATAAAAGATGTGTTAGGAATAGTTTGAATTAGGTTTGAGCCCTTATTGGGCTGTAATATTTTGGGCCGTGCTTAATTGTAAAGGGACATTTATTTAATAAATAATGGACTTGGGCTTTTATTTATCTATGTATTATTTTTTTATTATATATGGGCCGATTTAAACTATTGGATATCATGTATGTGTTTTTTCTTTTTAGATTTGTCATATCATTGCAACATATAATAATAATAATAATAATAATAATAATAATAATAATAATTTATAATATAATAATATAAATGTTTACGGGTTTTGTAACTTAATAATAACATAATGATAATACTGTAATAATATAATAATGTTTTGTTTTTTTTCTTCTTTTTAATTGAATAATAGTATATATATATATATATGTATCATTTTTTCTTCTTTTTCCTTTTTTTCTTTTTTTTAAATAATAATAAAAAGCTCATTTTATTAAGCCCAATCGTTAACATGAACTAAAGTGAGTTTAAGGCCCGGACAAAATTAGTGATTACATTAATATGATGTAAAAGACGTTTTTTCATTACAATCTACATCACAAAACGACAATGGTCACATGCTTACTTTTTTTTCCTGTTCGTGCGGCACTTATACACTCCATTTCTAATGACTAAGATAGCTTAAATAAGATTTAAGTGCAACTTAAGCAAGTATGATTTAATAAGTAAAGAAAAAACCTCAAGTATTGAATACTTGAAAAAAAGGAAAGAAATTTATTAACTTTGAGAATGTTTACAAGGTATTGAGATTCTTAAATTTTAGGAGTTACCTTATCAAATGGTAAGGTCACTAATTTATAGACTCCCCCTCCTCGATGGACGGTGGAGATTAATCTAATCATACGATTAATATTTAGCTTCTAGAGAAGTCTATACAACCTAGAACTTTCTACACAATCCTAGAATAGACTAGTCTTGGAGAATCTCTCACGCTTCTAGAGCATTCCAAAATATCCCATCGTATTCCATAACCTTCTGGATCCTTCCAGAATATTTCAAAACCTTCCAGAATGTTCTATAGCCTTTTAGAATATTTCAGACCCTTCCATGGTATTCTAGAACTTTCTATTGTGAATTAGATTCTTTTGTAGAATTTCAGAACTTCCTTTAATATTTAAAATTTTAACAATATACTCATTCTTTTAAGACAAGTCTAAAATTTAAACAGTAAATTTTTTATATGTAACACAATGTACTGAAAATTTAAAAACATAATGTAAAATAGCGGCATATTTAGGGCCTGTTTTTGGTTGCGTTTCGAACCAAAAATCACTTTTTTAAGTGCTTTTAGTTAAAACAGGTTGTTTTTGGTTGCTTTTAAAACTAGTTTTCCACCCAAACCAAGAAGCTGGATTTTATAGCTTCTTGGGTGGAAAAGCTAGTTTGAAAATAAAATTACTTTTTTACCCTTATTATTTAATTATAATTTATTGTTAAAATAATGTTTATGCATACATAATTGTAAAATAATATATATTTTATAATATTTATATTGAGAATAAAATTGTTTTATTTGTATTTTATTTTATATTTATTATTAATGTGTAAGTGGTATGTCCGTATATAATCTAGAATGTAATTTATATTTTTAAATTAAATTTTATAAAAAATATTTTTTATTATAATTGAAATTGATTTATTTCATAAATCATAACATTAATTAATTTGAACAATCACCCAAATTTACTTTTACTTTTCAATATTATGTCTAAAATAGACTTTTTATCTCATGAAAATCACTTTTTGACTTCAATGACAAATACTAACCAGTTTTTCAAAACTACTTTTCAACCGCTAGTTTGAAAATCACTTTTTTCACCACACTTTTTAAAAGCAACCACAAACTAAGCCTTACAAAACTAGAAAGATCAAACCGACAGTGTAAGAATATGTTAATAAAAGAACATTAAATAGGTTTACTTGCAGCCTTCGACGACTTAATATCTGCTTCTTAAGCATTTATCCTTGTCCTATGTCCTGCATTGAGCACGTAGTCTAGTACTATGTTGCTTCGACTCTTTCATTTTTCTTAAAGTGCTCATGTTTGACACTCGTAATATTCTCATTTGAGTCCAAGTAATGGCTATTTTACACCAAAAATTCATTTTAATTAATTATCTAGAAAAATAGTCCCCACAGACTACATTTAAAAAAATGACCCCCAAATCTGCCACGTATGAAGAACTTGCGTTTCGGGGGTCGCGAGATACGAAGTCGCGCTATGTAAAAAGCGAGTTTCGCATACGTGACAACACTTTTCAGAATAACGAACTTTACAGAAACTTGCGTTCTTCCAAACGCGAGTTCCCTGAAAATTTCAAGAGGCGGCTGGATTTATCGCGTGGAACTCGCTTTCTGCAGAAAGCGAATTCTTTGCAAATCTGGGTGGAAGAACAAGCTTCGATAGGCATCTTCGAGCATTGTTTCGGGCTTATTAATTGTATGTTTTTAGTAAACATTCAGTTTGGGTTCGTAGTACTAGAACGTGTCTTTCATTTGACACCAATTTAGCCCAGTTCGGTCCGTTCTAAACCTAGTAAATTTCGCGTCGAAAACGGTATCGTAGCTTGTTTTGTGAATGTATGAAAGTATAAGATGGCCTCATAGGCTCTTTCTGCAAGAACGGCAAGCCGGAAAAAAAGAATTTTTAAAACGAATAAGACTTAGTTAACACGAGGGCCCGAGCGATTATGACACTTGTTATTTGTGTGTCCAGGATTTTTACATATACTACAATGTTTCTTTTGTCCGGTTTTTTCTCTATGTTCGACCAAATCCTCGGCACAGTAAATTCGTGTCGATCATGGACGTCTCTTTTCTCTTATTAGTGATGGATCTGGGCGTATGGTCGGTTTAGTATCAACGACATAAGGATCAATTTCATTTCCAACGGGAGGGAACTCTTTTTCGTAAACCTTGAATACCGTTTCGAGTAAGTATACCGTTTCGGATGTGTGAACTTAATATCTGTTTCTTAAGCATTTACCCTTGTCCTATGTCTTGCATTGAGCACGTAGTCAGGTACTATGTTGCTTCGACTATTTCATTTTTCTTAAAGTGCTCATGTTTGACACTCGTAACATTCTCACTTGAGTCCAAGTAACCCTACATTGGTAGGAAATTAATCTATGTAGCTATTTATACGTATACCTCTACTTTTGTAAGTAAACATGTTCTGCTTCATTGTCTTGCTAGTTTGTAATGTAAATTCTTTTGCTTTGACAGGTGGGCAATTGCATATCTTGCACAAATGAAACCACTCATTGTCCCCATTTTGAGTGAAGGAGAGTGAAATTCTTCACACAAAATCGATCCCGAGGCTAACTGTATATCGATTGCGGGATTAGGCTCTGAGAATTTAGTTGTCCTGTAACATGTCTTCTCAGGATGAAAATCGTCTACCTCTTAATTATGCCTCATTGGTTCCTCCACTTTAAAATATCGGGTTTAAGGTTTAGGGTTGAGGCTTAGGGTTAGGGTGTAGAGAATTAGAGGTAGGGTGTATTTTTTAGGGTTTAGGATATAAAAATTAGGGTTAGGGCTTAGAATTTAATTTTTAGGTTTTTTTTAGTAAGAGACATATAAGAAGGCATAGTTATGGGGCAGGAGATTTTTACTCGTCTTCTCATGTTTTTCTCTCTAAGTAATCTTTACTCAAAGTTTTTGTAGAACTAATATTTTGATATAATAATTGAAAAATGTTTTGGACTAATTTGAAAAGAATTTAAAATTTTGTCTTAAGTCCAAACAACTTGAATTTATGTTTGGGGGTTTTAAAAGGTTTTTGGCAAAGCTTTTTCATGATTTAAAACAGCCAAACTTGCATTTTCAAGCTACCCGTACCGATACGGTCCAACCCGCATCGATACCTTTTTGCCCAATTTGGTCACTGCCAAAACCCGTATCGAAACAGACTTGGCCGTTTCGATACGGATCGGGATCGTTTCGATACGCCTGGTAAGCATACCGATTCCCATTTAACAACCCCAACGGCTATTTTCCCAACGGTCATTTAAAAGTGAAACCGTACCGATATGCCCTCAAGCGTATCGATACGCCTAGGCTGGCAAGAGCCCAACGGCTAGTTTCTGATGAAGGCCGTACCGATACGGGTCCAAGCGTATCGATACGGAAGGCTGCAAAACAGCATTAATGAAGGGAAATAAAGTCCTCAACGGCTCCAAATCATCCCCAACGGCTAGTAACGGCTATAAACTCATCAAGGAGTATAAAAGGGACCTCCAAGCATCAAGTAAAGGCTAATGCTCATATTGTCAAACATCAAATGATCAAATATTGTCTTATTGCTTAAATTGTCATTTATTGTATAGACAAACACTAGTGAGCCAAAATTGTCATATTTGCTCAAGTGTTTTAAGTTTTGGGTGAGTGCTCAATTGTGCAAACAAACACCTATTAGAGGGTTTTAAGTTTGCTTTCATTGCCTCTTTGTAAGAGAGGGTTTCAATCAAGGCTTTGGTAGAAAGCTTGATTGTGTATAAGGGTTACCTCCTAAGCCTAGAAAAGGGGAAGAACAATTAGTGGAATTGTTTGGAAATCCTTAGTGGGGAGCTAAGGTAGTGGATGTAGACCTTGGTTAGAAGGTTGAACCACTATAAATCATTGTGTCTATCTTTATTTTAGCTTCCACAACCCTTCCACCCAAAAATCCACCTCTCCACCACTTGGTGAGCATAATCGGTTGAACGAATCGAGCCCCACACAACTCAACAGTTTTGAACTTTTGAATCGGTATTATGTCAGGCACTTCATTATTTGTTTGATTTTCATAAAGATTAGTGTTGTTTCCATCAGACATTATGCAGTTTTTGATGAAATAATTATCCAAATAAGATTACATTTTTTTCCAATTATCATAGTTTTTATAATTTTGAACAATTAATCATGAATGAAAACGAAACTGAATTAAATTTAAGATTTAAATAAAATCCGGAATTTCAAAATTGTATAGTTACAAAGGATGTTATAAATGGTTTAAAGACAAATGAGGCTTAAATTACTTGAAAATTTACAAAGTTGTAAATATAGCTCACTCAACAACCACTTTGCCTTGTTACACGGACTCTTCATTTTTTTGAGTTTCTCGAATACCTCGACACATTACGGCATGCACATCTACCAAATATATGAAAACAAACTTAAAAGAAGAAGAAGAATTGAACATGTCCTTATTAGATGTATTGCTTACTTCTAGCATTCACTCCAAGTCTGTGTAACTTAACTTCACACAAGAAAAATTACGAAGAAAAGCCAAATAAAAAGTTTTCAAACATATAGGACCAAAGGAGTAAAGTTGAAAACAAATTCCATCCATTCAAACAAAACAAAGGGTGAGCTTGTGGGTCCAATGTTACAAAATATGATACGTCCAACGAAAAACATATAAGACTGATATATTTACGTCTTCATGATATGTTGATGTTGCCCGGCGAGATGATGGTGAAAAAGAATTATAGAGATGAATCATTGAATTACAGGTTGGTAATTAGAAAACTATCAACTCTTAAATACTTTAGGTGCCTAAAGTTTTTTTTGTAATAATAAGTATTAAATGTTAAAATTTTAAGTGCTTTCCGTCACTAATCGTTTTAAAAAACTTGTTACCCATTTTTTTTTTGAAAATGGTACCAACTGAGTTCTTTATTAGAATAAAAACAAAAAAACACATGTACGCAAAGGGGACACACGTGTCTGAGAAAACCAACAGACACGGTAAACCAAAGAGAACACCAAACTAAACGAAAATGCAAAAAAAAAAGAAAAACAATCGTCCAAAAAGCTAAAGAACACATCTACACAAAAGGGAAACTGAAGAAGCAAGCTCAGATGATCTGATTCCCTCGATTAATCAACATGGAATGCTTGTTGGAGTCTGAATCGAGGAGAAATTAGGCTTTGCCATAAAAGCCCTAACAGAAATCACACGCCTACGGTGGATCTAGCCATCGACGGTCTGCCTCCGCCGCCGACTGAACTGATGGCGGTGCCTCTTCTATTCAGAAACTATCCACAGCAGTCGGTCGTCCTTCGCGAGCTATTGCATGTGCTGTCGAGTTCCCTTGGCGGCCAGTGAACGAGAAACGACAGCTCCTAAATTTACCGAAGATTTCTTTCGCATCACCGATGAGGAGTCGAATCGACGACAGGTCAGTAGTTTCGTCATTCAATTTCTTGATTACTGATTTCGAATCCCCTTCAACAATAATCACTGAACATCCAATGTCTTCTGCAAAGCACAATCCATGTATCACCGCAAGGGCTTCCGCTTCAAAGGCAGAAGCAATGTTGAGATTGATTCGGTAAGCTGCTCCAATAATCTGCCCTTCGAAATCTCTAATTACAATCCCTGATACAGATTTAGCTTCACTCGATAAAAAACATGCATCAACATTAACCTTCATTTGTGATGCATGAGGAGGTAACCAGTGTATGTTGACACGAACATTTAGATGTGTGAGCCCAGTAGCATTCGAACAAAATTCAGCAACATAACCTCTGATGAAATTCACTACTTCAATAGCTGACTGGGTAACACCCTCATTCACTAACGTATTCCTTGCAAACCATATAGCCCATAATGCAATAATAATTTATGTTTGTCTATGATCTGTATATTTAGTTAACATCCATAGTAGCCAATCATGAAATTGATACTGCGATACCTGATTAGGCCAATAATAGCCAAGCGTCTGCCATACTTGTACATTAAATCCACATATAAAACTAGCATGAGCATTATCTTCCTCCTGATTTTGACATCGTGGGCATTTGGGTGACTGATTGACATGCTTAATATATAGGTTCTGCATAGTTGGAATATAATTCCAAATAAATTTCCAAACTAAGATCTTAGCTTTAGATGGGCATGATGCATTCCATATCAATCTGTACATAGATGACAGATTATTATCTAATACTCCCCTTGAAATAAGCATTTTATATGCACTTCGAACTGAGTATTGTCCCGAAAGCTCTCCAACCCAGTATACTTTGTCTATGAGATGAACAGTAGGAAGCCTTATAGACAAGATAGCAGCAGCATCTTCAATAAAAAAACTTGAAGAAATTAGTTTTTCATTCCACTGCATGTAGTAGAGATTAGATCCGAGACTCTAGATAAACCTTGAATGTTTGGAGAAGATACCTTCCTCTGTGGATATCCTGGCAGCTAAAAGTCATTTCATATATTAATGGAATTACCACACCCAACTGACCACTTACAACCCTTCTCCAAAAGTCCCCGAGAACACCATATGCTCTTCCAAATATTTTTTGAAAGGTTATGTTCTTCCAAATATAAGAAGGATTAGATCTCAAAGATGCATGCATGGAGTCTTGACTAAGGAAATACTTCGATCTTAGTAATCTTGCTACCAAAGAACTTGGATTCTGAACAATCCTCCAGCCTTGCTTTGCCAAAAGTGCAATATTAAATTTGCACATGTCTCGAAAGCTTAAACCACCTTCCTCCTTTACTTCACACAAATTCTCCCAAGTACACCAATGTATTCCCCTTTTGTCACTCGATTTTTGCCACCAGAATCGAGCAAAAATTACTTCTAATTCCTTGCAAAAACTCTTCGAAAATAAGAAACACGACATTGCAAATACAGGAATCGATTGTAAGACTGCCTTTATAAATACCTCCTTACCTCCCATAGACAAAGGTTGAACATTCCAACTCTGAACTTTCTGTCGACATCGATCGTTAAGATACGCAAGAGATAGTTTCTTGTTACGTCCTACAATTGATGGTAAGCCAATATATTTCTCTGGATTCCCTTGGATTGTGACACCAAGGATCCTACAAACATCTTGTCGATTACTATCAATAACATTAGAGCTGAAGAATAAACTAAATTTGTCAAAATTAACCAACTGTCTAGAACAATGTGAATAAGTAGTCAATACATTCTGTAAACACATCGCCCCTTGTGATGCCGCCTCCCCAAACACTATACTATCATCTGCAAATAACAAGTGAGAGATAAAAAGTGCTCTCCGATTGATGCGAATTCCCACCATTGAATGTTGTTGGGAAGCAGTTCGCAATAATGCATACAGTCCCTCACTACAAATAAAAAAAAGATAAAGGTTGATTGGGTCCCCTTGTCGAATTCCTCGTCTCGGCTGAAAATTCCGACCAATGCAATCATTTGCTATTAGAGAATAGGACATTGAAGTAATGCATCGCATCAAATTCTCAATCCACTTTCCTGCAAAACTCATTTTTTGTAGCATTTGTTCCAAGAAACTTCACTCCACCCTATCATAAGCTTTACTCATATCTAATTTTAGAGCAAAAGTTCCCTGACGGTCAACCCTTTTATTCTTCAAGGAATGAAGAATTTCGTATGTCAAAATAATGTTGTCAGAAATTAATCGACCAGGAAGGAATGCACTTGTTACCCAATTAAAATAAGACACGTGATACTATTATTATTATTAATTTTTTTTAAATAAAAATAATATCTTAACCTAAATCTAATATTACTCAAAGGTACAACTTACTAATTACTGTAAACCTTCTCCATTTTTCCCTCGCTTTTCTCCTTCCCACTATGATAAACAAAAGTCTGTTCCCATGGAAAATTTTCTGATTTGTTTTTGTTAGATTAAGATTTAGGTTTAATCGGTTCTGATCTTCACTATCTTTCGCCTGAAATTTTTTTCTCTCTTTTCTAACTCATTTTTATATTTTTTATTTATTTTCAGAGTGAACTCTAGACCATTAAAAGTATATTATTATATTTATGTGTTTCTGATTTTTTGGGAAATTGGTGATTGTTATATTATTAAATAAGAAAATGACAAATTATGTATATTTTTATATTTGTGCGTTTGCATATTTATTTTTGGGGTATGTTATTATATAAAATTGATAGAAATTAGGAGGAAAATGCAACAACGTCATTTAAAGTTTAGCTTTAGTCAATAGATGAATAGAACACTGTAAATTTCAGATTCAGAATATGCAAATTCTTTAGGAAAATAGAATATTCAGATTCTTCCATAAAAATATGTTCTTTGTTGACTTTAATTTATATTTGTAACTATTTGTATTCGAATTCAGTTAATTAAGGATGTTTGTTAGTTCAATTAATTCAACCACTGACTAAATCGAACTAAACAATCAAACTAAATTTTATACCAACCCAGCCGAACAAAATTCATTTAACTTGGTCGGTTTTTAAATTAACCGAATTTTGTTATAAATTTTAAGGGTCTTTTTTTTAGTTATATTAAAATAATTTGAATATTTTTTAATTTGATTAAAAATTAGTTCGGTCTTAAAATTTTACTGGACGTAAAGTTAAAAATTAGTTGGTCTCTTGGAATTTTAATGAGTGTAGTCTTAATATATATATATATATATATATATATATATATATTATCAAATATTTAATAATTTCTATTAATTAGCAATTTTTGAACTGAATGAACAGCTAATTGAAATTTAAAAAAAAATTAACCGTTAACCGACCAAATATTATAATTCGGTAGAAAAACAAGTATTAATCAATGTCAACAGAAGCATTGCATGGTTTGCTATCCAAGTGAATCTAACTCTGTATATGCATTCAACATGGGAATGGAAATCTAACATATTCTTCACCAAATATATATCAAACATATGAAGCTTCCAATCTTTCTTCGTCAACTTTGCATCATAAGGCAGCAGCTGCTGTTTATCCGAGGCTAACCGGACTCGGTTCTTGCCCTTGCAAGCCTAGGTTTCAGGGCAATACCTCCTCTCTCGCTCCTCCTCTAAAGCATAAAAAAACGAACTGATCAACATGTCCTCCAATCTCTTGCTGCTGTTTACTTGACCATGCCTTACATGCATACATACGAGTCTGGCTTTACGCTTTGAACTTGATTGGACACCGGAGTATGAACAAGAATGTGAACTCCGCGAGTGAACCTCTCTCAGTTGCCTGGTGGAGTTGATTGTTCGGGTGCTCTTCCGCCGTCGTTTTTATTCAACTGTCGAAGAATAGCATTAATCAAATCCAGTATAGTTGTTACATTGGATAAACATAAGGCCTAGAATACTAAATCAGAACATTTCTCCATCATAATTGTATTTCATTGTTCCATTTCTAACTACACCAAATGGTGACCTCCCTGCTTTTATTCGTTTAGCTCGTATATGTGCGTTTTCTCCTTGGAAACCTCTTCACATGAAGCACGCGGGTGGGGAATATATGCACAGTGTAAAACACAGTTCTGAGAAGGAAATAGTGCAAAAAGAGATCCACATCTCTATAAGAAGGCACTCGTGAGGTCTGTTCACGTGAGATTTCCGTGCACGGTTCTTAAAGAATGCTTAAGAGACTAATATCTGTGTCTGACACTTATATCCGAGACATACTCATATCTAACACTCTCACCCGAGTCTGAGTAGCATAGCTTTCTTCCCTATTTGACCAACTATGTGTTACAAGATATAAGAGAAGTTCAATCATATTCTTGAATGGGTTTGAGTATAAACTTATATTCAGGTTAAAGCTCATTTACCAGTAGAATAGCAGAAACTATTTTTTTCACCTGTTCTGTTAGGGATCTGATTACTTCCTTTGAAGCTTTGTTCTTTTCAGCTTCCTCACTTGCTGTAGCCATTGCCTCTTTCAATTGCCTCGATGTTTTTTCGAGTTTTGCTTCTAGGAGTTGTGATTTGGAAGTAAGATCCTCAACCTGAAAGCCATATTATTTCAATCAAAATCACTGCAGCTATAGTTGTATTGTATCCTTTCATGAAAATGGAAGAAAAGACATGCATTAGTGAAAATTCTTGGTTCATGTTGAATCAAATTTACATGCTTTCGGCTCACAGGAACATCTACAACCAATAAAGGGTGTCTATTGATTACAAGTAGTTAGATACCAAGGCTCAGTTTGTAAGATATTTAAGAAGTATAGAAACAACAATGATTCTAGAATGGGCTCTACACTCCTAAATTATCACTTATCAGAAATCCGAAAAGAAAAAGGAGAGCGATTTTAGAGTATTTGACAATAAATTACTTTATGGAATAAACTATAGAAATAGAAACCAAAGATAAAAGTGAAGGCCCCATATGTAAGTGAATGATAAATGAACAATATTAAGATACCTGAGTGGTAATAATTAATCACCATATCTGCTTTGATATGCTTTTTTCACGTATAATTTCACAGACATAAACAGATAAGTTGTAGTTCTAATCTTTATATAATTACCTGTGTTCTCAATAAACTTATCTCTTGGGTGAGGCTCTCAATTGTGTGCTTTGCGTCATCGAGAAGTAACTCTTGATTGGGAAGACCAGTAGGGATTGAAGCTCTTGCAGAAGAAAAAACTGGACTCGACTTCCTTGAGGGAGGTGATGATCCTCGAGAACCTGTTCTTAGACCAGAAGTTGATGATCTCATAGAATTTCCTAATAAACAGCTCGAGTCACACTGCGACTTAGATAATCTTCTACTATGTTTGCAATTTTGGCTCCTGGCCTGTCTGAATGAGTCAAAGGATGCAAGCCTGAATAATTTACCGAGAGATGTTCGGTTCGCAGAATCTTTGTCTGGCAACTCATTACCATTTTGATGTATGACTTCCCTCGAATTCTTGGTGAAGTCGGGAGTTGATTGAGACTCCTTTTTCCTATTTAATTTGGTAAAACAATCATCACAGACCCGACAAGGCTTGTGCTTCTTAGGAGCCAAAGCAGCTTTTAGAGATTTCTTACTGCTACAAAGTCTACAAAAGACTAACCCACAGTTGTAACAATTATGGCGCTTTCTGATGAAACTAAATGGAGTTCGACAACCTGAACAGCTAAAGTGATCAACACCAAGTGCCCAGTCATGAAGACAAATGGCAGCAGTGAAGTTTGAGCCACATACCACTCTCGTTACTTGTTTGTTTTTCAGAGCATCAACGAGTGTGGGAATGTTCCTGTCTTCCTTGTCACCGTGGCCTAATTGACCATGTGCACCCTTTCCCCAGGTGTAAACCTTAGCATTTGAACAACGAACAGCTACATGACAAGAACCACATGCTATCTCTTCAATTCGGCTGTTTTTGATATTGCCCTTGACACAAGTGGGAAGCTTGAGACTTCCAGAGCTTCCAAGGTTTTCACGACCATCATTCCCCATGGAATAGACTTTCCCTGTGTCAGTTAGAGCAACAGTAATACTGTGGCCACAAGCCACTTGAGAAAAGCTTGTACTGTCTGACAGTGCGACTAAAGAAGGAACTAATCTGGGTTCATTATCTCCATGTCCAAGCTGCCCTTTCGCCCCATCACCCCAGGTGAACAGCTTTCCAGATGAAAACTCACCGGATAGCTCAAGAAGCACTTCCGCAACTGCAGCAGTGTGCCAAACTCCACAAGATGCCCTCAGCGTTCGTAGTCCTCTAAGAGCCTCAACTTCTCTGGGTAAACTTGTGCTACTCCGGTCCCCATGGCCTAGAGCACCAAAAGTTCCATCGCCGAAGGTAAATAATTTACCCATTGACGTAACAGCAGCTGTATGCCAAGCTCCACAAGAGATGTATGACACATGCATACCTTGCATTTCACCTCTTACCTTTCTAGGAATCCACTTACTAACTTCAGTACCGTGCCCTAGAAGACCAAGATTGTGAGAACCGTCACCCCAGGTATAAAGGTCCCCTGAAAGTGTTACAGCACAAGTATGAAATTCCCCACAGGCAACTAATTCAATAGATGATCTACTAAGAGCACCTATGCGCTTCGGCTGAGAAACATCAGCTTCAACTCCATGGCCAAGCCTACCACCAGTTCCTTCACCCCAACTAAAGATCTTCCCCTGTTTTGTGACTAAAACAGCATGCTTATTCCCACACGAAATATTGCGAGCATCTAGAAGCACTGTTGATTTGAGAGCCTTGGGTGAAAGTGCATCTATTCTAGTAACAGTAGTTTGAGTTTTGTGACTACCACCAAGCAGTCCATTACCAGTTCCTTCCCCCCATATAAAAACACCACCTATTGCATTAAAATCTTCTAAAGAAGATTTCTGGCTGGATGTACTCGCTGCGCTCGATACACTACTTCTAAATGAATCAACAACAGAGTTTTCTAACCCGCCCAATGATAATGAACTTGCATGTTTAGCAACTGGCTCTGTGTGAGTTAAGCTATTTATTACAGAAGTGTATGATAAAACCTCGGAAAAAGCTTTTCCCAGTCTTCGATATGGAGAGCTCTCATGTGAGAGTGAAACAATTTGGGTATCTCTGGTATCCTACAATGAGCAAAGCATTGAAAGATTTAATAAAGAAAATAGAAAAATGAATAGATTTTCTGGCACTCTATGATGGGGAACCTTATAGATGTTGTCACTGCTTGCAGGTGACATGTTAGATAGAGAATTTCTTTGTGTACAGCTACATTGACTTTCTGTTGATGTATTATCACTAGTTGAATCGCTTTTTTGCCTGCGATTGTCACCTTCTGAAATTAAGACCCTAAGAGTAGTAAACCAGAGCTCAGCTTCATCCCTGTCCTTGCATATCTATTAACATTACCCATTAATTAGAGTTAACTTTTATATATTGGATTTCAGATTATGGTAGCAAATAAATTCAAGAGTTAACTTTTATATCTATTGTCAACAGGTCAAAAGCAATTCATACAATTGTTGTGTCAAAAGCAGAACAGAATACAAACCAAATCCAAGGATCTGTTGTTATAAATAAGAGAAAATGACTGTTGTTCTTTATCAGGCTGAGGGATACGCTGGAATCCCGCCTACAAAACAATGCAGAAAAGCTTGTCACTTTTGCATCCTGTTGAAACTTCTCTAATCTTTTCTTTTGGTTCCATAGACTGCTCTAGTCTAAGCAAATGAATTTCAAGAAGAAAAAGGCACACGGTTCAGATTACAATACTAGAAAATATATAGAAAAATAGGACCGCTAGATTTTAGAAGCTCCGAAACAGACAGTAGCTTCAATAGTCACACTGAGTAATGTCCGCAAATGGCTGGCATTAAAAACTATATTGACACACAGGTACAACATATTCGCGTTGTTAAAACTAGTTCTATATCCACTAAAAGCGAGCACATAAATAGTACAGCTCAACAGAAGAAGGCATTAAAAAATTCCTTCATGCAAAATGTGTAATTGGTTAGATGCTCCTAAAGTGTCAGTCAGTAGCTTCAATCGTCATTTTTTTGTGCATAAGTTTCGGAGATTTAAGAGTATATTTGAACTCCTTTTTGTTCAGCATGTGAATAAATACTATAACACTGTTAAGATTGGGTCTCTGTGCTAAAATTGAGCACCTAAAAGTTACAGATCACTGCAGAAAGCATTGAAAGATAGACTTACAGTACGCTGTCCAGATACAATCTTTGAAACTTGGCTTAGTCTGAGTTGTTTCTCTTGTTTGTCGCAGTACCAAATCAGTGATTTCTCATCCTGAAATGTATTTTTTTTTTTTAAAAGTGATCTTAAATCACTATAATCACTCTAACTGAACAATTCATAATTATGTGCTCGAGATGCCTTGGATTTGCACGGCTTGCTCAATGCACGTAGCAATATTTGCTTTATCAAAGACATAAAGGAGGAAAACCTAACAGATGGACAAATAAAACTGCTATGAACTATTGTTCTACATGTTCATTTTACAATCTCCTCACGTCTAACTTAACTCATATATTTAAATTTTGTGATTCATTTCTTATTGTATTAAGCTGCCTTTATAATAAAAATATAAGGAGTATTCTTTTGGAATGTTTCACAACTAAGTGTTCTCAGGGTAACATGATATTCAATGCAATTTCGGTATAGAAAACATCAAGCAAAGAGAATAACGAGTAATTCTTAGTATGATATTCAAGGCAACATACATTTGATAGTCGGAATGGACAAAATTTAGGCTTTCCCCAACGTCCATACTTCAGTAGATACATTCCTTTCTTAAGGGTTGAAATGGCCTGCAGAAAAGGTGCAAAAGTATAACATAAACCATGAAAAACAACCTTTCTCCCCCAACCCAAAAAGAGAGAGAGACAACCTTATTAAGCTAAAGAAAAAGAAGACAATAACATGTAATGAAGGTCATCAAAAGACTTATAACTCAGCCTATAACATCTATAATCTCATTCTTGGCAGAGAAAATGTTCTACATTAAAAGACTCCGGTCAATGCTAGCAAAGTTCATTACTCGGACCAAGTTGTGACATTAACATAGATTCATTTACCAAAAAAAAAAAACCATGAATTGGTAAAAGTACAGAGGGTGGAAAAAAGGAATACCTGTTCAAAATCACCATCAGAAAAATTCCTTCTGAACTCAGCCATTCACCTGAAGATACCAAGTCCAACCCTTGCATAGAACAACAACAAACTCCTAGAAAATATAGAAAGAATAATCCCCGTATCCGCCCCATATAAAACTTTTCCTTGAGTCTACAACCAGAATGCAGTTCATACTATTCCATTACGAGAAATCGTCAACCGCCGGTATCCTCATGACAAGGCCCTATCTCAAGAATTCTAAGTTAGACTACCATTTTCCAAAAGCATTGAAATAAATTGTAAATCCCCCTCCCCCCTCAAAATTCTAAACCAAAACCTACCAATTCTATTGGCCATACCTGCATTTTAAGCAATTACATAGAAAGAAACAAACAAATCTGATGAATTTTCATTAATTTTGATTCATACGAAATTAAGCATCCAAAATTCCTTCAAAATTCACTCGGTTAGCAGCATAAACTCTAAGATCGTTTCATCATTAAGCTTTAATAAAATCGAGAATTCAACAGGGGAAACAAATAGTTACCTGAATAAGGAACGAACATCGTCGAATCGGCATCGGAATTGGATTTAAATCTTAAACTTTTAAAATCAATTATCACAATCGAATCAAACGGCATCAACTGATTCGATTTCTTTCAATCCTTTTTCTTTTCTAAATCTATACACAATGAAAAATATGAGAATTGAAGGAAAGTGAATTAGCGCCAGCCTTTTTTTATTTTTTTTTTCTCTATATTTTATTTTCCCTCCTCCGAGTTTAACTGTTCAACTGCTTTTTGTATTTTATAAAGGTTGGTTATAAATACTACTATTTTAGGATTTTATTCAATAAAAATGTACTAAATTAATTATTAACTTAATTTCTTATATATCATATACTAATTTTAAACCAAAAGCTTGTCACTCGTTCCTAATAGCTGATTGCTCTCCGAGAAGTTTCGAGGGCCATGTATCTGTTGGGGTCGGATATCGAGCATGTCGTTTCCTGACAATGGTGTTCGGTTTAGCGGCAGGTTGTGTCGCCGGATCGAGCATTGGATAACTTTGGATGTCAGGCGCGGATACTTCAAGAAAAGCAAAGAATCCGAGCAACATAACATATATGCTGTTATGCAGAACAATTAGCTATCCGAAAAGGCTCGAAACTAAATAAACATTGATAACCTCAGACAACAGGAAAAATCATGTCAGGAACTGATGGACTACCTTGCTCCAAAATCTTTGAAACCGAGAACTAAGAGTTCAAGCTTAGCCACAACCTATGATACATGCATAAGAGAGGTGAAACTAATCGTTTATTTTAGAAGCGATTCTTTAAATTCGTCAGAATTTGTTGTTGATCTGTCATCGTATATCTTCAACCATCTTTTCACCAATCCAGCATTCTCTATCAACATTCGCACCAACATCATTATCCGCTTTCGCAAGTTCAACGTTCGCGTACGGGGTCGTGTCCGTATCAACCTACGTTACCGGAACTCGCCAAGTTGGGTGGGAGTATCGGATAAACTATACGTATCCAGCACACATACGATCAGATTTCTTACTCTTTCCTATGTATCTAGAGATCGAGTTCATATCCCAATACTCAAGTAATGAATTCAGACACAAACCAGGAAATTACAGAACAGAGAAGCAACTAAAGTTGGTTCCTAAGATGTTTCAAACACTGACCTGCCAACATATATCTTCTCTGCTGCATTTGTCTGCTCAACCAATGGAGCTGGAGTCTCGGAATCCATGTTTCATCAATAAGTTCGAAAACCACTAAAAATTTACCTGCAAAACACCAAGAAATTAACAAATTCAGAATCGCATCCATACATCTAAGGCTTAGTTTGTGGTTGCTTTTAAAAAGTGCGGTGAAAAAAGTGATTTTCAAACTAGCTGTTGAAAAGTAATTTTGAAAAGTTGGTTAGTGTTTGTCATTGAAGTCAAAAAGTGATTTTTATGAGATAAAAAGTCTATTTTAGACATAGTATTAAAAAGTAAAAGTAAATTTGTGTGATTGTTCAAATTAATTAATGTTATGATTTATGAAATAAATAAATTTCAATTATAATAAAAAAATTATTTTTTTATAAAATTTAATTTGAAAATATAAACTACATTCTATAATATATACGGACATACCACTTACACATTAATAATAAATATAAAATAAAGTACAAATAAAACAATTTTATTCTCAATATAAATATTATAAAATATATATTATTTTACAATTATGTATGCATAAACATTATTTTAACAATAAATTATAATTAAATAATAAGGGTAAAAAAGTAATTTATTTTCAAACTAGCTTTTCCACCCAAGAAGCTGTAAAATACAGCTTCTTGGTTTGGGTGGAAAAGTTAGTTTTAAAAGCAACCAAAAACAGCATGTTTTAACTGAAAGCACTTAAAAAGTGTTTTTTGGTTGCGAAACGCAACCAAAAACAGGCCCTAAAATACTGAAATTAACAAATAAGATTCAGACAAGAAAATGGTGACTTTGAAATCATAAAGCCATTCATCTCGACCCATCAAAACCCAGTTCAAGATCAAGTGTTAGAGACACAAAGATGGTGGAATAACCTTTGAAGAACTAAAAAGGGGAGATGTGGAACTGTGGAAGTGTGTGTTTGTAACACCCCCTTCCCGGCCTGGTAGAGAACCGGGTCGGAGAGCGCTACCGGAAACGAAGCGGAGATCGGAGACATAAATCTTTTAGTGACATAACATATTAGAGATCAGAACTTATTCCAAAGTTCAAAAATCATTTCGACATATTTTATTAATCTCTTTTAAGACTTAACACTTAACTTATTAACAACTTACTTGAATTGGGGTCAATTTTAAACTTTTTCAAACTCAAGGACTAATTTGTAATTTTTACAAATTAAAGGTCTTTATCTGAAATTCGTGAAAATATACTGAAAATAAACTTACTAGTTATTAGTCTGTAAAACCTCATTACTATCGGAGGTCATTTATCTACCTGATTAGACGATGCAATATTTAGTGACTATTTTGTAAAATATTCAAATCTATTTCTTTTTATTATCTTACTAAAATTATTTACAAATTTAAATGAGTCTAACAACTCACAAAAATCTTAAAGATCTTTCTAATCATTTTTTTAGATTATTACTCGTATCTATCATTACTATTATTCCAACATTTATTTAATAGGACTTTTCTAGATTACTAAAATAAAACCATATTATTAAATTATAAAATACAATTTATTCAAAAGTTGGTTCATATGCCACTTTACTAGGAGTTCATGAAAGATATCATACATATATGGTAGAGATGTGACTTGCAACTGCACCACACGATCAAAGGTTGGAAATCTATCAGGGTCCTGAAAATGCATGAGACACGTATGTTAGGCTTACATAGCCTAGTGAGGTAGTCATGATAGTGAATTAACAATAATATGAGTGTCGTGATTAAATATAAATTAATCTAACTCATTTGCATGCTTCTATAACAGTATAGGCATAACATGATCAGATATCCATATTACTGACATAACATAATATAATCATATATCTTATCATAAACATGTCATAGTATAACATATCGAACACATATTATATTGGTACCATTGGATACGCGGATTCCCTGTACACCTTATCATGAATGAGCCGTAGCCCTGAGCCGTAGCTCCATGTATCCCTTACACTTCCATCCTTTTATCTCCCACATATAGGCCGTAGCCCTGGACCGTAGTCCTCCCTTACATGGTGAGCTCGAATATTCCTATGGCATGCCAATTGTATCCAACGTCCATAAATACACATAATTTCACATAGTCCATGATTTTCAGATCATATCATATCAAATAGCAAGATGAGCCGTAGCTCCATATCAGATAGTATTTCATATTATTTTCATATACATGTAGCATATTATAATCATTTTTGAGCATATCCAAAAAATGCAGGGTACCTACCAGATACGGATAAATTCATAATTAATGCAACGGGAAGGCACCGAGCCTACCCCTGACACGACTATACTCACATATCAGAACATAAAAAAATATCGGAATGACACCGTGTCACCCGAGACAAATGCATCTACACTCACATATTAGAACATAAAAACAATGATCGGAATGACACCGCGTCACCCGAGACAAATGCATCCACACTCACCTTGACAGACCGGTGCTTTATTTTTATTTATTGAGCTTGAAGGTTGATCTGAATCGACCTCGTGTACTACGATAAAAATTAATTAAAATAATAAGACAGTATCGAATATATATATAAATATTAATCAAACTCGATACCGAAACTTAAACTAACTAGAGATTTGAGCTTACCCCGTCGTCGACAGAAATTCGATATTACTATATCGAAAATATCGAACTACCAATCAAACATTGGATCGTATCCTAATTTTTTTCTTCAAATTGCCGTATATTTTCAACACTTCCCTCCCCCTATTTATACTAAAACTTGGCCGGCAAACACCCTTTTTTTTTAAATAAAATAATAATAATAATTTTACTTACCCCATAAAATAATAATAAATTTTACTTACTACATAAAATAATAATAAATTTTTACTTACTCCATAAAATAATAATAATTTTTACTTACTACATAAAAAAATAATAAATTTTTACTTACTCCATAAAATAATAATAAACCGAATAAAAAAAATTTCGAACCTAATTTCTACTAGACCGGTTTTTGGGATGTGACAACTCACCCCCCCTTAGGAAAATTCGTCCTCGAATTTTTACCTGAATCGAACAGATGAGGATATTGCTTTTTCATCGTGTCCTCAGGTTCCCATGTTGCCTCTTCCCTCTTGTGATTTCTCCACAAAACTTTAACCAATGCAACATTTTTGTTTCTGAGTCTTTTGATTTCTCTATCCAGAATCTGAATTGGTTCCTCTTCGTAAGACAAGTCAGGATTTAGCTCTAATTCTTCCGGCTCTAAGATATGAGATGGATCGGATCTATACTTCCTGAGCATTGACACGTGGAAGACATTGTGGATTTTATCGAACTCGCTAGGAAGTGCAAGTCGATAAGCCACTGGGCCAATTCTTTCAGTAATTTCAAAAGGTCCAATGAAACGAGGACTAAGTTTTCCCCTCTTTCAGAAACGAAATACTTTCTTCCATGGAGAGACTTTAAGAAAGACTTTGTCTCCCACATTATGCTGAATGTCTCTTCGTTTCAGATCAGCGTAAGCTTTCTGCCTATCAAAAGCTTGTTTCAATCGAGAGTGGATGATTTGAACTTTCTCTTCTGTTTCTCTGAGCAGTTGTGGTCCCAACACCTTGTTTTCACCAAGTTCGGACCAACACAAAGGAGTTCTGCATTTTCTGCCATACAACGCTTCAAAAGGAGCCATCTGAATAGATGACTGATAGCTATTGTTGTAGGAAAATTCTACTAAGGGTAGGGATTTCTCCCAATTTTTCCCAAAATCAATAATGCAGGCTCGGAGCATATCTTCCAGAATCTACAAAGAAGATCGTAATTGATATAGGATACCTAGCTTATGTTTAAAGAAAGAAACTAACGAGGTTACCTGAATAACCCTTTCAGATTGGCCATCGGTTTGGGGATGGAATGCAGTACTGAGATGTACTCTAGTTCCCAATGCCTCCTGTAAGGTTCTCCAAAATCGGGATGCAAACCGTGGGTCTCGATCAGAAATTATTGATGTTGGAACTCCGTGCAAGCGTATAACTTCGCTGATATACAACTCTGCTAGCTTGGATAAGCTGAAGTCCTTTCTTACAGGAAGAAAGTGAGCTGACTTGGTAAATCGATCTACGATGACCCAGATTGCGTTGTTTTTCTTTGGAGTCGGAGGTAATCCGCTTACAAAATCCATAGTGATACGTTCTCACTTCCACTGTGGCAGTTCAATGGGTTGAAGAAGTCTCGTCGGTACTTTATGTTCGGCTTTAACCCGTTGACAAGTCAAACACCTTGCTACAAAATCTGTGATTTTACTTTTCATACCGGACCACCAGTAGATCTCTTTTAGATCCTTGTACATCTTAACAGCTCCGGGGTGAATAGAAAAAGGGCTAGCATGTGCTTCACGCAGGATCTGGTTCCGAAGATCATCATTGTTTGGAACACATATACGATTACGAAAGCATAACAAGCCGTCAGAATTTATGGCAAAATCAGGGTCCGGTTCATCCTTGATTCGGGCTAAAATAGGTTGCAACTCCTCATCATCTTCTTGAAGTGCTTTAATCAGGGACACAATGGTCGATTGTACCCTGAGCTCGGCTAATAACTTGCCACGCTTCATGAGCCGAAAGTGAGCGTTTAAACATCTAAGAGAAGAAGTGGGCTTCCGGCTAAGGGCGTCAGCCACCACATTTGCTTTACCGGGATGGTAATCAATTACTAGATCATAATCTTTCAAAAGCTCCATCCAACGACGCTGACGAAGGTTTAATTCTTTTTGGGTCAAAAGGTATTTCAGGCTTTTGTGGTCAGTAAAAAGATAACACTTTTCACCATAGAGGTAATGTCGCCAGATCTTTAGTGCGAACACAACCGCAGCTAGCTCAAGGTCATGAGTTGGATAATTAAGCTCATGCGGTTTGAGTTGACGTGAGGCATAGGCTATAACTTTACCTTCTTGCATCATGACACAGCCCAATCCTTGATGGGATGCATCGCTGTATACTGTGAAATCTTTTCCTGGTTCCGGTTGTACTAGGACAGGAGCGTGGGTGAGGATTTGTTTAAGCTGGTCAAAACTCCGTTGTTGGTCCACTGTCCACATAAAAGGAATGTCTTTGCGGAGAAGCTTCGTTAGGGGTGAAGCAATCAAGGAGAACCCCTTAACGAACCTACGATAGTATCCTGCAAGACCCAGGAAACTACGAATTTCTCCCACGTTTTTCGGGGGTATCCATTCGAGAATGGCTTGAATCTTCTTTGGGTCCACTTGAATTCCCGCGGAAGATATCACATGACCGAGAAAAGATACTTCGGTCAGCCAAAACTCGCATTTATTAAATTTGGCATAGAGCTGTTTTTCACGGAGGGTTTGGAGTACAATCCGAAGATGTTCTTCGTGAGTAACAGAATCTTTCGAATAGATCAAAATGTCGTCTATGAAGACAACGACAAATTTATCAAGATAAGGTCGAAATATTCGGTTCATCAGATCCATAAAGGCTGCAGGAGCATTGGTGAGCCCAAAAGGCATCACCAAGAATTCGTAATGACCATATCTGGTTCGAAAGGCTGTTTTTGAAACATCTGGTTCCTTCACGAGCATTTGATAGTAACCAGATCGGAGGTCTATCTTAGAAAAGACAGAAGCACCCTTTAGTTGATCAAATAGGTCGTCTATTCTAGGAAGCGGGTACTTATTTTTTATTGTTACTTTATTCAGTTGTCGATAGTCGATGCATAAGCGCATCGATCCATCTTTCTTCTTCACAAATAAAACCGGTGCTCCCCAGGGTGAGGAACTCGGTCGAATAAACCCCTTACTTTCAAGGTCTTGGATTTGGGCCTTCAATTCCTTTAACTCCATTGGAGCCATTCTGTATGGAGCGATAGAAATTGGAGTAGTTCCAGGTTGAACTTCTATCCCAAACTCAACTTCACGTATAGGAGGGAGTCCCGGAAGTTCTTCAGGGAATACGTCAGGAAAATCTCTTATTATGGGTATATCTTCAGGCTTTAGTTCCTTCGTAGATTCTAAGGCACACATAAGACTACTCTGACATTTAGATTTCATTAAGGTGATGCTTTCTCTACCTAGTCCACGGAGATATAATTTCTTTTTAGAACAATCTACCCATGCTTGATGTTCAGCTAGCCAATCTAGGCCAAGGATAAGGTCGAACTCATTAAAGGGTAAGACCATCAAATTGGCCGGAAAAGGAATTCCTTGGATTTTTAAGGGACAAGATCTACAGATCTTTTGGATTGCTACACTATCTCCTAATGGGTTTGACACAAGTATTTCGGAAGCAACATGATCACATTTTAAGGCGTATTTTTCAATCAAAGGTTCACTAATAAAGGAATGCGTGGAGCCTGGATCTATTAAAGCATAAACAAATTCAGAACCTAACTCCACCGTACCTGCAATAACATCAGGGTTGTCTTCTTGTTCGCGGCCTCGAACATGGTACATCTGGGCTGAGGTCTTTGGATTTCGGCTTCCTGAAGGAGCATTATTGTTGTGGGGCCTTCCGGAAGAACCAGACGGTCCTTGATTTATTCCCCTCCCTTTTACTGGAACGTTCTGGGAGGCTATAGAGGTAGGGGCTTGTGGATTTTGGGGGCATTGTCGGATGAAATGACCAGATTCTCCGCACAGGTAACAAGAACCTGACTGTTTACGACACTGTCCCAAATGTCTCTTTTGACAAAAATTACACAGAGGGATCTGAGAACTTTTGGCAGAGCCTCCTGTACTGTTTATTGAGGTCGTATGCGTAACAGTGGTCCCACCAGATGGAAATTGAGAGACATAATTAGAGTTAGGTAGCTGTTGATTGGCAGATGACCTTTGGTCCCACTGTCTTCCTCTTTTTTGAGATAGAGGAGGTTTGGAATCTTCTCGGAATCTTTTATCAGGTCGAGCTTGGTTTCCTTTCCTTCTTTCCGAGGCTCTTTGAGAAGCTTCAGTTGCAATGGCTCGATTCACCAATATTTGAAAATCGTCGATTTCCAGAGCAACAAAAAGAGGACGTAATTCATCGCAGAGGCCATCTATGAACATTCTACATTTTTCTTTTTCAGTGTGGATGATATCAGTACCATATCTAGCGTATTTGCAGAAGTCATGAATGTACTGTTCTACTGGCCTTCCTCCTTGCTTCAAATGGAGGAACTTTTTACGTCTTTCAGCGAGGTAATGCTCACTAATATACTTTTTACGAAACTCCTGGAGGAAAAATTCCCAGGTTACTTTATGTTCGGGTACAGTGAGAGTTACAGTGTGCCACCAGCTTTGTGCTTCATCTGCAATCAGGGCTAAGGCACACTCCAACTTATGCTCCTCGGGGCACTTTAGTTGCTTGTTGATTACTTTCAAAGTATTTTCTAGCCAATATTCTGCGATTTCAGGATTATCCAGATCTTGGCCAGTAAATGTATAAACTTGATAACGTTTTAGCTTATCTATTGGAGCTCGAGAGATCTGCTGAGTAGCTTCAGCAGATGAGGAAGGTGCTTCTTGTCGAAGAGACACCACTACTTGTTTTATCATGTCGGCCATAGACATGAAATAGTCTTGTTGAGCCGATAACATAGGTGGAAGATGAGGTGGATCATTCTGAGCCACTTGTTCGGTACTTGGTTCTGGCCTCACATTTTCCCCTCGAGTGGAAGAGGAATCATGATCGGGCTCATTTGTTTCTTTCCTAATAGTAGGAGCGGTCATTTTGGGTCTAGACACACATAAGAATTAAATCGTGTAAGTTGCAAGTCACAAAATACATATTTAATCAACTCCTAAGTGGCATATGAGACACAGACTCGTTAACGAATGCCTGATTAGTCCTAGAATCGACTAAACTCTAGCTCTGATACCACAAATGTAACACCCCCTTCCCGGCCTGGTAGAGAACCGGGTCGGAGAGCGCTACCGGAAACGAAGCGGAGATCGGAGACATAAATCTTTTAGTGATATAACATATTAGAGATCAGAACTTATTCCAAAGTTCAAAAATCATTTCGACATATTTTATTAATCTCTTTTAAGACTTAACACTTAACTTATTAACAACTTACTTGAATTGGGGTCAATTTTAAACTTTTTCAAACTCAAGGACTAATTTGTAATTTTTACAAATTAAAGGTCTTTATCTGAAATTCGTGAAAATATACTGAAAATAAACTTACTAGTTATTAGTCTGTAAAACCTCATTACTATCGGAGGTCATTTATCTACCTGATTAGACGATGCAATATTTAGTGACTATTTTGTAAAGTATTCAAATCTATTTCTTTTTATTATCTTACTAAAATTATTTACAAATTTAAATGAGTCTAACAACTCACAAAAATCTTAAAGATCTTTCTAATCATTTTTTTAGATTATTACTCGTATCTATCATTACTATTATTCCAACATTTATTTAATAGGACTTTTCTAGATTACTAAAATAAAACCATATTATTAAATTATAAAATACAATTTATTCAAAAGTTGGTTCATATGCCACTTTACTAGGAGTTCATGAAAGATATCATACATATATGGTAGAGATGTGACTTGCAACTGCACCACACGATCAAAGGTTGGAAATCTATCAGGGTCCTGAAAATGCATGAGACACGTATGTTAGGCTTACATAGCCTAGTGAGGTAGTCATGATAGTGAATTAACAATAATATGAGTGTCATGATTAAATATAAATTAATCTAACTCATTTGCATGCTTCTATAACAGTATAGGCATAACATGATCAGATATCCATATTACTGACATAACATAATATAATCATATATCTTATCATAAACATGTCATAGTATAACATATCGAACACATATTATATTGGTACCATTGGATACGCGGATTCCCTGTACACCTTATCATGAATGAGCCGTAGCCCTGAGCCGTAGCTCCATGTATCCCTTACACTTCCATCCTTTTATCTCCCACATATAGGCCGTAGCCCTGGACCGTAGTCCTCCCTTACATGGTGAGCTCGAATATTCCTATGGCATGCCAATTGTATCCAACGTCCATAAATACACATAATTTCACATAGTCCATGATTTTCAGATCATATCATATCAAATAGCAAGATGAGCCGTAGCTCCATATCAGATAGTATTTCATATTATTTTCATATACATGTAGCATATTATAATCATTTTTGAGCATATCCAAAAAATGCAGGGTACCTACCAGATACGGATAAATTCATAATTAATGCAACGGGAAGGCACCGAGCCTACCCCTGACACGACTATACTCACATATCAGAACATAAAAAAATATCGGAATGACACCGTGTCACCCGAGACAAATGCATCTACACTCACATATTAGAACATAAAAACAATGATCGGAATGACACCGCGTCACCCGAGACAAATGCATCCACACTCACCTTGATAGACCGGTGCTTTATTTTTATTTATTGAGCTTGAAGGTTGATCTGAATCGACCTCGTGTACTACGATAAAAATTAATTAAAATAATAAGACAGTATCGAATATATATATAAATATTAATCAAACTCGATACCGAAACTTAAACTAACTAGAGATTTGAGCTTACCCCGTCGTCGACAGAAATTCGATATTACTATATCGAAAATATCGAACTACCAATCAAACATTGGATCGTATCCTAATTTTTTTCTTTAAATTGCCGTGTATTTTCAACACTTCCCTCCCCCTATTTATACTAAAACTTGGCCGGCAAACACCCCTTCTTTTTTTTTTTTAATAAAATAATAATAATAATTTTACTTACCCATAAAATAATAATAAATTTTACTTACTACATAAAATAATAATAAATTTTTACTTACTCCATAAAATAATAATAATTTTTACTTACTACATAAAAAAATAATAAATTTTTACTTACTCCATAAAATAATAATAAACCGAATAAAAAAAATTTGAACCTAATTTCTACTAGACCGGTTTTTGGGATGTGACAACTCACCCCCCCTTAGGAAAATTCGTCCTCGAATTTTTACCTGAATCGAACAGATGAGGATATTGCTTTTTCATCGTGTCCTCAGGTTCCCATGTTGTCTCTTCCCTCTTGTGATTTCTCCACAAAACTTTAACCAATGCAACATTTTTGTTTCTGAGTCTTTTGATTTCTCTATCCAGAATCTGAATTGGTTCCTCTTCGTAAGACAAGTCAGGATTTAGCTCTAATTCTTCCGGATCTAAGATATGAGATGGATCGGATCTATACTTTCTGAGCATTGACACGTGGAAGACATTGTGGATTTTATCGAACTCGCTAGGAAGTGCAAGTCGATAAGCCACTGGGCCAATTCTTTCAGTAATTTCAAAAGGTCCAATGAAACGAGGACTGAGTTTTCCCCTCTTTCCAAAACGAAATACTTTCTTCCATGGAGAGACTTTAAGAAAGACTTTGTCTCCCACATTATGCTGAATGTCTCTTCGTTTCAGATCAGCGTAAGCTTTCTGCCTATCAAAAGCTTGTTTCAATCGAGAGTGGATGATTTGAACTTTCTCTTCTGTTTCTCTGAGCAGTTGTGGTCCCAACACCTTGTTTTCACCAAGTTCGGACCAACACAAAGGAGTTCTGCATTTTCTGCCATACAACGCTTCAAAAGGAGCCATCTGAATAGATGACTGATAGCTATTGTTGTAGGAAAATTCTACTAAGGGTAGGGATTTCTCCCAATTTTTCCCAAAATCAATAATGCAGGCTCGGAGCATATCTTCCAGAATCTACAAGGAAGATCGTAATTGATATAGGATACCTAGCTTATGTTTAAAGAAAGAAACTAACGAGGTTACCTGAATAACCCTTTCAGATTGGCCATCGGTTTGGGGATGGAATGCAGTACTGAGATGTACTCTAGTTCCCAATGCCTCCTGTAAGGTTCTCCAAAATCGGGATGCAAACCGTGGGTCTCGATCAGAAATTATTGATGTTGGAACTCCGTGCAAGCGTATAACTTCGCTGATATACAACTCTGCTAGCTTGGATAAGCTGAAGTCCTTTCTTACAGGAAGAAAGTGAGCTGACTTGGTAAATCGATCTACGATGACCCAGATTGCGTTGTTTTTCTTTGGAGTCGGAGGTAATCCGCTTACAAAATCCATAGTGATACGTTCCCACTTCCACTGTGGCAGTTCAATGGGTTGAAGAAGTCCCGTCGGTACTTTATGTTCGGCTTTAACCCGTTGACAAGTCAAACACCTTGTTACAAAATCTGTGATTTTACTTTTCATACCGGACCACCAGTAGATCTCTTTTAGATCCTTGTACATCTTAACAGCTCCGGGGTGAATAGAAAAAGGGCTAGCATGTGCTTCACGCAGGATCTGGTTCCGAAGATCATCATTGTTTGGAACACATATACGATTACGAAAGCATAACAAGCCGTCAGAATTTATGGCAAAATCAGGGTCCGGTTCATCCTTGATTCGGGCTAAAATAGGTTGCAACTCCTCATCATCTTCTTGAAGTGCTTTAATCAGGGACACAATGGTCGATTGTACCCTGAGCTCGGCTAATAACTTGCCACGCTTCATGAGCCGAAAGTGAGCGTTTAAACATCTAAGAGAAGAAGTGGGCTTCCGGCTAAGGGCGTCAGCCACCACATTTGCTTTACCGGGATGGTAATCAATTACTAGATCATAATCTTTCAAAAGCTCCATCCAACGACGCTGACGAAGGTTTAATTCTTTTTGGGTCAAAAGGTATTTCAGGCTTTTGTGGTCAGTAAAAAGATAACACTTTTCACCATAGAGGTAATGTCGCCAGATCTTTAGTGCGAACACAACCGCAGCTAGCTCAAGGTCATGAGTTGGATAATTAAGCTCATGCGGTTTGAGTTGACGTGAGGCATAGGCTATAACTTTACCTTCTTGCATCAAGACACAGCCCAATCCTTGATGGGATGCATCGCTGTATACTGTGAAATCTTTTCCTGGTTCCGGTTGTACTAGGACAGGAGCGTGGGTGAGGATTTGTTTAAGCTGGTCAAAACTCCGTTGTTGGTCCACTGTCCACATAAAAGGAATGTCTTTGCGGAGAAGCTTCGTTAGGGGTGAAGCAATCAAGGAGAACCCCTTAACGAACCTACGATAGTATCCTGCAAGACCCAGGAAACTACGAATTTCTCCCACGTTTTTCGGGGGTATCCATTCGAGAATGGCTTGAATCTTCTTTGGGTCCACTTGAATTCCCGCGGAAGATATCACATGACCGAGAAAAGATACTTCGGTCAGCCAAAACTCGCATTTATTAAATTTGGCATAGAGCTGTTTTTCACGGAGGGTTTGGAGTACAATCCGAAGATGTTCTTCGTGAGTAACAGAATCTTTCGAATAGATCAAAATGTCGTCTATGAAGACAACGACAAATTTATCAAGATAAGGTCGAAATATTCGGTTCATCAGATCCATAAAGGCTGCAGGAGCATTGGTGAGCCCAAAAGGCATCACCAAGAATTCGTAATGATCATATCTGGTTCGAAAGGCTGTTTTTGAAACATCTGGTTCCTTCACGAGCATTTGATAGTAACCAGATCGGAGGTCTATCTTAGAAAAGACAGAAGCACCCTTTAGTTGATCAAATAGGTCGTCTATTCTAGGAAGCGGGTACTTATTTTTTATTGTTACTTTATTCAGTTGTCGATAGTCGATGCATAAGCGCATCGATCCATCTTTCTTCTTCACAAATAAAACCGGTGCTCCCCAGGGTGAGGAACTCGGTCGAATAAACCCCTTACTTTCAAGGTCTTGGATTTGGGCCTTCAATTCCTTTAACTCCATTGGAGCCATTCTGTATGGAGCGATAGAAATTGGAGTAGTTCCAGGTTGAACTTCTATCCCAAACTCAACTTCACGTATAGGAGGGAGTCCCGGAAGTTCTTCAGGGAATACGTCAGGAAAATCTCTTATTATGGGTATATCTTCAGGCTTTAGTTCCTTCGTAGATTCTAAGGCACACATAAGACTACTCTGACATTTAGATTTCATTAAGGTGATGCTTTCTCTACCTAGTCCACGGAGATATAATTTCTTTTTAGAACAATCTACCCATGCTTGATGTTCAGCTAGCCAATCTAGGCCAATCTACGTGGAGTTGACGCGTGCCAGTCTCTTTTTCACTTTTGTCGGGCTTCATTTTGATCGGTGCCATTTTGCTAGCAATTTTGAATGAATAATCTCTTTTAAATTATTATTTGGGAAAATGGCTCCCAAAAAATATTATTTGGCAAAATGACCCTCAAACTTGCCACGTCGGTGAACCTCGCGTTGTGTAGGACGCGAGTTTAGTGTACCTGGCCTTGTTGTTTGTGTTAACGTGCATTCATCTTTTAAAAAAACCCCACGACCTCGCGTCCTGTAGAACGCGATATCAAACCTTGCGTCCTGTAGAACGCGAGGTTCACTGACGTGGCAAGTTTGGGGTCATTTTGCCAAATAATATTTTTTGGGAGCCATTTTCCCAAATAATAATTTAAAAGAGATTATTCTTTAAAAATTGCCCTTTTTGCTTATTGCATCTATCGATCCGACCGGTTTTGATGGGTACCCATGGTGTTTAAAAATATCCGATCTGACCGATATGATCTAATTATGTATTGATCTGGTTTGAAAATTCAGATATTCAAACCGATTTTTTTTTTCAGATTGGATATTTTATTCGATTTTAAATTTTTTAGATCGGATACTGATCGTAATTTTTTGAGCTGGATTATCCGAAAATCTAAAAATTCATGAATATTAATCTTGTTATATTTAACAATTTGATGATTGTTATAACTTATATCAAAAAATTAAAAAAATTAAAATTTTCATAGATGTGAATAATGTTATATTTAGCAATTTGTTGTTTGTTATATTCGAAGTTCTGAATTTTTCATAAATATGACCTCCAAATTCGGAAGAATAATTAAATCAAATTATATTTTTGGATAATCGAATATTCGGATATCTGGTTTTATTAGATAGGACATGAATCACTATATCGTAGATCTGAAAAAACGGATATTTGAAAGAAAGAAAAAAAGCGGATCGAATCCAATCCGATATCCGACAATTAACACCCCTAGCATCTAGGGAGAGAACGTGAGTTATTTAAATTTGACTTGGTTAAAGTTTGGTTAATATTTAACTCGATTAAGTATAATTTGAGTTTGAATTTAGTTTAAGTTTTTAACGAGTTGAGACGGGATCTTATGTCTGATAATGAACACCCCTAGCAATTAGGAGAGATCGTGAGTTATTTAAATTTAACTTGGTTAAAGTTTAATTAATATTTAACTCAATTAAATATAATTTGGGTTTGAATTTAATTTGAGTTTTTAAAGAGTTGAAACGAATTATGTGATATTTGATTCGGAAAGCTCGTTAGTAAGTCGAAAAAATAATATATCAAGATTTTAGAGTGAGCTTTTATTTTTTTCAGATTTATTTATGGCTCATACATTTCACATTTGTATTACAATGTTTTGTCGTTGGTCGATTAAAGTGGAAAAAACTATATGTTGTTTTTTTATTAAAAATGATGTGTAAGGTTTTTTTTTACCTAAGATTCATGTTTGAGCTTGAATCGAATTCTTGGATAAGTCTGAGAATATTTCGAGTTTGAGCTTTTTCAAGCTTGAGTCGAGCTCTATTTTTTTATTTTGAGCTTGACAATTTTGAGCTCGTAATCCTTTGAATCAAAACGAGTTTAAATTTTAAATTTTTTAAGTTTGAATCAATTTCAACAATATTAATACTCGACTCGTCTCATTTACAACCCTAATTGCACATGCTTTATGGTTTGCTCCACATATTTTGCTGTTCTATATAAATATAACACAAAAACTAATGCATAAGAATATATTTTGGTATCTAATATTTTAATGTTTAATTTATACTTCAATTGTTTTTAGTTTAATTAGATATATGAATTTTGTTTTCTTAAATTGGTACTTAAATTTGACTTTTTATATATAATCAGGTTCTAAATTAGACTGTTCTTTTAAATTAGTACTTACGATTTTTAACCACACCAACAAAACAATCACATGTATCAAGTTGAACCAAATGTAAATTTAGATACCTGATTGGACTAAAAAATCTAAATATCAATTGAGGCTCAAAGTCAAATTCAAATTTAGATATCTTTTAAAATAGCCGTCGCCCGTTATTTTTTTTCATTTTTAAATTTGTAATATCTTGTATGATTTTTTTTAAATAAAATTCAGTTGTTATGATAAAAAAAATACTTATCTAAATAATAGTTAAACGGTAACGAAAAATAAACTTATTTTTTTATAAGAGCTTGAGTAAGCACACATTAAAAATGTTAAATTTGGACACCACATGTGTATTATTAATCAAACTCAAATATTAAATTGAATCAAAAAATACAAATCCTATATTAAAAATGTCAAACTCAAGTATTAAATGATGAATTGAACTTTAAATACACACAATGCAAGTCACGACAAGCATTATCAATCTGATCAAAACAACGCCATAATTTCTAAGGGCGACCAACTTGATGTAAAATTCAGGAGATGGCCACTTTAGAGTCAGATCCAATAGTTATGGCCGCAGCATCGCGCCACTCTGATGCAACCAACAAATCCAATGCATATGGAATAGCCCGAAATTCCGCTACTTTAGAATTCAAAATTCGTAGTGGACCCGAAAACATTGCCAGCACACGACCTTTATCATCGCGTAAAACACCATCACAAGTTAAATAAACTGATACCATCTTAACCGAGAAACGAGAGCGTCGCTAGAACCAATGGGGAGAATGTCACAGGCCGCACCATAGGGCCCGAGCGAGTGGCACAGCTGGTGGCCGAGGAGCATGATCCTGGCACACATCGGTCAAACTAGGGCTGTAAATGATACGAGACAGATCGCAAGCTACTCGAGATCGACTCGGTCAAAGCTCGGTCAAAGCTCGACTCGATTGGACTCGACTCGAACTCGAACTCGACTCGAGTTCTTAACGAGCCGAGTCGAGCTACTCGATACTCGACTCGAAAAGCTCATGAGCTACTCGAAAAAATAATATTTAAATATATATTTTTTATTTTTAAAAATAATTTATTAATAAAATTTAGTTTTAAGTTATTTAATCTTTTTTTAAAAAATATTCTAGTAATAATAGACAATATTTGAGATTTTGAATCTTGAATCGAGCTCCTACATAAGTTTGAGAATATTTCGAGTTCGAGCTTTTCGAGTTCGAGCTTTTCGAGCTTTTGGAATTCGAGCTTTTCGAGCTTTTGGAATTCGAGCCTTTCGATTTTTCGAGTTCGAGCTTTTCGAGTTCGAGTTCGAGTTTCATTTTTGATTTCGAGTTCGAGCTTGAGCTCAATAATTTTGAGCTCGCGAGCTTTCGAGTCGAGTCGAGCTCAGCTTTGAGCTTTTCGAGCTCGAGTCGAGCTCAGCACTACTCGAGCTCGACTCGGCTCGTTTACACCCCTAGGTCAAACCCAGCGCACGCCAGGCTGCCGCAAAAGGGCTCCACGCGCGCACCCTCTGAGCCAACCGACACACGGCTGCCAAAGCCATGGACCGCACCCGAGGGTCCAGACCCGGCGCATAAAGAAGGGATGAGACCACGCACCAGGTGGCCAGCAAACTAGGGGGCTGAACGTCCGGGCCCATCACACACCGGGTGGCAAAGTGAGTACACCAGGGGGCCGGGCGACCGAGTCCAACACACACCGAGGGGCCGAGGGGTCGGCACCAAGGGACCGAGGAAGCACACCGAGGGGAAGCACCAACCCTTCACACCGACTTGGGCCTAGAATCAAAGCGAGTTGGCCTTTCACTAGGGGTTGATGAGTTATACTCCTTGAAGGATTATAATAGTAGTTATCCTAGTTAGAGTAGGACTACACCATTGGATGTATGAGGCTATATAAAGAGGCTTACCCCCACCTCATTAGGCACTTCATCAATTGTTCTTTAGTTTCAGCTTTGTTTTCGTTAGGCTTCAGTTAAATAAAAGCCTTGGGCATTCGCCTGGTTTTCCCCAATCTCTTTTTCTCGCGTCACCCTTTCAGTGTTCATTTGTTTCCGCACGGATCCATGCATTCTCGCCTAGATTTTCATGCTCACTTAGGCACCACACCCTCTCGAAGGCGCCTAAGGTCGCACGTCTAGCTAGTCGAAACTCTAGGGGCGTAACAAGTATTTATACTTATATGGAACACCGGATGAGCTCGGATGGTCGATGGCACCTTTTTAACTATTTATACTTAACTTGAAAACTCTTTACTATGAAAGCTTAATGACCCGTTTGCCCCCTGAAGTATACACAAAATATTGAACTTCCCCCTAAAGAAATTTTTTGGACGTTTTGCCCCCTGAACTAAGAATCGTTACCTCATTTGGCCCCTCCGTCTAACACCGTTTAAAAAAAATTCACGGGCCAACCAAAACACGCCACGTGTCATCTTATTAAAAATAAATAAACTGACTTAAATTAAATGGGTGAAATGCACATTAAGTATACCACATTTTATTTATTTTCATTTTAGTTTTGATCCCCAAATCAGAAACATAAACAATATCATAATTCTCTTTCTCTCTCTCTCGATCTTTCAGCTGCACAGATCCTTTCACCGCCCGATCTGCCTCACCGCTCTGTCGTGGCCTTCACCGTCCACCGCATCTTAACCGCCGTCTCACCCCGATCATACCCCTACCTTTCACTCGCCGCCGTTAAGTGTTGTTCACCGAGGAGAGAAACTTGAAGGTACGGTGAGAGACCCATGCATCGTCCCTCTGTTTTTTGCAGTTTCCGGTCGTCTCCGCCGTCCGTGTGCGACACGGCCACCAGATCTGAGCTCCTTATGCTGAGGCGAGCAAAACTCTAGTCTCCATTCATCGTTTGGTCGCAGTTTGAGCCATCACCGGAGCTACGTTGGCTACTGATTGTTCCTTACATTAGGGGTAAATTTCGATCAGTTTTTTGCCAAGATTCGATAAAGGGATAAAGCTTTAGTTAATGTGGTATACCTAATGGGTATCCTCTTGGCATATGGGTTATGCTTAATTCAAGTAATTGTGCTTCAACCACTGTGATTTTCAGATTAATTCCGATCAGTTTTTGGCGAAGATTCGATAGAGGAAGAAGATGAACCACGACCGAGACTAAATTGAAAATAAAATAAAATTTGGTATACTTATTGTGCAATTCACCCCTTTACTTTAAGCCAATTTTATTTTTTTAATAAGATGACACATGGCGTGTTTTGGTTGGCCCGTAATTTTTTTAACGGTGTTAGACGGAGGGGCCAAACAAGGTAACGATTCTTAGTTCAGGGGGCAAAACGTCCAAAATTTTTCTTTAAGGGGCAATTCGGTATTTTGTATATACTTCAGGGGCTAAATGGGTCATTAAGCCTACTATTAATTACAGCATATATATTAAATAAAAACTACAAAAAATCAAATCAATTTAAAATTTTATGCACGAAACAAAGTGGTGTTTTTGGACTTTGCATAATTGACATGAACTTTATATAATTTAGGCTATGACCCAAACCCCAAACATTGAAGTCTTCGACATATTGACTATATATAAAATCAACAAAATTCATTTTATTTTATTTTAACTGGACTCAAATTTAACAATAATAAATTATTTTATTTTAATTTGATATTTGTTAAGAAATCTTTCTATTGTTCGGTCGGAATCTCATTAACATCGTAACAGGATGATTAAATATAGTCTTTAATTGAAATTTAATAATTGGTCAAGTGCTTAAAGATGTTTATGTTGTTTATTTTATATGGGATTTGAATCTTAATATTTTCTTTGAAAATGTAAATATGTCTATACTTATCAAAATACAGTCCTCAAATTTTATCTAAACTCATTTATGTTTGTAAATAAATAATCCAAGTATATTTTCAATATATCTATAATATTTAAATTTTAAATAATATTTGTTTGTTTTTAGTTTAATATTTAATTATTTCACATGTATTTTTTAAACAATATTAAATTAATGTTTTTTAATGTTTACATTATATTATTGTGGATTTAATTATATTAAATTTTGTCACACGCACAATATGTATGAATAAAAATATTTTATGTAAATAAAATGTATTTATAAAAATTAAATTAGTGTGTGAATTGTGATTATGGGTGAGTAGTAAAGGGTTTATATACAAATCTATAAGTCATGTATCCAGTTTTTAGTTTTTTTTATTGACTTAACGATTAAATAAGTGCCCAAATCATACCCCTTTTTCAGATAGGAGCTTGAACTATATTTTGGGTCAAATAGGTGCCTAACTTTTCATTCTGTGACCCATTTAAAGTTTTCTGGGATAAACGTTAATTTTTTCTGTTATCCAATAAAAATCAAACACGTAGTATGGTTTTTCTCATTTTCTGAAATTAAAATCTGATAATAAAAAAATAAAATATATTAATTAACCCAACAATCTTCAATTTCTCTAAAAAAACCTAACCCTAAATCCCTAAATTCCTCCACTCCGACTACCGATTCAACAACCATCGGCCACCCTTATCTTCATCGGATCCCCTCTACTGAAAACTTCATCATCTCATCGTCAAAAGTCGACGAATGAACCACCAATTGCATCGTCGACGAACACCCGACAATAAAGAAAAAAGAGGCTGATTAGGTTCCGATCGACGACTAGAGGGTGGGGAATGTTGAACGGTGAGGTACCCGACACTTGGGTGGTGAACGATGAAACCACCGACGTGTAGGGATGCTAGACGGTGAGGGATATGTGATTTGGAGGTTTGATTGAAAGAAATTAAAACTTAGGGATTTTTAAAGAAATTCAAAAATTAAAAATATAAAAAAAAATAGGACATGTTTCATGTTTTGATTGAATGATGGAATTTTATTAACGGTCGTTGTTAGAAAAACCTTAATAGGGGTCACGGAATGAAACGTTAGGCACCTATTTGGGCCTAAAATATAGTTCAGACACTTATCTGAAAAAAAATATATAGTTTGGGCACTTATTTGACGATTAAGCCTTTTTAATTATCATAAAAGGTACTTTAGTAATTTTATAATGGGTAAAATTCACAAAAGGTCACCGAATTTTGTTAAAAAAAACAAAACAGTAACCAAACTTTTAAATGTTACAAAATGGCAATTAAACTTTATGTTTTGTAACAAAATTGTAACTCGATCATTAAAGACCATTAATGAGGTAACGTTACAATTATAAAAATTTGGATAATAACACATTTAATCCTCTATACTTATAAATTCAATCAATTCCACCTTTATCATCTTCGTCTTCTCAAACCATCCCAAAGATGAAACAAAGTTCTTTACTATATTCTTGCAAACCATCCCAAACATGATCGAAAAAATCAAATATAATCGTGTCGGATACATAAACTCACCGTAGAGTTTGCTGCTTCAGCTTTGTTATGTTTCGAAGAATCATCGGCACTTCTATTTGAGGCTCCTACTGATTCATCCTTTGGTTTTTCAGCCCCTATGATACGAACCAGAAAGCTTGTTAGCATTCCCATCCATGAAAGCTTCTTCAAAATTGTGGGGAAAAATTTCAGATTCGGATTAGAATCAAGTTGTCTGAGCTTGTTTGCTCGAAATTCTTTTAATGTGGTGAATCTATAAATATAGGGGACTAAATGTGTTATTATCTAATTTTTTTATAATTACAACGTTACCCGTTAACAGCTTTTAACGGCCGAATTACTATTTTGTTACAAAATATAAAATTTAATTGTCATTTTGTAACATTTAAAAATTTGATTATCATTTTAGTTTTTTAATAAAGTTCAATAACCATTTGTGAACTTTACCCTTTTATAATTGTGTATATGTGAGTTCATGATATCAACTTAGCCAAGAGTTTTATTGCAATATAGAGTACAAACTTAAGTGTTGACTCATACCTAGAATGTTGGCTCAAATTTGTTACAAAATTCATTTTTGGTCCACTTTAGTTCTTACATTAAATGATTTATTTGAATCATGAAACTAAATTTAGGTACTTAATTAGAAAAAAATATTAAATTACATCTTAAAACTAAATTTATATACCAAAATATATATTTACCCAGATATATTTTATGATTTAATATTGGGTTTGTTGGCAACAGACAGCAAACAAACATTACACATGCAATTGCAAACTCAATTAACTAAGCCTTCATTTTTTTCCCACCTTCCCCTTTTGATTGTTGCTTTATATCACGTGAAATGTCTTTACACAGAGACGATATATAGGTAGTGAACACAACGAGTGACTTCAGTGAAAAAAAAATGATGATGTTTATTTTAAGAGACTCGAATTCGAACGCATGTGTGCAGTGACTGAGCTACATGTATGATTGGGTGGGCACAGGCCCACCCTAAACTTTTCAAAATTTACACATTTGACTTCAATTTCCTTAATTGTTATGAATTATTCCTTCAATTTTATAATTTGTTTCCACCCTGAAATTTTGAGATTTTTATGATTTATGTCTACCCTAAAAAATATTTTGACTTGTGTCCACCCTCAAAAAAATTTCTGAATCTGCCACTACATGTGTGTACCCAATGACTAGGACGAAACCAGGATTCTAACTTGAGGGAGGCAAAGTATAATATTTTTAAAAATAGGGGACAAACTATAATTATCTCATAAAATTTTTAATTTTAATATATAAACTAAAGGAAAAAAAAACAAATTTTTGGGGTTGGGGCAATAGTCCCTCTCACTATTAAGGTGCCTCCATCACTGCCAATGACGAAACTACAATTGCCCACCCTACCCCCAATTTCTTTATCTTTGTTTTTATATATAATTTATTTTTAAAAATAAGTTATTTATGAATTTGCCCCCCTCCCACATTTATGTTTTGTCCATCAACCTCAAATCTTGAATTCGTCATTATGTGTGTTTTGTCAAAAGTTTAAAAAAGTATAACATATACTACTTTGCAATCACGTTAATATATTTAAAAAAATGATCAAATTCGAAACTTAAAGCAAACACAAAAATAACCAAATTCGAAGGCTAGATGAAGCTCTACCCAATAAAATAAAATAAATCCTAACCATGAATGAGGGAAGGGTTAAGATATCTTATGGGGCCTAATAAGACATTGTTTTGAGTGTGTAAAAGTTCTATATTTTACCCCCTATTTAACCCGTATTTCTGTTGCATTCAAGCATAATTCATTGCATTTAGGATAGATTTCAGTTATACATCACAATTATATTAAATGACACAGTTGCTACTGATTTTGGTTACTTTTGCAGGTAGCTGTTGTAGCAGACTCAGGGCAGTGGAAAGGCAGAGCTGGAACACAGGACTAAAGTCGAGAAGGACGATGCTGCCAAGGCCGCTGCCGTGGCAGCTAAGGACGACAGCAATGGGAAAAAGTAAAATGGAGCTCAACAGAAAGAGGAAATTAAGTTGGTCTGTCGTGGAGCACTCATATATTTTTCTGAGCCCTAGATCAGAACGAAGGCCAAGCCCAAAGTTCAAGGAAGAAACTCCAAGCAAGAAGAGAGGACGGATTAAAGACATATAATATGAAGATTTAGTCTTTAATAGAGTTGCACTTTAATTTAAACTTGTATTCTTGCCATATTAGAAAACTTGAACCCAAGGCCTATATAAAGGCATGTAATTCGACCTAGGGAATGACATCATATTCTCTAGTCGTTTCCCCCTTCTCATCATGTTCTAAACTTCCCCTAGGGCTAAGGGTTGATTCTGTAAAGTAGTTGCAAGGATTGCATTGTTTTAGGATTTTTTTCAGTTCAATAAAATAGACTTCAAGTTTACTTATTCTGGTTTTCAACATCTTGCAAGAGTATCGGGAGAGCATTGTGAGATTATACATTTACTTAATATCGGGAGAGTTAAGTATACGAAAGGAATAAGTATGGGTTCTCCAGTTTATGGTTGAACTATCTCGGACCTAGGGATAGGACGAGGTTAAGTGGCTAAGGAAGAATTCAACAACATCGGTGATCATCCTTCGATTCACGCCGGGAGGTATCATCAAAGACGTGTTCATCGACAGACTTGGACCTAGGGATAGGCCAAGGAACATCAGGGATTCTTGCCAAGCTTGAAGTACAGAGTTGTGTGATCGCTGCTGCGACAACAACAGACCGCTGCTGCCGCAGGTGCTGCCGCGATAGGAGCAACGACAGAACAGACAGTCCTAGACATTGCAACACCTACACTATTGAGCAAATCAATACCGGCCCATTCTCTCTATCCTGATTTCCTTAATCTTTTATCTTCAGTACTCTTTATTATTCCCTCACAAACAATTAAAATTATCTTTTTCTTTGTGCAGCAATTCAAGGTTAAGGCTATTTTCAGTCCCTGTGGATTCGACATCCGATACTTCGTGTATCACTTTACTACTTGCGTCGTGTACACTTGCACTCTATTGCGATAGACTCTTTTACACGCAACAAGTTTTTGGCGTCGTTGTCGGGGACTGGCAACATATCTTTACCCTACTTTTACTGCACATTCTTTTTACTTTTTCTGTTTTTTATTTGGATTGTTCATCCTGTGCTTTTCACAAGGTCTTTCGTTTACTTATGTGCAGATCTCAACGAGGCAAAGAACCTGAGCACAAATTAGACCCTGAAATCGAACGAACGTGCAACCTCAGGAAACGAGTCCGCCTCCTAGTAGAAAGAAACGAGTACCTGGAGGAACAGTTAGAAACAATGGTGAACGGAAGACACGAAGATAGGAGGAACAACCAAGGGAATCCCCAAGGTCCTGAAGATCCTATCGGAGATGGAGGAAACAGACGACCTGCCGCTCCTCTTGCTGCTGAGGCCGCACGCCGGTCATGCCGTGATTACATGATCAATGATCATGTGGAACTAGAGACCACCCTGCCAGACGTGGAAGCTGAAAATTTCGAACTCAAACCTGTCATGTTCAGCATGATTAATTCCGCTGGCCAATTTAGTGGTGCTGCTACAGAGGATGCTAGGGAACATCTAAAAACGTTCCAAGAAATCTGTGGTTCGTTTAGACTACCAGGAGTAAATCCGGAGATACTGAGGCTTCGGTTATTTCCTCATTCATTGAGGGACAGAGCTAAAACTTGGTGGAACAAACTAACATCGGGTTCAATACGAACTTGAGCAGATTTAACTCGTGAATTTTTATCTCGTTTTAACCCTTCCCATTTATCTGAGCGATTACGTAACGAAATTGCTACTTTTCAACAGGAAGATGAAGCCAATACACGAGGCATGGGACATGTTTACTACTCTTCTGAGGAATTGCCCGATGTATGGATACCTTGTTTGGAATCAAGTAATCAAATTCTACAATGCTGCCAACCTACAGACTCACATGAGAATCGATTCAGCAGCCAATGGGTTGTTGTTGGATAAAGATCTGGATGAAGCCATGGTAGTGTTAAAGAATTTGGTGAAGAATGAAGAGCAATTCCCCACATCGAGAAGAGGTAAACGAGTACTAGCTGTGAAGGATTACGAAGCCGATAATTCCCTAAAGACACAAGTTGTGTATCTCACAAAAGCAGTAGAAAATTTGCTGAAGAAAGATTCTCAACCGGTCTATGCTGCAGAAGAGGTATGTGGAACTTGCAGTGGGAATCATAGTTCGGAAGACTGCCCGCTACAGCTAGAGGAAGGGATGTATGTTGGGAACTATAACAAGCAAAACTACAATTCCAACAATTACAATCCTAACTGGAGGAAAGATCCCAAATTTTCTTGGAGTAACCCTAACAACGCCCTGAATCCTCAAGTACATAACACTCAAAATCAGGGGGCACCTAGAATTCTGACACGGCAGCAACTGCAACAGCAGCCGCAACAGCCGCCAGCAGCCACACCTAGTATATTGGAGCAGACCTTGGCCACAGTTATGTCTCAGACAGGAACTTACATTGAAAACATGAACCATTTCGTCAAGAAGACTGAGTCGTTCATGGATAAAACAGAGATGCGGATGACTAACCATGAAGGTACTCTGAAATCAATGGAGACACAGATGGGTCAGGTTTCCCAGCATATTAAGCCAAGGTAGAACGGAGGATTCCCTAGCGATACTAAGGTCGCTAGACAACCCACATATGAGCAGTGCAAAGCTATCACAACTAGGAGTGGGAAGAAATTATTAGGGCCAAAGAAGAAAGCTGAACCAGTAAAGGAACCAGCCCTAGAAACGACTGCCGCGAACGCTGCCCCGGCAGACGATAAACAGCCTGCTGCCGCCACACCTGTCACGACAGCAGAAGGGACAGAGGAGAAGGATGAAGAACCTAAGCCTCCTCAGATCTGAATACCATGGGAAGGACGCATTTAAGATTATCGTCCCCCACCTCCTTTTCCACAGCGGCTACAGAAGTAGAAACAAGAGTTCCAGCTTAAGAAGATCTATGATATTTTTAAGCAGGTCCACATCAATATTCCGTTGTTAGATGCCATCAAGGAGATGTCTGGTTATGCCAAATTTCTCAAGGATGCTATGTCGAAGAAATCCAGACTTGGAGAATTTGAGACGGTTAAACTGACAGAAGGATGCATGACTATTCTACACAAGTATCCACCCCAGAAAAAGAAGGATCCTGGGAGCTTCATAATACCATGCATAATCGGTGATAAATTCGTGGGTAAGGCACTTTGTGATCTAGGTGCTAGTATTAATTTAATGCCAAAATCTGTATTCCAGAAATTAGGTATTGGACGAGCACGACCCACAACAGTTATGCTGCAGCTGGCAGACCGCTCTTACGTGCAACCAGAAGGAAAGATTGAAGATATTCTGGTAAGAGTGGATAAATTTATTTTTCATGTTGACTTTCTTGTTTTAGATTGTGAAGCAGATGAGAATGCACCAATCATCCTGGGTGACCCTTCTTAGCCACAAGAAGATCACTGATTGATGTAGAAAAGGGAGAACTCACTATGAGAGTGAATGATCAAGAGATCAAGCTGAATGTTCTCCAAGAAATGAAACACGCTGATGCATAAGAAGAATGCAAGGTCATCACTGAAGTAATCCTTGCCCAACCCTGCATTAGGTCGGACTGCCATGACATCAAATTTGGCCACTGCCACAGCAGCCATCTAGAAGATTGTCACGGCAGCGACGACGACAGCAGCTCCTCAGATTCTGACATATCTGAAACTGAAGATCATGAGGAGGTAAACTGGATAGGCAATCGTCCAGGTAAGTTATTCGAGCCCTTAAACTATACCTCGAATGAACATATCATCCAAAAGCCATCAACTATCGAGCCACCTGTTCTAGATCTTAAGCCCCTGCCAGGGTAGCTCAAATATGTTTTTCTTGGATTAAATGATACGTTGCTCGTGACCATCTCTTCCAAGTTGATGCAGGAACAGAAACATCAGCTAATAGGGATGCTGCAGCAACACAAAAAGGCTATTGGATGGACGATAGCTGATATCCAAGGCATCAGTCCGGCACTATGCATGCATAAAATTCTCTTAGAGGATGATCATAAGCCGACCATTGATGCCCAGAGACGATTGAATGATGCTATGCGAGAAGTGGTTCGAAAATAAATTATCAAATGGCTAGACGTTGGGATAATTTATGCCATCTCGGATAGTAAGTGGGTGAGCCCGATGCAGTGCGTTCCTAAGAAAGGAGGAATAACTGTGGTGACCAACGAAGAAAACGAGTTAATCCCAACCAGGACTGTGACCGGTTGGAGGGTTTGTATGGACTACCGGAAGCTTAACAAAGCTACCCGGAAGGACCACTTTCCCCTGCCTTTTATTGATCAAATGCTTGATAGATTAGCGAGAAAGCCTTATTACTGTTTTCTTGATGGTTACTCGGGTTACAACCAAATAGCCATCGCACCGGAGGATCAAGAGAAAACGACTTTCACTTGCCTATACGGTACTTACGAATTTAAGAGAATGTCATTTGGACTTTACAACGCACCAGCAACCTTTCAGAGGTGTATGATGGATATATTCTCCGACATGGTGGAGGATTTCCTGGAGATATTCATGGACGATATCTATGTCTTTGGAGACAATTTTGAAAGCTGCTTAAGCAACCTACAGAAAGTGCTTGAGAGATGCGAGAAAGCGAACCTGGTATTAAACTGGGAGAAATGTCACTTCATGGTGGATGAAGGGATAGTCCTAGGCCATAAGGTAAGCTGCCGCGGCATACAAGTCGACAGAGCCAAAATTGAGGTAATTGAAAAGCTGCCGCCACCCACCACAGTCAAGGGAATTCGGAGTTTCTTAGGGCATGCTGGGTTCTATCGAAGGTTTATAGCCAATTTTTCGAAGATCACCATGCCGTTATGCCACTTATTAGAGCAGAATCGTCCCTTCGATTTCAACACTGAATGTACTGAGGCATTCAGAATTCTGAAAGAAAAGCTAGTAACAGCCCCAATTGTACAGCCACCGGACTGGAAGTTACCATTTGAGATTATGTGTGATGCCAGTGATTATGCTGTAGGGGCAGCACTTGGGCAGAGGAAGGACAAGCTATTCCATGTAATTTACTACGCTAGCAAAACACTCAACGATGCCCAAGTGAATTACACCACAACAGAGAAGGAACTGTTAGCAGTGGTGTTTTCAATTGACAAGTTCCGATCCTACATACTTGGAACAAAAGTGGTGGTCCACACAGACCACTCTGCACTGAAATATCTGTTTGCTAAGAAAGACGCGAAGCCCAGACTGATTCGTTGAATTCTGCTGCTGCAAGAGTTCGACATAGAAATCAAGGATAAAAAGGGGACAGAGAACCAAGTTGCAGATCACTTGTCAAGATTAGAGAAGGGAAAGAGTCTCCCAACAGACGAGACACACATACTGGATACCTTCCCTAACGAGTAGTTGTTCGCTGCCACAAGCACTGCCGCGACAGCCATGGCGGCATGTAAGTTTTCTGAACTCCCTTGGTATGCTGATTTCGTTAATTATTTAGTTAGCAGAATATTTCCTCCTAATCTTAACTATCAAGCTAGGAAGAGGTTCCAAAATGATGTTAAGCATTATTATTGGGACGAGCCTCTTCTTTTCAAAATTTGTGCAGATCAGGTTATCAGGAGGTGCGTACCATAGGATGAGCAGGAAGCTGTGCTTCATCACTGCCATGCTTCACAATATGGAGGACACTTAGGTTGTAACAAAACTGCTGCCAAGGTTTTGCAATCTAGTTTTTATTGGCCTTCACTGTTCAAGGATGCCCAAGCATTCTACAAAAGCTGTGATAAATGTCAACGGACCGGAAACATCTCCAGGAGACATGAGATGCCACTGCAAAACATCCTTGAAGTCGAAATCTTCGACGTTTGGGGGATTGATTTCATGGGACCATTCCCAGCATCATGTGGGAATCTTTATATCCTCCTGGCAGTGGACTATGTATCCAAATGGGTTGAAGCGATCGCCACGCAGAAAAACGATGCCAAGACCGTTCAGAGATTTCTACATAAGAACATTTTCTCTAGATTTGGCATTCCAAAGGCGATCATCAGTGATGAAGGGAGGCATTTTGATAATAGGGTAATAGCTTCTGCCCTAAAGAAATATGGTGTCAAACATCGGATCGCAACAGCTTACCACCCTCAGACCAATGGACAGGCCGAAATATCCAACAGAGAGGTAAAGAACATTCTTGAGAAAATGGTTAAACCAACTCGAAAGGATTGGTCTCTACACCTCAATGATGCACTCTGGGCCTACAGAACAGCATTTAAAACTCCATTGGGAATGTCACCCTACCGGCTGATTTATGGAAAAAAAACATGCCATCTACATGTTGAGATTGAGCACAGAGCATACTGGGCCATCAAGGCAGTGAACATGGACTTGGAAAAGGCAGGACAGAAGAGGTTACTTGACTTGAATGAGATTGAAGAAATTCGAGCAATGACCTATGACAACACAAGGATTTACAAAGACAAGACAAAGAAGTGGCATGACAAGAAGCTGCTGCCACGACAGTTCTGCCCAGGGCAGCTTGTGTTGTTATTCAACTCTAGGTTGAAACTCTTCCCAGGGAAATTGAAATCTAGATGGTAAGGCCCATTCCAAGTGGTACAAGTTTTTCCTCATGGTGCCATCACGATCAAATCCTTAAAAGACGGGCACCAATTTAAAGTCAGCGGACAAAGATTGAAGCATTATCAGGGGACTGAAGCCCCAAGAATGCAGAAAGTGGTTACTTTAGGAGATGCCCCTCCTGGCATCCCTAATTTAACTTAATTTTATTTTTATTATTTATATATATATATATATATTTATTAGGAAATTAGAATTATTTTATTTTTAGGAACTAAGTTTTTATTTTAATTATTTTTAGGAAATAAAGGAGACAAGGAGAGGAGAAGAAGTGAACTAAGCCCACCATCTCACCAGCAGCCCAAAAAGCCCAAAGGAGGAGCCTATCGTCACAGCTGTCACGACAGACGCGGAAAATCCAGCCTGTCAACACGTTGTCGCGGCAAACGCGCAGCAGACACGGAAACGCGTGACAGACGCGTTAGAAACCGCGTAACAGCTGGCCCCGTTAGTCGCGCCTGCCGTTACAGCTCCAACGGGCAGCAAACTCTTCATCTATATAAATCATGTTTTACTATTCATTTTTCATTTCACTTTTACTCTCTCTACTTGCTTCCTCTCTAGATTTTCATTTGCTTTCATTTTTCTACAGTCTTTTGCAACCATGAGTACCAGAAACACCCGAAGAAGTGCTGCCTCAACCTCTGCTGCAGCAGCAGCCACTCCCAGCCACGGCAGAATCCCAAATCGATTCTCCAACGCAGAGTCCAATGACCGATACTACACCTTCTTTCAGAAAAGGGATATGTGGGAGGAGAAAGGGTTCATCTACAACAAACGAACGGAGAATCTCGGGCACAAACCATTTATCGCCCGTAAGATCAGAGCACTACATTGGCAGATGTTTGCTGAGCAACCTGAGGAGATGAACGTAACCCTGGTCAGAGAATTCTATGATGCCGTCGACAGCAGAGACGCGACAGTAGTGACAGTTTGTGGTAAGGAAGTCCCTCTCGAGCCAGAGTACATTAACACCCTTTACGGACTCTACGTCGGCAGAAAAGAAGACGGGCATAAGAGGTTCGTGGAGAGCCTGGAGGCAGCAGATTATGATGCTATCATGGCAGAACTCACCAAGGAAGGAACCCAGTGGAATACAGACCCCAAACACCCAAGGACGGTGAAACGAGCTGAACTCACCCCCGAAGCCAAACTGTGGAACGCATTCGTGAAAAAGAGGATTATGCCCTCCTCACAAAACAGCACAGTGGATCAACCAAGGTTAGCTCCCGTTCATTCCATTTTAAACGAGAGACCTATTAACGTTGGTCGATATATTCGGGAAGGGATTTTGGATTGTGCATTGCGGCCGTCGGGACCCCTTGTCTTCCCCTACCTCATCACAGCACTCTGTCGTGGCCACAATGTCCCTGAAATTGCTGAGGATCTGAAAGTTCGGGGAAAAGGATGGACGGAGAAAAATATCCTCAGTTTGATGGAGCTGAAAGCCGCAACACCAATCTCCAGCTTCAACCCGTCTGCCGCGGCAGGTGAGCCGACAGAGCCTACCCAAACAGAGCCTGCCGCCACAGAACAGAGGCAGCCTACAGCAGCAGCTCCCCCAGCCGACTCCTCCACTCAAATCCTTGCCATCCTGCAGAAAATAGAGGAACGGCAGCTGGGCCTGATGAGCTTTATCCGGGACTTCACAACAGCAACGGTACATTTCATTAAAAGCAATTTAAATTTTTCAGATGTATTGTTTCCTGCTTTCCCCAATCATTATGTTGCTGCCCCCACACCTGCCCACACCCCTACCCCTGCTGCAACACCGAGAACACCGTCTGATGCGTCCACTCTAACCCCAGCCGCGACAGCTGCAGGTGGCAGCCACACTGCCACAACCTCTGCTAGAGGAGAAAAGAGAAAAGAGCCCCTGTCCGACCTTGACGAGTTCATTGCTGGTTTCTCCTCTTCCTCAATTTGGGAGGAATCCGATGGCGAGCCCTCTGTCAAGAGGAACGTGTCCAAAGAATTCACTCAAATGAAGCGGCAGAAACCCAACACCGAAGACGAACCCTCCGGCCAAGGGAAGTCTGACAGCAGCAGCAGCAGCTCTTCCGAGGAGGTTTAAGTGCTGGAGAAACCACCCCAGATCTCCCTCACTCGCATTCAGCCCCCTAGGGAAGCCAAGAAAAAGACTGCCTCTGCCTCTCCAAGCCATCTGTCGGCACCGATGATGAAGGTCACTACCCGCCGGCAGATACAGATCAACAGCAGCAGCAACAGCGACGATAGCATTTAAAATTTAAGTTTTTATCTTATCTTTGATGTCTGCTATTTTGTTATAATTGTGAAGTTTTATTTTCTTTTTTTTAATTCTGTCATCATGCATTGAGGGCAATGTGTTGAGTTGAGAGGTGCTCGATTCGTTCAACTGATGTGGCTCGCCAAGTGGTGGAGAGGTGGATTTTTGGGTGGAAGGGTTGAGGAAGCTAAAAATAAAATTGACACAATGATTTATAATGGTTTAACCTTCTAACCAAGGTCTACATCCACTACCTTAGCTCCCCACTAAGGATTTCCAATCAATCCACTATTGATTCGTCCCCTTTCCTAGGCTTAGGAGGAAACCCTTATACACCGATCAAGCTTTCTACCCAAAGCCTTGATCGAAACCCTCTTTACAAAGAGAAAGATAAAGCAAACACAAATCTCTCTAATAGGTGTTTGTTTGCACAACTAAGCACTCACCCAAAACCTAAAACACTTGAGCAAATTTGACAAATTTGGCTCACTAGTGTTTGTCTATACAATAAATGACAATTTAAGCTCTAAAACAATTCTTGATCATTTGTTGATTGACAATATGAGCATTTTTCTTTACTTGATGCTTGGAGGTCCCTTTTATACTTCTTGATGAGTTTATGGCCGTTACTAGCCGTTGGGGTTGAATTGGAGTCGTTGAGGACTTTAATTCCCACCATAAATGCAGTTTTGCAGCTCCCCGTTTCGAAACGCTCGAACCCGTTTCGAAACGCTCTTTAAGTAGAAAGAGTCGTTGTAGTCTGACATGGCACCCGTTTCGGAACGCCCCTGGCCATTTCGGAACACCCGTATCGAAACGCTTAGACCCGTATCGAAACGCCTGCATTTAAATGTTAGTTGGGAAAATAGTCGTTGGGGTTTATGACCGTTATGGTCAATGCCACGTAGGTGTATCGAAACGGCATAGCCCGTTTCGAAACGCTGGGCAAAAATCTCATCTAGGGATGCCCGTTTCGATACCCGTATCGAAACACTTTTGCTACTGGAATGCACCGTATCTAAACGCCCTAAGGTGTTTCGAAACGCCTGGAAGGTTTTATGTATTTTGGCTTTTGAAAACATGCAAAACCCTTTATAAAATATCCCTAAACATAGTTTCAAGTTATTTGGACTTTGGAAATTGTTTTAAATACTTTTTAAATCAGTCCAAAACATTTTTCAACTATTATATCAAAACATTAGTTCTATAATCTCCCCTTTTTTGATATAATAAAACTCACTTGAAAAATTGTTTGGGATTCTCCCCCTCTATCTTTAAAAATGTGAATAAGAGAATTAAAGATATAAATCAAATAAAGCTCCCCCTTATTCATTTGAAAATTCAATTTTTCAAACCATTTCTCCCCCTTTTTGTTATATCAAAAAGAATTTAAAACATTAAGTTCAAAATAACAATAGAGGTAAAAATTTGACCAAAATGCAAATTTGGTTTTAAAATGGCTCCCCCTTACTCAAAGCATCATCAAAAATGTTAGTCCAACATATATGATCATCTAGTTGAATTTAAAAAATAAACAAATTGAAATAAAAAAACAACTAGAATATTTACCAACACTTGAACCCAAGGGAGGATGTGAAGTCTTCCTTCTTCAAGTGTTCTTCCTTGTGTGCATGGAGCTCCCCCTCAATGTTTGACTTGTTGAACATCTCCATCACACCTAGCAAAAGACAATCAAGTGATTTTTGGTATCCAAATTGCTTTGGATCCATAAACGTTAGTAGCACAAATTTTAGTCCCCTTAGGAATCCATTTTTCAATGTCATTCTTTTTAATTGAAGTGGTTAGTCCTTTTGGGACCCAAACACTTCTAAAACATTTTCCTTTTACAAATCTAGGGGCACTAGATTGTCTTACATAGAAATTTGATTTTCCAAAATTGTTTTTCTTTTCTAGCTCTTTGGAAATCAAATCCTTTTTCTTCTTGAACTTTTTGAAGCAAATTTTGTAAATCAAAACATTTTAATTCAAACTCTTTGAGTTTTGCTTCAAGTTCAAGTTTGGTTTTAGAAATCAAATCATTTTGAATTTTTAACTTTGAAATCAATTTGTTGTTTTTCAAAATGTGATTTTTAAAGTTTAAAACCAAATCATCATAGGCATCTTGTAATTCATCAAAAGAGTAAGAACATGAAGTAGATGAATTAGAAGTTACCCTTGAATCTTCTTCGATGGCCATAAGGCGAAGGTTGGCTTGTTCATCGTCGGTGGAGTCCTCATCACTCCAAGTAGCCACATGTGCCTTCTTCTTATGGCTTGAAGTACTTGCCCTCTCCTTTTTCTTGGATTTTCGTTCAAGCTCTCTCAAAGCTTTCTTCATGAACGGGGCACACTTCTTGAAGAGATGAACTATCTCTTCTTCTTCATCCTCCTCTTCACTTGAGTAGACATGATGGCAAGTGGAGGATTTGAGAGCCATGGCACTTGCGTTGATGCCTAGCCCTTTGATTTTCTTCTCTCCCATAGCTCTAATTTCTTCCCTCTTCTTCTCATCTTCTTTGTTCTTCTTCATGATTTGATGAGTAATGAGTGACCTCATAAGTTCATCAAGCTTCAAAGTCTTCAAATTCTTTGCTTCGATGATGGCGGTCCTCTTTGAGTCCCAAGACTCGGGAAGTGAGTAGATGAGCTTTCGGACAAGTTTTTCCTCCGGGATGGCTTCTTCATATCCTTTGAGACCATTGGTGATTGTGGAGAACCTATCAAACATCTTCTCGATGTTCTCTTCCGGATCCATTTTGAAGTTCTCATACTCCAAGGTTAGGAGCCCAATCTTGGTCTCATTGACTTCATCGGTCCCCTCGTATGTGACTTCAAGCTTGTCCCATACCTCCTTGGCACTCTCACAAGAAGACATCTTCTCATAGATGGATGGGCCAAATGCACAAAATAGAAGGTGCAAGGCTTTGCAATTTAGCTCCATCTTCTTGCGATCGTCGGCACTCCACTCCGCTTTGCTTCTTTGAGGCACGAACGGACCATCTTCAACTATATCCCATAGCTTGTAATCTCTAGATTTGATGAAGAACTTCATCTTTGTCTTCCAATGGGCATAGTGGGTTCCGTCAAAGAAAGGCGGTTTGTCGATTGATTGTGCCATTTGAGCTGGTTGATGAAATAGTGATCGAGCTTGCCGGATCTTCTCAATAGGATGTGAATCCTCTTCGATTGAGCTAAGCTCTGATACCAATTGTTGATTTGAGAGGTGCTCGATTCGTTCAACCGATGTGGCTCACCAAGTGGTGGAGAGGTGGATTTTTGGGTGGAAGGGTTGAGGAAGCTAAAAAGAAAATTGACACAATGATTTATAGTGGTACAACCTTCTAACCAAGGTCTACATCCACTACCTTAGCTCCCCACTAAGGATTTCCAATCAATCCACTATTGATTCGTCCCCTTTTCTAAGCTTAGGAGGAAACCCTTATACACCGATCAAGCTTTCTACCCAAAGCCTTGGTCGAAACCCTCTTTACAAAGAGAAAGATAAAGCAAACACAAATCTCTCTAATAGGTGTTTGTTTGCACAATTAAGCACTCACCCAAAACCTAAAACACTTGAGCAAATTTGACAATTTTGGCTCACTAGTGTTTGTCTATATAATAAATGACAATTTAAGCTCTAAGACAATTCTTGATCATTTGTTGATTGACAATATGAGCATTTTTCTTTACTTGATGCTTGGAGGTCCCTTTTATACTCCTTGATGAGTTTATGGTCGTTACTAGCCGTTAGGGTTGAATTGGAGCCGTTGAGGACTTTAATTCCCACCATAAATGCAGTTTTGTAGCTTCCCGTTTCGAAACGCTCGAACCCGTTTCGAAACGCTCTTTAAGTAGAAAGAGCCATTGCAGTCTGACAAGGCACCCGTTTTGGAACGCTCCTGGCCGTTTCGGAACACCCGTATCGAAACGCTTAGACCCGTATCGAAACGCCTGCATTTAAATGTTAGTTGGGAAAATAGCTGTTGGGGTTTATGACCGTTGTGGTCAATGCCACGTAGGCGTATCGAAACGGCATAGCCCGTTTCGAATCGCTGGGCAAAAATCTCATCCAGGGATGCCCATTTCGATACCCGTATCGAAACACTTTTGCTACTGGAATGCACCGTATCGAAACGCCCTAAGGTGTTTCGAAACGCCTGAAAGGTTTTATGTATTTTGGCTTTTGAAAACATGCAAAACCCTTTATAAAATATCCCTAAACATAGTTTCAAGTTATTTGGACTTTGGAAATTGTTTTAAATACTTTTTAAATCAGTCCAAAACATTTTTCAACTATTATATCAAAACATTAGTTCTACAATCTCCCCCTTTTTGATATAATAAAACTCACTTGAAAAATTGTTTGGGATTCTTGCCATATTAGAAAACTTGAACCCAAGGCCTATATAAAGGCATGTAATTCGACCTAGGGAAGGACATCTTATTCTCTAGCCGTCTTCCCCTAAACCCTAGTCGTTTCCCCCCTTCTCATCATGCTCTAAACTTCCCCTAGGGTTAAGGGTTGATTCTGTAAAGTAGTTGCAAGGATTGCATTGTTTTAGGATTTTTTCTGTTCAATAAAATAGACTTCAAGTTTGCTTATTCTGGTTTTCAACATCTTGCAAGAGTATCGGGAGAGCATTGTGAGATTATACATTTACTTAATATCGGGAGAGTTAAGTATACGAAAGGAATAAGTATGGGTTCTCCAGTTTATGGTTGAACTATCTCGAACCTAGGGATAGGACGAGGTTAAGTGGCTAAGGAAGAATTCAACAACATCAGTGATCATCCTTCGATTCACGCCGAGAGGTATCATCAAAGACGTGTTCATCGACAGACTTGGACCTAGGGATAGGCCAAGGCACAACAGGGATTCTTGCCAAGCTTGAAGTATAGAGTTGTGTGATCGCTGTTGCGACAACAACAGACCGCTGCCGCCGCAGGTGCTGCCGCGACAGGAGCAACGACAGAACAGACAGTCCTAGACATTGCAACACCTACACTACTGAGCAAATCAATACCGGCCCATTCTCTCTATCATGATTTCTTTAATCTTTTATCTTTAGTACTCTTTATTATTCCCTCACAAACAATTAAATTTTTTTTCTTTGTGCAGCAATTCAAGGTTAAGGCTATTTCCAGTCCCTGTGGATTCGACATCCGATACTTCGTGTATCACTTTACTACTTGCGTCGTGTACACTTGCACTCTATTGCGATAGACTCTTTTACACGCAACACATTGAAAATTGGCATTAAGGAAACCTTATGGACCAAAATTAAAAGAATTTGTTGATTGTTATCACCCACTAAGCAAACACTAAATGACTAATTTGCAATGACCCAACACCAAAATTAAAAAATATAACACTTGAGAATATAATACCGTGAGGGGCCGGCAATTTTAAATCAATACCCTTTTTATCATTTAATTAGAAGAATAACCCTCATCTATGATTATTTAAAAAAATATCCCTTATCAGTCCACATAAGATAAATTCGCGCCCTACAAAAAGCGAGTTTTAAACTCGCGTCATGTAGAAAGTGAGTTCTATGTTAAAAACATGGTAAATTGTTTTTTTTTTCTTTCTTACCAACTTACTCAACACGAAACTCGCGTTTTGTTAAAAGCGAGTTTCAAACTCGCATCCTGTAGAAAGCGAGTTCGCCTTACGTTGACGATTTGAGATCATTTTTCCAAATAATCCTAGATGTGGTCATTCTTCTAAATAAGTAATAAAAAAGATATTGATTTAAAATTGCCTGAGAGACCATTGTTTCTAGTAGGGGTTAAAACAGCTCTTAGTCCTTAAATTTGATAAATTTCTCAACTTATTCTCTTAATTTATTTTTTTACATATTAGTCCATGAAGTTAAAATCTTTTATCACTATAATATGACACAATTTCAGAGTATTACGTTGTCAAAATGGGAAAGAAATTAACAAAAGAATAAATTGTCAAATCTATAAACTACGACGACAAGAAAAAAAAACAGAAATTAGATTAAAAAATCATCAAATTTAAGGATAAAAACATTTTTTTCCTTTTAATAATTGCAGTAAATAGGGGTGTTAAAGCCCACGTGTCTCAAAAGAATAAATTGTCAAATCTATAAACAAACCATTTCCCTACACAGAAACATTGTACCCATTGTGACATTAATGCTAAAACATGTGTCTATATTAATTTGGATCCAACAATTTACATGTTACTCTCGTACCCTGTTTTATTACCATGCAAACATTAATGCTAAAAAAACTATTACCAATTAGTCTAGCTGGATTCGAATTATAACATTGTGCATGAAAAAATCTGGATTGAATTTTGGAAGGGCCGCCTCATAACGAGTCTTTATAAAATTTGGCTTAGATTAGCCCACCAATAAATCAGATAACGGTGGTTAAACAAAAAATATTTTATCAATTGGATCATAATATCTCATACATTATCATTCAAATTTATCATACATATCGGATTTTAAATAAATTTAAAAATATATAATAATTTGTTCGGTGTAAATAAATTAACTATTAAATATGTATAAATAAAAATAATATTATTGAATCATAATTTATATAATAGAGACGTCGGATTGATGTAAAATTTTACGTGCAAAAAAAAAGTATGAACATATCTAAATAAGGAGTGAACAAAATTCGATTCGAATTGATTGATAAGGAAGAAAGAAAAGACTTTTTTTCATCCCTGATTAGGGATGGGCACGGGTCGGGTTTTTGACTCACCCAGACCCGACCCGAAAATAAACACCCTAAACCCGCACCTGACAACATTTTTTAAAAAATCTGACCCGACCCGAAAATAAATATACTAAATCCGACCCGACCCGACCTATATAAATTAAATTTATTTTAGGGACCTAATTGTAAAAACAATAATTTTAAGGGACTTAATTGTAAAAAATATAATTTAAAGGACTAAATTATAAATAAAAATTGAATTTTAAGGGCTTAATTATAAAATGTATATATAAAGAGAGGTATTATTATAAACATTCCTAAAAAATTAGAGGAAAATTACACTATTAGTCCCGGGTCGGGTCGGGTCAGATATTTTCCACCCTAAACTCGAACCCGACCTGAGACTACCTTTAACAAAAACCCGACCCGAACCCAATTTTTTCATTAAAAATCCTACCCGATCAAACTGGGTCGAGTCGAAACCCGTCGAGTCCGGGAAAAATCCCATTCCTATCCCTGATAATAATAACCCATGGTGTAATGATTTGATTAATCTACTCATAAAGTAATGGGTTAATTATGGCAGCAGCTTCCATTAATTTTGGATTAGAGTTCGTTGAGCTTTTTGCATTAATGCAAAACGACAAAATCAATAAAGACAAACGACTTGTAGAAGATGTTTTGTTTTAATCAGACATTACAAAATTTAGCTTATTTCGATTTATATTTATGTTTATGAATTGATAATTCATATATTTATATAAATAAATTATGGATAAATATTCTATTCACATGCGGCGGTGGAAACGGAAAGTTTCCACAAGCCTTAGTTTTAGGGTATAGAGAGTTAGTTTAGGGTATATGGTTTTGAGGTTTATGTGTAGGGGTTTAGAATTTAGGGATAGTTGTTTCAATTTAAGGTTTTGGGTTATAACTTAGGGTTTATAGGTTAAAACCTAAATCCTCACCATATTACCCTAAAAATTAAACCCTAACCTATAAACCCTAAATTATAACCCTAAACCTTAAATTGAAACAACTATCCCTAAATTCTAAACCCATAAACTATATACCCTAAACTAACTCTCTATACCCTAAAACTAAGGCGCTTGTGGAAACTTTCAGTTTCCACCGCCAGTGTATAGGATATTAATCCATAAATTATTCTGTCTGACTAAATTTGTCTCGTATTAATTTTTTAAAATTTAAAATATTTAAACTTTGACTGTTATTATTTTAAATATTTTAATTAATTAAATTTGATAAAATATATATTTTTAAACTACTTGATTGAAGGATTTTAAAACATATTTTTTTATATTTTTATCAATAATAAATTTAAAGCAATAATGAGTCAAAATTAAAAAATTGGACCAAAAATATTTTACTGAACATATTTAGTGAGACAGAAGGGTATATAATTTTCTCAATAAAAGTGTTTTCATATTTTTAATAAATGTTTTATGAGGTGAAATTTTGATAATTTTATAAAATTTTATACGCTTGGTAAATAAAACTCACAATCTATTATCTATATACTGCATAAAATCATGCTGATATTATTATGAGAAGTTTGTATGAAAAAGTGTCGGTCATTTGAAGGGTTTTTTTTTATTTTAAAGAAAATCATGAAAACTAAAAAAACCAATTTTTAAAATCCAAATATATAAAAAATAGTTCAAGACTGTTTAATTGACATCTTAAGGGAAAAAATGATACATTGAATACAACATTTGCTGAATTAATTTTTTTTAGATAATGAATCGGTATATCTATAGTCCGTAATAATAATATATTTTTAGTCGTAGATGTTCTCATTAAGAGATAAACGATCGATAATGAAATATGTTCTATTCCCATAGTAGGAGGCTTACAAATTATTAATTACATTCCTAACATCATTTTAATATACTGATTAATATATCTTATATAAAAATAACATCATATTTTTTAAATTCAGTGAGTGATTTTAATAGTAAAAAATAACGTATTCTTTTTACTTGAATTCAAACAGTTTATCTAAAATATACGTAAATTTATCTAAAATTAAACAAAAGTATCCATATTCCACAATTCTTACTTTTTCCAATTTCAATCATTCAATCAAAGGTGAATGGCCAAAAAAATAGAGAAAAAAATAAAATAAAATTGAAGGGTTCCTTTGTCCAAAAGTAGGGTCACCCAACAAACACCCACCACTTATCTCTATGGTGCCAAAATATATATATATATATATATATATATATCTTCTTTATTTTATTTTCTTTTGCTCGATATATGTATGATTTTTACTAGAGAATAGAATTATACAAAGGCCTAGACTTACGGTTGTGAGCTGCTTCATTACAAATCTCTCTAAACATAAGTGAAGAAAAAGAGTACAGTATATCCTAAAATAAAAGAAAAAACACCAAAATCAAACACATCACGAATGTAAAACAAAATTTAAATAAAACTTTCTTTATACTTAAATATTCAAGTTCTATTTGATTCTGAATATTATCGAAACTCATATAATTATCGAATATCCGGATGTAAAAAGAAACCAGAAAAAGAAAAGAGAGGAGGAATGATCTATCTGTTTGTTAACAGCAAAATTGGGTTCCACCTGCTGACCCCAACACCTGGAAATCGATAAACCTTCTCTCTTTTTCTTTCCCATTTCTCTGAAAAATCTTAATCATTGATGCAGTAAACATTCATGCATGTCACACATAGGGTTGATTGAAGGTCTCGAAAATTTAAAATTCGTATATGATTTAAAAAAGTTTTAAATTTATAAATTCGTCTCCTAACATGAAATACTGCGTCCGTCCCGTCATATATTTTCAAGACAGCAAACCAAAGACATGCAGTTAAACACTGTTTCATCTCTTTCACTGTACTCTTACTACTACTGCTGCACACAAACTTTTGTTCGTGGCCTTTTTCATCCCGAATAAAGGGTAAAACGAAAGGCAAATGTTTCGAATTTAATTCGGTTGATTCATGTAATTAATTCAAAAAGTTTCGAAACTCGAAATGTAAATGGACACAAACAAATGATGAAATGAAATTAATATAAACACAAGAAATGTTTAGCAAAACCAGCCAAGAACAATGTTGATATGGTCTGTTTTTTTTCTCTCTCAAACCCTAAAGATATATTAATCACACCAAAAGGAAAATTAATTTCTTGGTTTTTCTTATGACTATACTAAAAACTCGATTTTTGTTTTTTTTTTTTTGAAAAAAAGAAGCAATCAAATTCAAACCTCACGTGTGTTACATATCAAACTAACACATCAACTTATTCATCGCCACCGCCGCCGTCTCCGCCGTGGTGTGAATGTGAGCCGCTCACTTGAGATTCCGATACGCCGGTGTCACCTTGCCTGTATGGATTCAATCCGGCTAACATATTTAAATGTCCTTCACGTATGCCACTCCCGCCGCCGCTGCTCGAACCGGCCGATTGTTGGCCGGGCAATAAGGCCATTGGGGTTGGAAAATTCATGAAATGCAACCCACTAGACATAGTTCCCCTATGCAAACCACTGTTGTTAACCGAAGGGTATGTCCATATAGGGTCACCGCCGCCGCCGCCACTCATGGCTTGATTACTAGAATTAGTTAACATCCAAAAGTTCGCCGGAACCTGCCCGTGGCTCGCCGGGATCGCTCCGGTGCTCGACTGCAACAAGTAGCTCCCCATTTGATGTTGTGAAGATAGGTCGATTTCGGTTCTTCTTTTCCTTCCTATACAACCTTCTTCGGCTTCGGATATTTCCATGGAAGACTCTTGCTTAGCTTGGAACATTGGATTCAAAATACTACTCGATTGGAAGTTGAGGAACGCCGTGGACGGTGTCGGTTCGAGTCCGATTCCGGGGAACAAACTCCGACGTTGTTGCATCGAGAAGTTGGAGTTGAAACCCGAGGACCGAAGCTGAGAAGGGATGGACATGCTCGAACCCGAGCTACGAAGCGAGATGTTGAGGGAAGTGAAGTTCGCGGGGATGGTGCCGGTTCCCGTGGCGGCGATCACGGATGGTTCGGCTTGCTGGAGCAGCCACTCGATCGTTTCGCCGTCGGATTTGTGGCCGAGCTCACGAGTGAGTTGAAAAACCCTAGCTGCACAAAGAGCCGGCATGCGGATCCTACGACCACGTCCATCTACCTTGGTGTGACGGTCCTTGGTTGAAGTACGCTTAGGGGGTGGGATTTTGGAAGGCTCCGCCGTGATCTGGTGGCTCGAAGCGGTGGTGGGTTGATCGGCTGAGGTGGAGGAGAGGATTGGGAGGGAAGGGAAAGGAAGAGTTGTAGAAGAGGAGGAACAAGGGGGGTTATCTTCTTCTTTCTTCTCGAGTAATTGGAATGGGAAAGTAGGACGGTGGTGGTCGTGGTGGTGGTAGTGGTGGTTCAGAAGGTGGTGGTGGTGGTGGTGATCATCGCTGCCTCCTCCTCCTCCTCCTTCCATAATAGCATGAAAGTAATAGGTTGTTTCTCTAATGGCGATGAATGATGAGTGATGGAGGTGTCTTTAGATCCAACCTTTTACTTTGTGTTCTATACTAAATGTTTAAATGAGTATTTTTTTGGAAAGAAAAAAAATCATTTTTTTAAAAAATTTAAATATTCGAATCATAATTCAATTAACATCGTTGTTACTTTAATATATTATTTGAGCGTATTTAAGTGTATAATATAAAGGATCTGAATAATTTAGGAATCAATGTATAAATACTAAGGGAAGATGGCAAGCTTTAAGGAACAAAGATCATGAGTGGGAATTATATGGGTATGCTTTCAAAACAATTCTTTTTTTATTTTTGTAATTTAGAGAAGAAAATTAGTCTTATTTTCATAATTTATATATAAAAAAGCTTATGTATATAATTAAGTATTTGGAAAGACAAAAAAGAATTTTTTTTCTAGAACCCAATAATTATTTCAGTGGAAAAGCGGATGATGTTCATATTAAGAGACACGGGTTCAAGGATAAAAATCTTTTGTCTATTCACGGTGCCCCTACTTTTGTCTCAACACTAAAAAATATTACGAAATTAAATTCCAAACTCTAATCCTAAATTCTAAATCCTAAACCCTACACCCTATACCCTAAAAATATATCATACTCCAAATTCCATAAACCCTAACCTAAAACTCTAAACCCTAAACCTAATTTGAGCATGAGGCATAAATAGGGGCACCAAAAAGGGGCAGGAAATTTCTATACTGGGTTCAAATCGCTTTGTCTACGAGGTGTATGTACATTATCAAAGGGTTAAGAATATGTGTGAACAGATACTACCTTATAATCACCTTAATATTACTCAAAAAAATTATTTTAGTAATTTGTGATTTTGTTAGGTTTATTATATATGATTAGTTTGAATCAGATCATATATGTTAACATATATATATATATATATATATATATATATTAAAATATTTATTTTTAATGGTATAAACTAAAATTTGATGTAAAATTCATTAGTATTTTATATAGATTTTTACTATAAATGATTCAAATATATCAATATAATTTTTATTTATTTATTGTAACACAGATAACAACATATTAATTTTATATAATAATTAGTTCAAAACTATACCATTTTAAATGTTATAACAAAAATAAAACTATACTGAGATCCGTTAATTAGCCTAGTTCTTAAAGATGTTCATCTTGCCCCATCTTGTATGAGTTCGAATCCTAGCATGAGAATGTAATATCTCTATTTAATAAAAAATGACATTGTATTATAATTTAAATTAAAGTTTAATAAAAAATGAGAACCAAATTTAGTTAGATAATATAATATATTATCAAATATTACTTTTGTTTATATTGTTTTTATGAATAGGAGAATCCTTTTTATTATTATGGAAGGACAGCACCTTTGGTTCAGACTCCACATGAGGTGCTGTTTTTATCATTGAATCCATAAAGACAATGGTGGCCAAAGGTGGGTCCCAAATTTTCAAGTCAAAAATAAAAATTTTGTTTACTACTATTATTTTTTGAAATAATAATGAATATTTACCTTATTAATAGACTAAATCAGATTAAATATTACAAAAGTAAATTATAAGTATAATTCTTTAAATTTTATTGATTTTAATCACAATTATAAAATCAACAACCAGTTTGTTCAGTAAGATGAGACATTAAATTCGTTAAGCAAAATTTAAAGATTGGTTATTTTTTTCGATAAATAAAGAGAAAGAAAAAAACGATACGAACGAGTGCATCGTTAAAAAACCCTCCTAATCCTAACTTGAGGGGAAAAGAGTGCACTCAGAACGTACGTACACAAAAACTATCCGACAACAAAACAAACTATCCAGCACTGAAACTAGAGATTGATGATTAATACTGTGAATGGAGTAAATTAACCTTTATGATATTTGATTCGAATTAATTAATTAAAAATAGTGAGAAAGCAGATTATGAGATGGGGACCCATCTCCAATGAAGTAATGATTTCATATTGCGTTTCTTCTGCAACCTTTGCTGGGATGAGGCTTTGGGATTCCTCAACTTTGCTTTCCCTTATATATAAAAATATAATTAATATTTATATGGGACTTTTTGCTTATGTTTTCAAAGGATTTTCTTTGAATAATTCTTGGACCCCCTTTTCTTTCCCTTGGTTTTGCCAACAAATTATAAGAAAATTTCACTTTGGATTAGTTGAGATTCTTTTTTTATAAAGATATATATATATATAATCACAAATATTTCATACAATAATTATATATATTTAATGAATACCATGATAATATGTTATATTTTTAATATACTGGTGTTAGGGTTAGGCATTCGATCGAGTCGAGTCAAAAAAATTCGAGTCATTCGAGTTTGCAAGTCCTATTTTACGATTTAAATTTTATTTAATTTTTTTCCGAATCGAGTCGAGTTTTCGAGTTGCTGTACAAATTTAATTGTACATGCATATTTCTATATGCATATACTCAGGGTCGGGCGGTGCACATATTGATTCCAATTTTAACGGCTTTCTATAAGCATATATAATATACATATATATTTTTCATATTTTCACGTGTGATATACATAATATATCATGCACAATTGACAAAGTCGTCTCGAATATGAAAACTGATAAACTAATTACTAAAAAAAAATTGAGTTATTCGAATTTCCATTTCATAACTCAAACTTTATTTGAAATTTTTTCGAGTCGAGTTTATGAAATTTTGAGTCGAGTCAAAACGAGTCGGTTTTTTCGCCTCAAGTCGAGTCGAGTTTTGCCCACCCCTAGCTGGTGTGATTACATAGTAGTATCTGTTTACATTTTTTTAATTTTTTGATAACGTATATACGAATAATTTTTTTTGATTTTTTAGTACCTTTATTCTATACACTTCTATAAAAAAAATACTATTAACATTTTAACAATTTAAACGTTGAATTATCAATACCGTTGTACTTATTATACATGTAAATTAACTTTTCAATATTAGTTTACTTACACACTTTACATGAATATTACATTAAATTCAATTATTGAAATGCTAAAATATCAACAAAAAATGCTAAAATATTACTCGTAAAAAATGGTTTGTAAAAATGGTGTGTGTGTGTGTGGATTTCTATATTTCTTGTATTTTAGTTTGTATTTCGAGCTGTTTTTCTATCTCGTGATTTTTTACTCTAACAAAATTCATTCACCGATAAAAAAAAATTGTTTATGGTAGATTAACCTAAGGTAAATTTATGATAGATTCAAATTTTGATTTAGATATTTATTATGAGTCGATCCTCCTAATCTATTTTTTTATTAATTTTAATGAGTAAATATACAAATTAAAATAATGCTAATAATAATAATAATAATAATAATTTCATTTGTAACGAGGTTGCCAAAATTCCCAAGTACAATTGGTACACCAAATCTATTTTCAAAACATAACTGTATTTTAATAATTTAATACAATTATCAATGTGACATTTTATAATACATTTTGAGATTATTTATGCTTTAGAGCAGAAGGTTGAGCATTTTTTCTTTTTGTTATTTTTTTTTTCAAATTCCAATGGGAAATTGGGATTGCAGCTTTATTTTAGACAAAAAGCAATAAATAAATAAATAAATTAAGTAAAGCTTATCTTTGATCTATCTATGGCTGAGATAAAAAGTTATTGGATCAATGAGGTATTATGTTAAAAGGTGTTTTTGTTGTTTAAGTTTTTTATTATTATTATTATTATTATTATTATTATTATTATTATAAATTGAATGATAAAAATTTATGTATAAAAAATCTATCAGTTTGGTGTTTTTTTTTTAAAACGGTATTTAGTTACTTTATTTAAAGATTATAAAAGTACTAACAGATAAAATAGTGCTATAATAATATTATTTGGAGTCAAATTTTATGGTTTATACATGAATTGTGGTTTTATTTATTAAATAGAGATAATTTTTAAAGTAAAAGTTAGAATTTAAATCCATACAAAATGAAATGACATGAGCATTATTAATTATCGGGTCAATTAGTGATCTCATAAACCGTGAATTTAGTTTGTGCACTATAATTTGATCATTTTCAACCCATGAACTTTTTTCACAACTTGAAATTTCAGTCTTCACTCGAATAACACGAAGGCAAATATTAGGGGTGTGCATAATTACCCAACTCGATTGACTCGGCCCAATTACCCGAAGCAAATTAGACGGGTAATTTTATAAAAAAAATACCCGACCCGGTAATTTTTCCGGGACACGGGCCGGGAGTTTTCTCTTACCGGGTACCCGACCCGATAAATTTTAATATATATTTTTTATATTTTAAATAATATTTTATTTTAAGTTTCTTAATATTTTTTACTCTAAAACTAAGTTTAAATCTCTAAATTCTTTCTATGTTTGTATTATATACTTTTAAGTTTAATTTTTTTAAAATATACTTTTGTGTTTAACATGTTATTTTATTAAAATTTTAAAATTAAAAATATATATATAAACCGGGTACCCGGTACCCAATTATTCGGGTACCCGAGTTTTACGGGTACCCGAGTCTCGGGTACCCGAATGTGATGGGCCGGAATACAGGCCGAACAATAAGATACCCGGATGAACCGGGTACCAGACAATGCCCACCCCTAGCAAATATAACTAAAGCATACACTTTAAATCATCAAATTGGAGAATAGAAACTAAATATACAACTAGTGTAAAATATAAAGACTAACGATAGAATTTAATTTAATAGATTCCACATCTGTTTCTAGATCATGATCGAAAATTTAAAATATATAAAATACAGGATTAAAATTTACCAAATTAAAGTTTAGGGATTGGATTCAGAACTTGTTCATAGTATAAATACTAATGAAAGAATTTAACCTATTATTATTTTTTAATTATGTTGGTACTTGGTACCGTTGTGCTTGACTTGACTTTTATTTGTACCTACAAAAATGAAATAATTAATTAATTGCTTTAATTGGTATAATAATAATTTCAGAAACACATATAGCTACTTTTAATAAAATCCAGGCTTTAGCTTTTTTTACTTGTCTTCGTTTGTTGGATCTAATCAAAATCTCCCACAAAAATCATGCTTTGTAATTAAATAATTAAATAAATCAAAAATCAAAAGATTTCATGGTAGGTAGGAAGAACAATATAGTGCAAGGACTAAGTCAGCAATTTAAGATTTCATTGGGAGGCAGTTATACAATTTTAAAATTGAGATAAAATAAACTTTTCGTTTTTGAATTTGGTAAGTTTTTTAATGGAAAAATATTTGTACTGTTAGCGTAAACTTTAGTTTACGCAAACATACTTATTTTAGGGTTATGGGTTTAATTTAGCCGTTAGAGTTTAGGGTTTTAGATTTTAGTGTTTTTAGTTTAGGGCTTAGTAACTTAGAGTTAAGAGATTTAGATTTTAGATTTTAAAGTTTAGATATGCATGCTCGTGAGAGAAATTTAACTGTCAGACCAGTGCATCAAATATTAACCATTTTTAACTTGGTTTCTGTTTTTTGGTATACATTAATCCTTGAATTTGATTTTTTTTTCTCAACTTGGTTCATTTGGACCACAATAATTCGAAAGTTGGAATTTTTTGCGAAGTTGATCCATGAAATTTGATTTTGGCACTCATTTTAGTCCTCGGACGAAATCCAAGTTCATGGATCATATTGAAAAAATAGCCAAGCTTTGATATTAATGTGGACCAACAAAAGGTTTAGGGCCAATTTGGGAAAAATTGTCAACTTCGATGACTAAATGTTGCTTTTATCTCTTAGAAAAATTTTAGGGGGTAAACTACAAAAGTTGTGTTTAAATGGATTAAATTGAACTCCTAATATTTTAGAATGACTAAAATACAATTTTTCATTTAATTAAGGACTAAAAAGAATTAAACTGAAATAGTATTTTTTAAAGGGACTAAAAGTGTGATTGTAACGTTAACCAGAGATTTTATTATGATCTTTTGAATTAAAAGAATAAAACAAATTATCCTTATTTTTTGAGAAGGGAAAAATGAAAATAACATTTTTTAATAAATTTGTGTTTTTTTTAGGGAAAACAAAGGTTAATTAATGAAAATAGTTAGATAAACGTGTATAGGTAGGTAGGAATTTCTCGTAGGTAGGAGAGGTTATACGAGTAATTAATTAACTGAGGATTAATTAAGCTAACAGTTATCATTAAGGAAATTTCATGATAATTGATTTGGTTTCACATGCTATATTTAATAGTAATATTTATACAATAAATAAATAAATAAAATAGTTCTTTTAATATACTTAAATATATATATATATATATATATATATATATATATATATATATATATATATAGTATAAAAACCGATTGCTTCAAGTTGAGCCGACGAGTTAGAGTTTAAATTTAAATTCGAGATAAAAAACTAGATTTAAGTTCCATTGAGTTTTATTTTTAAAGTTTGAGCTCGATTCGAGATAAAATGTGGAGCATTAAATTTGTTTATCTAATAAATATGAGTTTTATGATGAAGTTTGTGATGTAACGATAAGTTTTAGTCTTGATTAACATTTGATCTAATTAAGTACCTGAACTTGGAAAAATTATATTATGGGTGATTCCCACCACGTCATCCATGAGACCAACCAATGGAAACCACCTACTTCACCATGATTTTTCCATGTCATTTTTTCCAACCAATGAATCTTCACTAAAGTTTTTTTATGTCATTTTAAAAACTGTTTTTTGGAAGTTATTCTATTATTAGATTAATGGCATGGAAAATAATAATTAAGTGGGTGATTTCTATTGGTTGGTCTCATGGATGACGTGGTGGGAATCACCCATGATATAATTTCTCCTGAACTTGACTTCAAAGTTCAAATCCGCACCTAAATTTTTTTTAGTCCACGCATTTATCTTTTTAATTCTAAAGTATACATACTTTTTTATTCAATTCAAACCAAAAAATAAAATTCAAGTATATAATTAAACCAAAAAAATTAATCACCAAATTAAATCATAAAACAAAATTCAGTCAGCAAATGTATATTTACCTTATAATATAATTGTATATGTGACTAAATTTTTTGCATGTATATTTTCGTCTTTAAAAAATTACCATGCACGAGACTTTTAAAATTATATTAAAATAAATAAATAAATGAGCTGGTATTGTGTTTAAATGCCAAAACATATCAGCAAAGTTGACAGCACAAATTTGCAACAATGTCCAAGTAAAAGCTGTTGTCCTCTGTCTGTCTTACGTCGAAATTATATACTAATAAATTCAAAAAAAAAGAAAAAAACGAAAAAACAAATTTATACAGTAGTAAATAGAACATCCCGGCCCATAAGACATAACAACCACAAATATATATATATAGGGATAGGATCCGTTTACACATTGTAAAACTCTTTAAGTTTTACACGGTTTTTAGACCGTTGGATGAGTGAAACGAATGAATGAGATTAATAGTAAATATGTGCAGATTATCACTTGAAAAAAAAAAGAGTAAGGAGTTAATCTGAGTCATCCATTCCTTCCATCTAACGATCCAGAAAACGTGTAAAACTTAAAGAGTTTTACATTGTGTAAGTTGATCCTAACTCATATATATATATATATAATATAAAAGATCTGTTTACACAGTGTAAAACTCGTTTTACACGTTTTTTAAATCGCTAGATGGGAGAAATGGGTGGCTGAGATTAACTTCTTACTTTTTTTCCCCAAGTGATAATCTTCACATATTCTACTGTTAATCTCATCCATCAGTTTCACCCATCCAATGATCCGAAAACGTGTAAAACTTAGAGAGTTTTACACTGTGTAACTGGATCTTATCCCTATTATATATATATATATATATATATATATATATGTTAGGATCCATTTATACACAAAGTAAAATGATGAGTTTTATACGATTTTTTGATCGTTGGATGAGTAGAATAAATGGTTAAGATTAATTCCTTATTTTTTTTCAAGTCATAATCTTCACATGTCCTACTGTTAATTTTAGTCATTCATTTCATTCATCCGACGATCCAAAAAACGTGTAAAACTTAAAAACTTTTACATTGTGTACAAGGGCAGAACTAGGATGAAATTATGGGAGGGGCCGAAACGAGAATGAAGTTATAGGAGAGGTCAAGTTACTTATCCTTAAAACTAACAATCCCTTAAAAATAACCTTAAAATAGAGGGTTGATATTTTAATCTCACTAATTTCAAATTTTGCATATCCTAAAAAATAATTAAACCAGAAAATTTGACAAGACTTAATTCCATTAACTTCAAAATTAATAGGGTTTTAAAAAAATAAATTAGAAAATTTTTGAGAGGGGCCAAGACTTAATTTTAATAGTTTCAAAATTTCCAAGGGTTAAAAATGCAATTAACCCATAAAAATTGGGGTGGGCAAGGTCCCTTAGGCCCACCCGGTGTTCCGCCCATGACTGTGTAAACGAATCCTATCTCTATCCTTTCAAAAATACTTGACTCGAACGACCCGACCCGTTGACCCGCTGATCCGATCAAAAAAATCTGAGTAATTTTATAAAAAATAAAAAAAAAATTCCTCCTGGGTCACATAATTCTAAATTTTCGAGTACCCAAATGTATTTGAAATTAAAATATTTTTATATTTGATAAACACATTTTTAATTTAAACTAATAAAACATCTTAATATGTTTTTATATTTTTTATATTTAATAAATGAATATTTATATATTAAACTAATAAATACATAGTTTTATATTATATTTTTATATTAAACCAATAAAATATTTTTATATTTAATAAATACATATTTTCATATTTGGATACTCAATTACCCGATATTACAGGTACTCGCAACATCTCAGTACCCGACCAACACGAGCCGACCAAACTACTACATGGGTACCCGGATTTGAACACCCTTATATATAAGATAAGATCCTCTTACACTATATAAAACTTGAAAGTTTTACATATTTTTTATACAATTGGATGAAAAACAAAATGAATAGACGAGAATAACAATAAAAAATGTAAAAATTATCACTAATATTTATCGTATCTAATACGGTAAATACCACAGAATGAGGAACATATGTGGGTGTCCCACCAAGTTGAGAGAGCAATGGGATGGTGTTAGGCCACATGCCTCGCCACTTATGTATGTTGGGTTTGTGAGGAAGACAGGTTACCCTCCAAACATAGCCTTCGGTTTAACAGAGTTGAGAGATTCGAGTCGAATATATTGAGTATTGTGATAAATCTGGTGCTGGGAAATGGGAGCACCCCCCATTCATTGGGATTGTTTCAGAACCAGCAGACAGCAAGCTGGAGGAAATGGGGGGGACACACCATATGGACACCTTCCTCATTTGACTTTATTCACATCCCTTACCTGCATGCAATCCTGTCCTATAGAGGTATTGGATTAATAATAAAGTTGAGTTCGGAATATGGGCGAAAATTAAAAGATTTCACAAGCGTTTTAATTTTAGAGTTTAAATATTTAATTTAGAATATATAATTTAAGGGCTATGATTAGAATTTAGGATTTAGACGTTAAAACCTAAATCCCTTATTACATTACTTAAAAATCTAAACTTTAACTTCTAAACCCTAAATTTTAATTACAACCCTTAAATTCGAAATACTAAGTATTTAATTTTTAAACTTTAAAGACTTGTTAATTATTTAAACTCAAAGCTCACCCCCTTGTGTCCTGGTGGCAAAGGTAGATGTTTATCATCCCTTGAGATGGGACCCGGGTTCGAGCACCAGTTATGCATGCTGTGTGTGCCATCTTTGAAAAGACTAAGAAAGTTGAACAGATGCTACCCTTGCATCGCACCAGTATATTCAAAAAAAAATATATTTAAACTCAAAAATTATGTTACTAAAAAAATGAGACATGATCCCTTCCCCATTCCATTTAGTTTCATCAAAACTGAATTGAATATTAAAAAGTTATTTGATACCCATGTTATATAGTCTACATATCTAGGGCGGTAAACGAGATAAAATAAATCATGAGTTATTTAAGTTCGACTCGATCAAAGCTTGAATAAAGTTTAATTTAATTGGACTCGACTCAAGCTTGAACTTAACTTGAGTTCTTAACGAATCGAAATGAGCTACTTGATACCCAACTTGAAAAACTCATGAGTTACTCGAAAATATAATATATTATTTTTTTTATTTTTTAAAATTAAAGTGAACTAAATTGTATGTCGTTGGATAATAATAATTATAATAACAATAATAATAATAAAATTACTATTATGAATAAGGTTGTGAATGAGATAAGACAAATCACGAGCTACTTGAATCTAACTCGATCAAAGCTCGATCAATAATCGACTCGATTGAACTCAAATCACGCTCAAACTCAGCTCGAGTTCATGATGAGCCAAATTGAGCTCATCGCTATTGAGCTTAACTTAAGCTCGAACTCGACTTGAGTTCTTAACGAGTCAAGTCGACTAAACTCATTTATACCCCTATTACACAACTCTAATTTATAGGATATAATTTAAGGTTTACGAGTTTTAAGGTTTAAAATTTAAAACTTAGGGGTATAGGTTTAGATTTTTAAAATTCAATATAAAAATTTGTGTAAGCTCTTTTACACGTGAGTATAAAAAAATCACTTATCAAATATTACATCAGATACAAATTATAGTAGCAAAAGGAGATTATAAGAATTCCACTACATACCTTACTAAAGAACAAAATGTTAGGCGAACTTTGTAAACCATTTATATTGTTAGTTTATTAAGATAAATAAATAAATATAAATAAATAAATAATGTTTGATTATTTTATATCAAAAAAATAAAATAATGTTCATTTAATGTTTAGAAAAATAGTCGTTTAATATTTGTAAACAGGTTAAATAAAAATTTACATGAACACTGAACAAGTATGTTTACAAACATTAAACAAATAAACATGAACACAATTAAGAAATTCTTAACGAACACGGTCCGAATACAAACAAACAATATTCTGATTCATTTACGGTCCTATTTTACCGACGACATTCCAAGGAAAATTTTTCAACGAAAAAATCCTTCAAATTCTGATTCAAATTAACTATTTTTAATGCCATATTGCTACTTAAATCTCTTGTTATTATGACAAGAATAATGCCAAATATATTCAAAAGCATGGATTAAAAAAACAAAAAAAAACCCTTCAAATTTAGGGCTATCTGAACTTAAAAATCTTTCACAAAACTCTGTTTACCTTTTAACTCTTCCGACGACGAGTTCATCGTCCCAGACTGAGTGGTTCCCAAAACCCTTGCCAATTCAAGGGAGCTGCATGCATAGAGATGTCAGCTCAATTCCAATAACCATAGTCGATTCTGTATTTTCTACATCGTAATATATATGGTTTTTCTCATCGAACTCGCGGAGTATAAACAAAATCTATAGATGAAAAAGGGTGGTTCCGATATTGTTCCATGTTGCAAAAGGGGAGGAAACCGGAGGGGAAAAAGAGAACAAGTTTTAACTTGGTAACTACTAGCTATCTTAAAGAAGGTTATCCTCCCCATAACCTTGCTCTAACTACTACGACACGACTTTACACAAGTTCTTACTTGAGCAAAAGCAACCGGCTAGATATTATAAGGGCAGGAGAGATTTTAGTTATCGTTGTCGTCATCTTGATCATCCTCATCGTCATCGTCATCTTTTCCCTGTCAATGGTGAAAAATAAGAAAAAATAAATAAACGAAAGATACAGAAGAAACATATTGACCAACAGAAGGATGTGAATATAAATGACCTACAATGTCATTCATCGCCATTACCGGTATAAATTTAACATAATTTAGTTTGTCTGGTATTTTACCGTCTTTAAACAGAACAGAAAATTAAGTTGTTGGCATTTGATAACAATGTTGTTATGTCAGACAAAATACAAAAAACTTCAAATGCAGTTACAAAATTCGATAGAGCTAAACCTGAACAGTGACCTAAATCCAGGTATTTCCGTCGAGCATTTATAACACAAAATAGTAAACACACAAAGACATATACATATATGTATATGTATATGTATGTACCTCTTCGTCGCCATCACCATCAAAATCCTCTTCATCAGCCTCCTGAATTAAGGAAGTTATCAATACAACAATTAGAAGAGGAAGCAAATCATGATCTTGAGCAACAGACATAACAGAACTAGGGAGCTTTACGGAAGAAAAATATGTTACATTGTTGAAATAAGTAAGAGGATTGGGCCATAAATCCTCCTTGATAATCTCAGCTACCTGTAATGTTTACCGAGAGAAACTTAGACCCTGTTACAAAATGAGTAAAAAATAAAAGAAAACGTATAGATGGAAGATGCATTTAGATTTTACCTCGTCGTGAATCTCATCCATGTCATCTTTCTGCTGAACATCAGTAAACCACTTAAAGAAACTGCACTCATGTGTAAGAAATTTAGCACAACATAGAGCTGACATGCAATGTGACTAAGAAATGAAGGATCAAATCAAATACAATCGCACAAACGGATGGAAACTATAGAATAATGCAAATCACTATAAAGGTTAAGTTAAAATGCAATACTAATTACTGTACAACATTTACAAAGTAATTGCATTAGAAAATGTTTTACAACAGTAACTGCAATGGGACCAAATAACGCGTCTTCAAAAGTTAATTTGTCTACGAAGAAGAAAATTATTAAAAATAGTGTGAAATAGTAACAAAGTGACTACATTTCACAACCTGAAGTTATTAAAGAAACAAATACCAAGTTTTATGTTACTGGAGTCGTAGACAGAAACCGATGGTCCAATATGACAATTACAAACAAACCTTTCTTCAGCGAATTGCCGCTTGTTTCCTTTCTTCTCATGATTAGCTCCATTTGGCAAACCCTTCACATTCAGCGCAAGTAATTTAAGATAATTTCCGCGGAAAACAAATAGCAAGAAGTTGAATACACATCAAAAGAAAAGAAGCTCTCACCGTGTCCTTTTTCCACTTGATATGGGTGGCAGTAATTTTAACTCCTTCGTCAAGGAAGGTAAAGGTCTTTGTAAGCTTTGTATCTTCAAAATAAGGATTGGGGTTGAAGTTCTGAAGAAATAATGGTAAAACTCAGTCAACAAATACAGAAAACCAACATTTCTGTGCAACAAAAATAAACTAAAAGCAAATTCAATTAACTGGAAGATAAGGTAAAGATAAAGAACATAGATAACTTACAAATGAAATCGAGAATCCTGATTTCAGATCTTTGAAATCCTCCACTTCAATCGAGCTGATATGCTTGAATATCTAAAAATAATAATGATTGAAAAGAAGATGAAGAAATAAGATAGCAGTTAACTAAGACCACATAAAAGGCAAACATTTTCAAAAAATCAAACCAAAAAAATCAAATTTTGAGCGGAAAAGATTCCGCTCAAGGAAAGAATTGACACTAAACCTTCTGATCCTCTTCAGTCAAAAGTTCACCAAGAACAGGATGACTCGAGAACTGCAAGTTAAGACCACATAACAATTAAAAGCCTTTTTCTGAATACAGAAACAGAATTAGAAAATGGTACCCTAAATTAATAGAGATAATAGTAGAATCTCTTACTGCCGTCAACCAGAAATCGGGAATTGATTTGACGATGTCACTCCGCTTATCATAGACCGGCTTGCGTATCTCATTGTATTTCTGCTCCACTTCCAAGACTTTCTCACTGGCTTCCTCATCGACCTACAACATACCAAAATGGAACAAAACATATTCAAATAAACGGCGCATTCTTCGCAATAAGACATGATACCCTAAACAAAATCCCCAGAAAAAAAGTATTTTGATAAACAATTAGAGGACTAAAGCTTTCTACAAAAAATTCAGATATATCCAACATTCAAAGCCAAAATCATCTATCACAGAAATGAATTTTCTAGCATCTCACAATTGCAAATACAAAAAAAATTCAATAAAAATTATCCCAGAAAAAGCACAAGGAAATCCAAAATTCAAATTAAAACAAAACTTCGCTATCATTTTCCCTGTATTTTTCAAATAGACACTAAGCGAGCAGCAAAAATTAAGAATCAGCAGATACATGCATAAATGCAAAGATATACATGTATATTGTGTGAAAGTAAAATTCAATTAAAAAACAAATGGACCTTCTCGAGCTCGTCTTGGATCTCTTGAAGTTTCTCGATGGAAAAGACGAGTGCAGTGTCAATTTGTTCATAATTCTCTTCTAGTTTCGTCTTCTTTCCTTTGTCCGCCACCATTTTTGTCCAAGAAAGCTTTAAACCCTGGATTTTGGCCGATTATCTTTCCTCTTAAACCCTAACACTGTTTTTTCTTTCTCTCGCCCGTTACTTTACTGAGAGTAAAGAGCGGGAGTGAGACTGTGAGACGACAAAATGCTAGGGTTTTGGGAGGTATTTAATAAAATATTCATCTGAATTTTTTTAAAAAATAGAATAAAAATTTAGGTAAAATTCACAAATGGTCATTAAACTTTGATAAATTATTCAATTTAGTTTTCAATGCTACCACTAAACTTTGAGTTTTATTCTAATATAATCACTGATCCGCTAAACACCGTTAATTTATTATCGGTGTGCTGACTGGACAGTCAGCCACACCAAATTTTGTCCACGTCATTTTAAAATAAAAATTACATGTCATCTTGAAATATAATAAAATTAAATTAAATTACACTTTCATGCTGTAGATAATTATCAACGTTTATTTAAAAAAATCATCGTTTTATTAATGAGATTAAGGTTAAAAATCTCACTTGAAAAGAAGCAACAACTAAAAGAACAAGCAACAAGACAAAAGTCAAGAGCTTAATTTTATACGTTGAATATACAAAGTAAAAGGACTAGTTTCATCTGATTTAATTTTATTATATTTTAAAATTACATGTAATTTTTATTTTAAAATGACGTGGAAAAATTTGATGTAGTAGAGAATTCAGTTAGTACACTCTTAGTGAATTAACGGTGTTTAATGAGTCGGAGGTTATATTGGAGCAGAACTTAAAGTTTAATAGTAACATTGAAGCAATTGGAAGTTTGGTTATCAAATTAAATAATTTATTAAAGTTTAGTGACCACCTGTGTACTCTACCCTAAAAATTTCAAGTCCAAAAAACAAATTTGCTTACAAATACATTTAGATGCGTTATATTTACTGAATCTTTCATTGTTTTTAATAGGCTTAATACATTTTCCCCCTTAAACTATACATGCTTTCTCAACTTACCTCCTAAAGTTTATTTTGATCACTTTTGTCTCTTAACGTTTTTGTCGTTACTCATATTGCCCCCTACTGTTATTTTTGTATCTTGACCAATTAAAACACGCCACGTCACTTAATTATTTTATTTTCTTAATTTTTGATTTAATATATTAAAATATTCATTAAAATAATTTTATTTTACCAAAATACCCCCACATCTTTCTGTTGAGAAATAACGGTACACCCCACGGTGCAACGAAAAAATTATCCGGCAATTACCTCAAGAGATCCATGTACGAGGAACGAATTCGGGGTGAAAATGATGAAACGTTACCTTAATAAATCTGGAAATTCGTATGGAGTATAGGAGAATCCAAATCGAATTTGAATCGTCACAATCGCGTTTCGACCTCTACGCAGTCCACCCGAACGAAATGAACAATATTTTCTCTTCTCTAACTGTTAAAGAGGTTTTTCAAAAAGCATATCTTTGGCTGCTAGAACTCACGCCTTTATATAGCATTCAAAAATTTAATTTTAATTAAATTTGAATTCTTTAAATATACATTATATTTATCCGAATATATTTAAATAAGTAGAATCTGATTCTACTTCTATCAGGTTTCTTTAGGGATGTATATTTTAATAGTATATGATAATTACATTAATTATCTAGTATTAAAATATATAAATGATATTATCTATAATTACAATAACTATGATACTTTTAGTTCTTACGTATTCCGTGCACAACAAGTTTGTACACATGCTATCTAGTCGATATTTGTTCGTCTCAATCATAGGGTGTGACCCTTGTAGGTTCATGTAACGTTAGCAGTAATATCTAGAACATTCTAATATTACAAGAAATGAGTGGCATCTAGCAATACATCATTGCTACCTAAGTTACATGAAGTGATGGTTCGACTTAACTTTTTTTCGTGATTAACATCTTTTATTTATTATATCTTTTTGTCCTCATATCTAGATCGGGCACAAGTCATGGATTAGTCACACTTTTATAGTACATCTAATATTTCTTGATATCTTGAGTAGAGTATTATAAACGAATAACTATGATATCCCATATCAATTTATTCGAGCATGACCATGTGTTTTCTAGTCTCACTCAATCAAGTGGCATATGATATTACTTCTATTATGTAGGAGGGACAAATCTTATATTGATCAACCATATTCTGCTATATACATTGTGACATATCCAACATTAGTCTTTATAGTGTAGTCAATTACGACACACGTTTGACCGTATCAAAATATGTCACTCACGATGTTGGGATAATGATGATCTCAAGTCAGAAGATCATACATGTAGTTATCACCATGAGCAATGTTGTGACTGTCACATAATAATTCAAGAAATATGCTCATAGCGGGTAAGTTCAGTATGTCGTTGTCTAACACATACTTATGTATTGATTTTGACATTTTCATGTCAATGACAGCACTTTGTCATCAATCAACTACATATTAGTCTTGATATATTATTGTTGTTCATGCCCACAATAATACTTGACTAAGGACATTCAATAATAACTAATACTAATGACTTTATTATAATTCAGTTTATTTATAAATGCACAGAATAAAACTGAAATAATAATAATTGCTTCATATTAATAAACAAGATAAACTAAGTATGACTTTTATAATTATCTCATGATTGATTTTGGGGCATACTCCAACACTTTCTTCAAATCCCGCCTCACCCCTCATCCTCTTCCCCCATTTCCTTCGTTCACCAAACATAATTTCGACAGTCTCACCAAATCAAAGAGAAAATAAATTACAAAATTTTATTTTAATATCGTTGAACTCTCTAGCAAAAGGTGAAAGTAACAGAGGAGGCAAGTGAAAAGTATATAGCTTGCTCTAAAAGCTTCATCTTCTTATAAAGTCGTTCATTTCACCTATCTAAAACTCTTGTATGATCTCATGTTCTTTACTTTTGTTATCCTTTTGTTTTTAAATTTTCAAGGCTTTGATTGGTTTTCAAGACACGGGTTATTGTTTTCTGTTGATTTGGAGAAATGAGTATTTATTGGTGTTTTCATTTTGTTATTACAAATTCTGAGAACTGCTAATGTCGAATGGGATCGTTTTTAATCAAATAAGACAAAGAGGACAGCTATATTAAAAATAAAATTTTGTAATTTGTTTTCTCTCTGATTTAGTAAGATTGTCGAAATTATTTTTGGTGGACGGAGGGGACGGGGAAGAGGATGAGGGGTGGTGGGGTTTGGAGAAAGATGTGGGGGTATTTTGATAAAATAAAATGATTAGGTGACGTGACGCGTTTTGATTGGTCAAGTCAAATTTTTATAACGGTAGGGGGTAATATGGGTAACAAAAAAAATATTAAGGGGCAAAAGTGATCAAAATAAATTTTAGGGATAAGTTGGGAGAACATGTATAGTTTAAGGAGAAAAGTATATTAAGCCTTTTTAATAAAATTCAATATTTTATATTATAAAAAAAATATAATTCTGGCTTAAACTCCAACTTGTAAGGCTTAAACTCTACTCGACTTAACATACTTTATAAGTTAATAATATAACATAATACGAAAATTAGATGATATGAAAATTAAATGCATGCATTAAAGCGTTCACACATATTTATAATATAAAAAAAAAACCTTCATGACATCTACGTCAAGATGGCCGAGTTGGTCTAAGGCGCCAGTTTCAGGTACTGGTCCGAAAGGGCATGGGTTCGAAAATCGAATCCCATTCTTGACAAAATCTTTTTATAGTCTAATTTTCGAATAGACATGCATTTTTATCTAATTTAAACATACATAATTTTTTTAATAGAAACATACATAAATTATTATTATTATATTTTGTATAACTTAAACATGGTTTTTTAGATATTTTATATAACTCAATTATGAATTATACTATTCCAATGTTTAAAATATTCTTTCTATTAATATTTTTGTTTTTTTATCAAATTAATTTAATTTAAATTTATATTGTTTTATTATAACAGATACACTGAAATTATAAAAATTTTATGTTGCGGAATACGATCGTCGGATAGAGCAAAAACGCAACTGATAATTTGAGAAAATAATAATGAAGATAAAAGAGACACAGATTTTACGTGGAAAACCCCTAAATAATATAGGGTAAAAACCACAGACAAAGGTAGAAGAATTTCACTATGAGAAAATAGGAATTACAACTTCTCTCAATCTAACAAGGAGAAAACAATGACAATTCTCTCTTGATAAGAAAGGAGAAAACAACTCTATGAAAACTCTCTAATTTCTCTAGTATTGGGAGGAGGTTAGAATGATTTGGGATGTGTTAGAATGGCAAATGGCTAGGCTATTTATAGTTGAGTTTTAGGGACTAACTTATAAATAACCTAAAGTTTAGGGACCAAAAAATAATTTGCCCATTTCACATTTTCTACTTTGGCTGCATCATTTTTCTCCATTTGCTGCACCTACCATTGAAATTTCCATTGTTGAAATTTCAATGCAACATGTGCACCGAATCTACAATCTCCCACTTGAAGATTTGATTGGAACAATCATATCTTCACACCATTCTTTCTACCTTGTACTTTCCATGTTGCTTACGTCTCTAACAAGCCACAAGAGGATCGACACCAAGTAAACTTATCAGTGTTGATTGCTTTTGTCATGAAATCTGCTATGTTGTCATCGGTATGGATCTTCTGCATATCTATCGTCCCTTCTTCCACTTTCTCACGAATGAAGTGGTATTGGACCCGAATGTGTTTTGTTCTTGAGTGAAAAGCAGGATTCCTTGCAAGATGCAAGGCGCTCTGACTGTCACAAAACAAAGAGACATTCTCTTGTTTGTGCCCGAGCTCCTCCAATAGCATTTTCAACCATATTGCTTCTTTACTGGCTTGTGTAGCTGCTACATATTCTGCCTCCGTTGTTGACGTAGCCACAACCGATTGCAGTTTTGAAACCCAGCTTACAGCTCCACCAGCAAGTGTAAACACATACCCTGTTGTAGATTTGCTTTTATCCAAATCTCCTGCATAGTCAGAATCGACATACCCGCTGATAAGAAAGTCTGATCCCCCGTAACATAATGCAACATTTAAGGTCCCTTTGATGTATCTTAGGATCCTTTTCACAGCATTCCAATGCTCTCTACCTGGATTCGTCATGTACCGACTAACCACTCCCACTGCTTGTGCAATGTCTGGTCTTGTACAAATCATAGCGAACATTAAACTTCCCACTGCTGATGCATACGGTACTCGAGACATCTCCATCCTCTCTTCTTCACTGCTAGGACTCATACTGGAGGATAATTTAAAGTTAATAGGAAGAGGGGTATAAATTGGCTTACAATCTTGCATGCTGAATCGTGACAAGATTTTTTTCAAGTAATTCTTTTGTGAAAGCCAAATCTTCCTACTACTTCTGTCTCGGTGAATTTGCATCCCTAGAATCTTGTTTGCTGGTCCCAAGTCCTTCATTTCAAATTCCCTAGCCAGTCGTGCCTTTAATTCTTCAATATGATCTTTGTTGGGGCCTGCAACCAACATGTCATCTACATACAACAGCAATATAACAAATTCGTTTTCACCAAACCTCTTGAAGTAAGCACAAGGGTCTGCATTAAGTCTGTTGTATCCAAGGCTCATGATGAAGGAGTCAAATCTCTTGTACCAACACCTTGGCGCCTGCTTTAAACCGTACAGAGATTTGTTCAACCTACAAACCAAGTTCTTCTTTTCTTTTTCTTCAAAACCTTCAGGCTGGAGCATGTAAATCTCTTCTTCAAGATCTCCATGAAGAAAAGTTGTTTTAACATCTAGCTGCTCTAGATGTAAATTCAATGTAGCACACATTGCCAGGACAACTCGAACCGTTGTTAGTCTAACCACAGGAGAAAAGATTTCATTGAAATCAATACCTTCTTTCTGAGCATATCCTTTGACCACCAGTCTTGCACGATACCTCTCCACTTGATCGTCACCATTTCTCTTGATTTTGAAGACCCATTTGTTACCAATTGGCTTCATTCCTTGTGGTAGTAGCACAAGTTCCCATGTATTATTTTTATGAAGGGCTTCGATTTCTTCTTGCATTGCCGCCATCCACTGCGAAGCATCTGAGTTGTTCATTGCCTCCTCGAATATTGATGGCTCACCGTCCTCCGTTAAAAGGCAGTATGCAACATTACCTTCTATAACATAATCTGAGTGCCAATTGGGGCGTCTTCTCACACGATCTGATTGACGAGTTGTTGGAGCTTCAGAATTTTCTGGTTCTGATTCCTCGAGCTCTGGTTCTGCTTCAGAACAATCTCTCTGTTCAAACTCATTTTCAACATGTATCTGTGTAGTCTCTGGCTTTTCTTTATCAGTGCTATCATCTTCTTCTTTTCTTTGTAGCTTATCTTCTACAAAGATAACATCCCTGCTGATAATCACTTTGCGGGCAGTGGGATCCCACAAGCGATACCCCTTTACTCCATCAGCATACCCCAAGAATTTACATTTTCTGGATTTTGGATCCAACTTTGAAATTTCTTGGGCATTGTACATCACGTACACAATACTTCCAAATATATGGAGGTTTGAATAATCAACTGGTTTACCAGTCCACATTTCCATCGGTGTCTTCAACTCAATTGCAGTTGATGGAGCCCGATTCACCAAATAACAGGCGGTATTGACTGCTTCTGCCCAGAAAGCTTTTTCTAGCCCTGCAGCTCTCAACATTGCTCGTGTTCTTTCTAACAGAGTTCTGTTCATCCGCTCTGCCACTCCATTTTGTTGAGGAGTGTATACTGTTGTGAACTGTCTTTTGATGCCTTCTTTTCTGCAGAAGTCATCAAATTCATCACTTGTATATTCACCTCCATTATCTGATCTGAAACACTTGATCTTATTTCCAGAATCAAGTTCCACCCGCGCTTTGAAAACTTTGAAGGTTGAAAACACATCTGCCTTCCTCTTGATAGGATACACCCAACATCTCCTAGAGTAGTCATCAATGAAGGAGACAAAATATTTTGCTCCGCCTAGGGATGTAACCGGTGCTTGCCATACATCAGAATGAACCAATTCTAGAGCAGCCTTGCCTCTAGAATTTGATGTGTTGAATTTTAATCGATGCTGCTTACTTGTAATACAATGTTCACACAAAGGAAGTGATACCTTTGTTAAACCCGGAAGTAGCTTTTGCTCCACAAGGACTTTCATTCCCTGTTCTGACATGTGTCCAAGTTTCCGATGCCATAACATGGTAGAATCTGAACTACATGAGGCAACAGAGGCTTTAGCTTCTAGCAAAGTCTCTCCCTTCAGCATGTACAAATTTGCCGCTATCTTTTCACCTTTCATCACCACAAGCGCTCCATGGAACACCTTTATGATTCCTTTCCGTGTTTCAATCTTGCTTGCATTATTATCCAACAATCCGTAGGATAATAAGTTTTTCTTCAAGTCTTTCACGTGTCGCACATCTCGAACAACTTTGGTCGTCCCGTCATACATCTTCAATTTGATGGTTCCAACGCCAACAATTTCCAAGGCATGATTATTGCAGCTGTACACAGATCCTCCTGAGATAGGTTCATAATTATAGAACCATTCTCTTCTTGAGGTCATGTGATATGTGGCTCCCGAGTCAATAAGCCATATGTCTGCAAATCTTTTTCTGCCTTCCATGGATGTTGCTGCTTCACAACAGAGAGCATCTCCATCATCTGAAGTGTTTGCCATATTTCCTTGAGGATTGGAGTTTTTAGGTAAACTCCAACAATCCTTCTTCAAGTGACCCTTCTTTCCACAGTTGTAGCACTTTAAATTCTTCTTACTCCTTAACTTTGATCTACCATGATTGTGACTGCTACTTTGGCCACGTTCTGTTGATCTTCCTCTCATCACCGTTAAGGCCTCTGCTTGTTGCAGATTTCCTTGTCTGTCTTCCTTGTTCTTGCGCTGATTTTCTTCTTCCAGAACAGCAGCTGCAACGTCATCGAAGACTAGATCACTTGTAAGGTTGTTGTTTGTCAAGTTGATGATGAGTTGATCATACGAATCAGGTAGACTTTGAAGCAGAAGTTCAGCACGTTCTTGTGACTCTATTTTATAGCTTAGGGATGTAAGCTGAGAAAATAGAGTATTCAACGTGTTTAAGTGCTCTGTCACTGAAGTAGATTCTGACATCCGAAGAGTGTACAATTTCCTCTTAAGGAAAATTTTATTGTGCAACGATTTGACCTCGTATAATTTTGCGAGGTGATCCCAAATCTCCTTGGCTGTCTTCTTCTCCTCAATGCTTGATAGTACTTCATCTGCTAATGCTAAATGAAGGTCTGCAATAGCATTCTCGTCCATCTCATTCCATTTCTTGTTATCCGTAAAATCTGCCGGCCTTTCGCTGATAGCCGCTAGACATCCGTTTTTTCTTAGGATGGCCTTTATCTTCAATTTCCACAGTGAGAAATTTCTCCCATTGAACTTTTCAATATCAAATTTCGTTGCCATAGCTTCTATTTCAGATAGCTCCCACTATTTCACCTTTTTGACGTGAATAGTGCCCACCACCTTCAATGAATGAGTAATATCTAACTTACTTTCTTATGATGGAGGATCCACTTTTCAGTGGCAACCAACAGAGAATACGGTAAGTAGATATACGCACCCAAATCTGGCTCTGATGCCAATTGTTGCGGAATACGATCGTCGGATAGAGCAAAAACGCAACTGATAATTTGAGAAAATAATAATGAAGATAAAAGAGACACAGATTTTACGTGGAAAACCCCTAAATAATATAGGGTAAAAACCACGGACAAAGGTAGAAGAATTTCACTATGAGAAAATAGGAATTACAACTTCTCTCAATCTAACAAGGAGAAAACAATGACAATTCTCTCTTGATAAGAAAGGAGAAAACAACTCTATGAAAACTCTCTAATTTCTCTAGTATTGGGAGGAGGTTAGAATGATTTGGAATGTGTTAGAATGGCAAATGGCTAGGCTATTTATAGTTGAGTTTTAGGGACTAACTTATAAATAACCTAAAGTTTAGGGACCAAAAAATAATTTGCCCATTTCACATTTTCTACTTTGGCTGCATCATTTTTCTCCATTTGCTGCACCTACCATTGAAATTTCCATTGTTGAAATTTCAATGCAACATGTGCACCGAATCTACATTTTAGTCATAAAAAGATTCCAATTCGACACTCATCTCAAATATCGAGAAAAATTATTCTTTAGAGAGCATAATATAATAAAAAGCTTGATAAACCATTTAAGAACCTGAAAAGTATTGGTTTTTTACTTTATAACGGCTTAACTTCAACTTTTGAGCTTTAATCAAAATAAAATTGTGCAATAATATTTAATTTTGAGTTATATCAACACCTTGTTAGTTTAGTAGGTTAAAATAAATCTTTTAAATAATATCAAAGATTTAAATTTTAACATTATAAATAAAATAAATTAGATTAAAAAATTATTTTTATAGTAAGCTTTCATAACACTCGATTTGGGAATGCTCAATTTCCTAAGGAAAAATGCAAAATCAAGCACCCACATTAATCCGACTTTCTTTTATCTTCGTTCTTGATTTATCTGTGATGACATCAGTTTTAATACTAGTCATCATCGTCTGTAATTTTTTTCTTATTTTTTATATCAAATTTTAGTTTTCTTTTATATTTTAATTTTTTAAGCTTTTCTCTGCCTTGTGGCATGTTTTTCCTCTGTTTTGTGACTATTTTTTTAATTTTTGTAGTATGCTTTTACCTTATGGCATGTTATCCTCTATTATTGTGGTAGATCTGTGTTCGTGGATACGTTTTTTTAAGACGTTTAACTTTGATTTACAGATTATCGATAGTCTTCAATAGTTTGGTCCCTTTTTGTGATTCGTTTGCCGATGCAGTCAGATCTGTCTTACGAAGCAGCCTCCAAAATTGTTGGTCTTGCTCACCACTCCTACTTCAATCCTAAAGCGTAGTAGTAGATAGAGACAAAAAGTCTTGCTTTTTGCTTCTATTTCTCCAACGTTTCACTTTATCACTGTTTTACAGTCCACTAAACATATTTTGCTAAATGTTTCTCTATTTTAATTTCTAATAAAATTCGACCGACATATTATTAAAAAAATCAAATTATAATCGAATTATATTTAATTTATTGATTCAGATTTATAATTTTTTTATTAAGTAGTATTAAAATAATGTTGAAAAGATAAATTTGGGATTTGAAATTTGAATACCTATACAAAAGGAAGTAGATAAAAGATGGACTAAATCCATCAATTAGTAAATCTCTATTAAAAGAAATCGATAAAAGAAACGAATAAACATTCATACCGCTAAATCAATGAGTGAATCTCTATTAAAATTTATATTTGATCAGTTAATTTTTTTTTTTTTGAATTAAAGGGGAAGCACCTACTATACGCTTCGTTAAAAAACCTCCCTAAACCTATCGGAGGAAAAAGAGTGCGTATAGTAGCGCTAGATTACAAAAGAACCGAAACAAAACAACCTAAGCCAAATAAAGCCCACAAAACCAAATCAACCAAGCAGCAATATAGCCGCAGAAATCAGAATCACGCCAAATGGCCAAATTACCAAACCTCATCCAAGCTCCACTATTCGAAAAACACTCAATCCTCCCTAGCTTCCCGGTGAAGATCCTCAATGATTGCAGCAGGAGGTTCGAAAAATCTATGGTAGTCAAATTGTAAATTCAACGCCAATTTCGCAAGAGCGTCAGCTACGCCATTCGCATCCCGTCGAGTCTACGCAAACTTGATTTCCCAATTCCGCGAGAGTATCTCCGCAAGATGATTGCCCAAACTCGAAGCAATCTTCCAAGGCTCACATGCTACCAAAGTGTTAAAAACATCCCTATTATCCGTTTCAAGAATAATTTTAGATTCACCCCTCACCCAAGCCGTCGATAAACCTTCATACACCGCCCATAATTCAGCCTCAAAATTTATTTTAACTGAGTAGAGATATATTTCTATTTCTATTTCCATTCTTAAAGTAAATACCGAAATTCAAATCTATATAAGAATATAAAATAGAATAATATGAATATTAGAGACCTCTCAACCAATTAGTTGATCTCAATGAGCTGGTTTCTTAAAGAAAAAGTAATTATTTTTTAAAAAAATAATTTTCTAAATTTTATTTAATCACTTATAAATCAATGATCCAACCAACTGATAATTTGGGCAGTTCAACCAACCAGACTGATTTTAACAACATTAAAATCAAATCCAGTTTACCTTCTAATGTTTCAAGTTAATTCTAGAAGAAAATCAAACTACTAAGTTCATGCGATTAGATTTATTACATAATAAAATCCGACAAAACCATAGTATTTCAACCAAAGCCAACTACTAGGCCATTTGGCACTGTCCTAAATGTATTGTCTACGAAGTAGAAGAATCAAACATACTTGTATGATCAATGCAAGGCTCTGCTCCATTAAAACACTAGAATCGAAGCTCCATCGAATTCCCGGATACGCCTTAACATATATTTTTCCGCTGCTATGACATTCGGTTCGTGAAATATAGTCCCATAGAGCCTGGCAGGGGAATGGAACTGGAATCAATCGAATATAATTCAACCTACATCTTATCTGAGTTTAAATATTTTTGTTTTAAATCCATACCTTAATTAGATGTATGAGAAACTTTGACGGCATTGTGAGCAGCAGTAGTACGCCCAACAGCTCCGGCGGCGGTGCAGGCTTTGCTTCTATCCCCATCACCCTGCACTGTCGATGGGGTAGAGTTGATTGGTTGCTATTCGGAGTCGTCGTAAACTTCTCCATCATCAGAAAACTCATCAAATGATCTCATGTCGAGTTGGTATCGGAGGATGCCTCCAATACCACCAAAACCACGGCAGAACTGAGAACCCTCTTGTGATTTGTTGGTAACAAACTCGAGACTACAACCGAATCGCTTGTATTCATTAGCAAACCACTCTAAAAGTGACATCTTCTCCTGGACCTCCAAATCAGCTGAGGTGGTTGGATCCTGGAAGTTGGTCATGTTCACTTCCTGCTCCTTGTTCAAATGTTTTATGACAACTTCACCGGTAACACTGTTCTTCAACACGCACCTAGTCATGTCCAGGTTTTCCCACACGATAAGTATCTCAACAGCTCCCATCTCCAAGGCCTTCAGTGTGTCATCCACACCAAAAACATACTTCCCGGTATCTTGACTGATCTCCTCAAAGTATTTCCCGATTAAGCGTTTCTCCTGTATGAATTTCACATTGGACAAGATCTCCGAGGAAAGCTCGATTGCCTGGTTGAAGCCATTTTCTCCTCCATAAGAGACATCAACCACATTGAGAATCTTAGCCTGAAGCCGCTGATCAAACATATCTGATTGACTCAGCTCAGTCTTGAAATCAGCTGATCCAGCCAGTATTAATCCGGAAACATTAGGCTGACTGGTGGCGGGATTAATAAAAAATTGTGTGGCAAGTTCAGCAGTCTTTCTCACATAGTTGTGGCGCTTTTCCATTCGAAGCCGAGCAAAACGAAGGGCTGACTGTCCTCCCCTCCCATGCTTCTTCGGAAGATCAACACTGAACTTATGGAGCACCTCTCTAGAGTTACCGCTTAATGTCCCAAAGAGAGTCCCGTTACCATCCATCACTATAAAACCAAACTTATCATCCGATTCCAAAAGTTCATTAAGTGCCTCGGTGTGGAACTTGTTGTCACAAAGATAAAGAGACGCATTTATGGGCCTGAAAGGCTCAAAATCAATAGTGACTTTCTTCTCCTTCCCATCTTCAGTCACAATCGTTCCTGTGTAGAGCACAAGCCCGTTGGGGGGAACCTTACTGTAAAGTTTGAGCCTCTGCTGAGCGGAAGTGATTGCACCCAACACAGATTGACGATTGACTCTGCTTTTGATGTTCGAAGCAGTTCCGAATTCATCTCCAAGCATCTTGGTAACCCTCGATACCTGATCTCGTGGAGGCATTATGAGAGATATCATGCTGGTGCCATTGCCTCTAGCAGCTTCAAGCGCTTTAATCAACTTCTTAATCTTCCATATCTCGATATTTTTGTCAGTCTCATGACCGTCCGCCATCGCTTGGTGAAATTAGTACCTGTCGGAAAAAAAGTAATAAAACCATCAACTAAACAACTAACAAACCATAATTCAAAAGTACTAAATCGAGCACTCGCGGCATATAAAACCTCGAAAATTTCACAAACAACATGCCTATGAATCAAACAAAAGAGCCACAACATGAATATTAACAATAAAGTTATAATCTACACATATTAACAATCAAAGCAAACATCAAACGATTCTCCGTATTAACAAATAGAAGTTCAAATGACCTAAAATAATCTAGATTCATGTAAGAATATTTTAATACTTTAATCGCTTCCAATAAATTAAATAACAATTCCGATTTATAATTCTAACAGAATTTCCCACCAAAAACACACTACACATACAATGGAGGCTTTTCTTTCAATTTATTAACCTGTGCTAATAAAAAAATACGTAAATTCAATCCAGATTTTCCACACACAGCAAAAATAAACGAAATTCAAAGCGAAATATGCGTAAGAACAAAACAAAACAGCGGTGTGCAATTTAAATTTAATTTCCGAAATTCAATCAAAGAAGGAAGAAGAAATCATACGAAGATCTACGGCGAAAAGCAAAGAAAACTAGCTGTTTTGAATTGATTAAGATAACATTAGAATTTAGGGGAGAAAATGAAGAAAAACCTGGGAAAATCGCCTCGGAAGCGGTGAATAAAGCAAAGGCTGCAATTTCGTTTGGTTCTTGGAGCGGAGTCCGATACAATATATATTTTGCGGCATAAAGACAAAACTGACACCATTACATCTTAATATTACTAAACTGACACCCAAAATTCTATATTTATGAGACTAATACTATTACAGTGAACTCGCCGTAGAAGCACGGCGTGTACGAATAAAATATTGTTTTTTTTAATTCGCCGTAAAAGCACGACAAGATCCAAAAAAAAGTTTTAAAAAATTCTTCGTTTTTAACTTAATTAATTGCATTAACGGATAATTAGCAAATCATAATTGGAACTTGTCGTACATGCTAGGCGAATTTAATTTTTTTTTTCATTTTCGTCCTTTAGTAAAAAAAATTGATTTTAAAAAATTTAATTGAAACTCGTTTTACATACACGGCGAGTTCCAATTAAGATTTATTAATTATTTTTTAATATGATTAATTAAGTTAAAACATAAAAAATAAAATTTTTGGAATTTGTCGCGATTCTACAGCGAGTTTCAAAAAATAATAAAATAATTTTTATTCGAACTCGTCGTACTTCTACAGCAAGTTTCCTATAATGTGCTAGTCGGAAAATATAAAATTTTAGGTTATACTTTAGTCAAAATAAGACCTATTGGTCATAGATTTGTCTTTACCCCATATTTTGCTAAGAAGATTCCCTAACACCAAGATGGGTGGTAAATTTCGTAGTATTCGATTTAAATTAACCGTTCAATAAATCTAATCAAATTTGAAACTTCATGTTAATCAAAATTATAGTAATATGTTTATTTAAAATGATTTAAATATAATGATTTATATCCAATACATTAAGTGAAAATTTTTAATTTTTACAATTGTCTTAGTTTTAGGGTTTAAAGGTTTATAATTTAGGGCAATGGTTAGGATTTAGGGGGTTAAGATTAAGATTTAGGGTTTATAGGTTAGGGTTTAAATTTTTAGTGTAATATGTCAAGGATTTAGGTTTAAACCTATAAACTCTAAACTCTAACCTTAAACCGTAAATTCTATTTGCAATTCCTAAATTCTAAACTACTAAACCTAATCTCAAAACCCTACACCTTAAATTGAGTCCCTAAACCCTAAAACTAAGGCATTTGTGGAAACTTTTAGTTTCCACCACTAGTGTATCAAATAAATATCCTAAATATAATATATATTTAATGGATTATTATTCCTTATACAAGCGGTGGAAATTTTTTGTTTCCACAACCGTATTAATTTTAAGGTTTATGATTTTTGTTTAGAGTTTAAAGTTTAAGGTTTTAGTGTATGGATTTAGAATTTAGGGTTTATGAGTTAGAATTTAAGCTACATGATTAGGGATTTAGGTTTTAACCTATAAACCCTAAATTATAATCTTAAACCCAAATTCTATCAACAACCCCTAAATTCAAAACTACTACACTTAAACCTGTAAATCCTAAACCCTAAATGGGGTCCTTAAACCCTAAAATAATGCACTCGTGTAAATAAAGTTTTCACAAGCGCTTGTGCATGGAATAATTACTCATATTTAATATCTAAATTACATACCTCTCAAGTTGGTACATATTTTAGCTTTCAGATTGGTATCTGAACTAAGTATTTTCTCCCAAATTGATATTTAAATAGTTTTTGCTTTTAAATTGGTACTCAAACTTTAATTCTATCCATTATTTTATTTTTATTAGAAATTTTAGTCCACATAATTTATAGGGTAAACTATACTAATGACCACCGAACTATGGGCTTGATGTTGATTTGACCACTATATTTTCAATTGTGTTAAATATACACATAACTATTTAATTGGTTTCAATGTAGCCACCTGCCGTTAAATCCTAACGGGAAGATGATGTGGCAGTTAAAAATAAATTGGTATAATTACACATTTAATCCCTATTACTTACGCATTCTATCAATTTAGTCCTAATTTTTATTTAATAAAACAATTAATTATTTATTTAAGTGATGCCACGTGTCACCACCTCATTGGAAAGAGGTGTACCTGTTTACCATCAAGCCAAACACACATTTGTGATTTGTTATACAACATTTATTATGTATGTCGAAGTAAGACTATGTGTGTTTGGCTCACTCCTGTACCGAACAGTGAACATTTCCCACGGACTATCAGGAAATTCACAAGATTTGGCCTTCACAGACAAAATCCTGTTTACCATCCGGACTATCGAGGGGGTTACATGAGGATTTAGGTTTCAACCTATAAACTCTAAATTCTAACTCTAAACCTTAAATTCTATTCACAATTCCTAAATTCTAAACTACTAAACCTAACCCCCTACACCCTACACCCTAAATTGAGTCCCTAAACCCTAAAACTAAGGCATTTGTGGAAACTTTTAGTTTCCA